>BSBK01002747.1:1200000-1727834 GCA_027943335.1 Chamaecyparis obtusa | reverse complement strand
AAGTAATCCATTTTCAAAATAGAAAATCAAGCTCAATTATATGCTACCCATGCTTCAATATACTTATCAGGTTTAATTTCTATCTTATATCATCATAATACATCATTGTGTCCTAAAAAATAATAGAAAATCTTAAACTATAGTTGACCCTTGCCCAAATATAATATAATTTTCAATACAAGAGATGCTAAAAGCATATACAACATAGAAACTCGCTAATGTTGTTACTGTGATATCATATAAAATAGTCATCAAATGATAGCTTAGACATCTAAGCAGATGCCAAGAGAAAATTACAAAATAAACAATAGATAATCATCAACAAGTTCTTACAAGGATGAAGTAGCAATGAAAGAATTGTGTGTGTGTGTGTGTGTGTGTGTGTGTCCACTTATCTATTATATGCATACATGCATATATCTTCATATAAATATTATCCATTTTGATTTGGTCTTTTCCATGTTCTAAGACAATTGAGTGGTCATGAGGAATTCCTCGTAGTAGTAGATTCATTAAATAGTTTAAACTTATATTCTTTATGCTTAGGCCAACTTTTAAAATAAAAGGTATAACGTTCCACTATGCTCTTATATTTAAAGGCATTTCATATATTATTTTTATGTAGAGGGAATAAACAAAATTATTCACTCAATTCATATTATAATATTTTAATTGACACACTTAAATAAATCTACATTCGCATAGATATTCTTATGAGCATATACATAACTGAATAGTTTTGTTTCTAATATTACACAAATTTCCATGTGGTAATCAATAGAACATATCCTCACAACATATCAATAATCTTATCATAATAATTTTTAAATATTATAAGCTTTTAGATGTTAAGCAAAGAAGAAGTTAAAAAAGCTACATTCACATAAATATTCTTAGAAGCATATACATAACTAAATAGCATTGTTTCTAATATTACACACATTTCAACCTGCTAATCACATCGCAACATATCAATAGTCCTCTCATGATAGTTTTTAAATATTATAAGCCCTTGCATGTATATCAATAGTCCTCTCACGATCAAAGAAAAAGTTTAAAAGTACAAAAGTTGTAGTACAAGTCTATATGTGTAGGTCAAGTATGCTTATTTTTGTGATTGAGGATTATCTTTGTATATAGCAAACTTATGATAAATTAATTACTTTAATTAAACTTAGTAAGAAGGTGACCGTCCGGATCTCGACTTGCCCCCACGCAATAGCATTTGACGCCTTCGCTAGCCTTATCGTTCAATTCTTGAAGCCGAGGTTATCAGACAGCCAAATTATATGGCACGAGAAATTTATAAATAAATGAACGCAACATTTATAGATCAGTGAAAAGGGTTCTCATGGCTTTTCAGATCTGTGCATTATGACATTTCTACTCATCTGGGATTAAACATTAGGCAGATTTGCACTAGATTGGCTACAACATATTGTGAACAATCAACTACAGATCTGTGCGATTTGAAAAAAATATGTGAATTTTATAGATTCATTGAATAAGAACCCAATTTTAACCTAATCTGCAGTCTTGAGTAACATCTAAGCTGTGTAATCAGACACAAACTCAACACAAACGGAACCATTAGAATAGCTTGCTCTCCTAAAGATAGCCAAAACAAACGCACAAAGAATAAGAAATAAACCCGATCTAGAGAGCTTAGGCATTACACGAAGCGAATCCAATGCCCCTGGCTAGGAACGCCTCCGTTGACAACAACAAGCAGATAATACCCAGAAGGAGCAACCACGGGGGTCGGTGGAGCCGTCAAGAATACAGAGTGAAGCTCATTTTCTTTCTCAAACAGCGAGGCAGCGAGTGACAGCATTCTCTGGCTCATGGAAACACTGTGGGTATTGAAAGGCGGGGCGTAGACATGAAAACGAAGGTCCTGGCTCGGAGTGCCACCGACTGTGAACCCCTACCTGGAATTTTGATCCGTAATGGATCGCTTCGAAATGTCCAGCAAACTGAATTCTGGGTCGAACCAGGTCGTATCGCTGGTCCAGATAATAAGGACTGTAGGCCTCCAGGCGCAGCTCGGTTTTGGAATATACGTCATCGGAGAAGACATAAAAATCATTTGGGTTGCTTCCGGCCACGAGGATCCGTCCGTCGGGAAGAAGATTTGCAGTAGAATGGTACATTCGGGGAATGCTTGAGGGAGCCAGGATAGTAAATCTGTTACCCGCGGGCTTTGCCGGTCTGTACAGCCACGGGTTGCGCACGGGCACCCGCGCATCTTGCCAACCGGCGGACCCTTTTTCGGCGCCGTTGATCAGTAGAATTTCAGCCGTGGGAAGAATGATCATGTCCGCCAGCAATCTGGACCCCGGCATTTCCTCCATCTGCCACACTGGGTTCGCAGAGGTGATCTCAATTCTCCCGCAGTTGTTCAGACCCTTGATGTACACCTTCTCCGTGTCGGCCTTGATGTAGTTCCCCAAGGGTGTTCCTCCGCAGATCATAATCTCCACTCTTGCAAAATTATCGGCGTAGTCCAGCGGTAACATGACAGAAGAGCCCGTACTCGGATAACTCCTAGCGCCCCCCACCAGGCATTTGGGGAAAACGTCTGATCAACTCATTTCTCTTGTAGTCAAACAGAATGGATTCATTATTGGCGAAGATGAACAGATTGCCGTCGGAAGACAGATGCAGAAACGGGTACAGATTGTTCTCTTCGCCTTGAGAAAGGGTCTGCTGAAGAAATCCCAGCTTGTGGAAATCCTGGGAGTTTTTTCTTGGGGATAAACTCGTAGCTAAACGAATCGCGGCCTCCCACGACGACGATCCGATTGTCAGGCAAGATCTGGTTCGAGGCATACCACCTCTTGAATTTCAGCTTTTTGGTAGTGGATTCCACCCAGTCGCAGGTCTGGCCGGAGCATGGTTTAAAAGTGCGAGTAGTATTCTCACCCAATCCACCACCGCCGGTTTGAAGGACAGTCCCGTCGCTGAGAATTGCACCGGAAGAGCACCATGTGTCGGTCACCAGGTGCAGCGGCCTCACTTTATTGGTCGCAATGTCGTATTCCACCGAGTGCGCCCAGCATTCCGAATCGAAAGGAAGAGGCCGGGCCGCGGCAATGCACGCCGGGTCGGTTCGGGTGATATTGGACGGGCCCCGATAGAGCCGGTCGAACATGAGAACTCTGTTAGTATGAAGTAGCACCGCATGCATTGACGAAATTCCAACGTTTTCTCGCAAGAGTTTCCAACTCCCTTGTAGCTTCCCCTCCGTCTGTGCCCAACAGAATGCCGCTATTATCAGCACCGTTACGGCCCTGGGGACTGAACTCTCTACCCACTTCATTTCTCACTTCCGTATGAAATCAGGTTTGAAATCTCCCCAAATCAGAGGACTTCTGTGAATTCGATTTCCACATTGTGATGTCCAATTTTCTTTTGTAGAGAATAAAGGCTTAACGGGACCATCCTAAGAATAGGCATATGGTGAAAAGAAGTTTCGAAGTACTTTGCTAAGCTGGCTGTAACTACAAAGCTGTTGCATCAGTATTCATCATGATTCGAAGTACTTCCTTTTATTCTACCCGGAGTGAGACTGTCGGTGAAAATGTTTAGTCTGGCGCTGTTTGAATTAGCTGGGTTGTATCAATTTATAGGCTTAGAAAGATCTTAGATTAATCTGGTGTTGTTTCAATTAGTTTTGGCTATATACATTAATAGGTCTATAAATGTCTCAGATCTGTTGTTCTCTTGAATTGATCTATTGGTGGCTAACTTCTTACTCTAAATTATTTAGAACCTGGCAAAGGTAACTATTATTAGAGTGATGAAGTGCTTACCAAATTTTAATTGTTGCCCATAGTAGACCCGAGCAGACAACATCATTCCATTTGCTTTAACATTGATTGTTTGCCATTTGTTTAATGATGTGGTCGTGTTTCGCCATATATGGTCCACCTGCAATTTTATCGGAAATCAAAAAAGCGGACCAATCAATAATTCAATTGCAAAAAGCGAATGTAGCTTGAATATACAAAGTTTATAGTTTCATGGGCATAGTACTTGTATCAAAAGAAGGTGCAATAATTAAGTTTATAGTAAAATATACTTTGAATAATATATTTAAAGATACAAATCATTGAACATTAAAACTACATTTATTAGTTATAATTATTTATAATGTAAATGAATTGATTGAAGATGGTCTTGTAATTCATTGGAGTAGGTTAGTTATTGAAATGGAAAGTGGTACATTACAAAATTAATGACTAAATGTCTCTTCATTTGCAACTTTTTCTTAGCTAACAATTATATTCCTTCATTTACCACTTCTCATCTTCTTCCATATCAATTATATCTATTGTACTGAAATATGCATTGTTTCTCTCTAAATTTTTTACTCAAAACCCTCATAATTGTAAAGAGTTGCAATTTAAAATTTTTATATATTTTCTTTAAATATCTTTTAAAATAGAAAATATGGCATATAATTCTTAAATAATTTTGACTATAAATAATAATAATTGATTTACTGATATGTAAGATACCTCACTCTATAGAAACAATTCTAAAATCCATTAGAAAACCTAGAAAATGCTATATTATAACAATATATTATTTTCACTATTTAAACAACCACTCACTACAATGGTTGCGTAATACCTGAAAGCTCATCTTATATGACCAGCACATTGACACCTAAAATAGCCAAAGCTAAAATGATAAAATAGTGTTATTTATTTAATAGATAGATTTTTTACTATGTTAAAAAAAATGTAATTATTTTATGTCAAAGAAAAAAAAAAACATAATCATTTTCTAATGAAATCTAACAAAGTTAAGGACTTTCAATTTCCTAAAAAAAATTAAAATATAGAAAATAACTTTCATCAAGATTTTGTATAAAATGTATTGTATTGTTAATGATATTGATGAGAAAAAATGAAGAGACTAATTAAAATATTACAAAGCCTATTTAAACAAAAATTTTAGACAAATAATTTTTTTGTTTTTTAAATAAATAAAGATTTAGAAAAAAAAAAAAACTCATTGAAATAATGACCTTAACCATAATGAAAAAAATAAACATAGTTCTAAAAGAAATCTTTTTAAATGAGACAAACCAAAACCAAGCCCAGTATAGTTACAATTAACTATAACTTAAAAATCTACCTAAACCTTAAAAACAACCTTAATCAATTAAAAGGGAAATATTAAATCTCTGATTGCCCTAATCTACTCCAAATTGATATTGCTTCTACATACGATACACAATATTATATCTTTTCTGTAAAAAAAAATGATCTGTCAGTGCATCAAGTCGCACCGAAGTCTTTTACAAACTTTATGTCAGCCTTGGTATGCAACTTTATTCATTAGTATTTTGTGATTATTTTTGATGTTGTAAAAAGCTTTTAATGCCCATCTATAAATGCTTGTTGACAAAATAGAGATGGCCCGCCATAGAAATATTGGAACCAATTTCCACACAAACTAATGGAAAATGACATACCTACCAGGATGCATTCAAAGCAAAGATTGAACCAATTTCTTCGCAAAATATGAAAAATTATATTCCACTAAAATAGAGAGAAAGTATATGGAGACTAGGCATGGGTCAATTTCTACACAAAATATTGTAAAATTAATTAGCATAAGGAATAAATAAAGACCTAGCAAATAATGAAGATAGGTAAAATATGGAGAACTAAAACTAGCTAATTATGAAGATTGCTTATAGATGAAATATAAAGATCACTTACAGACAAAATATTAAAAATTGTGCACTAGACGAAATATAAAGATTTCTTACAGACAAAATATTAAAAATTGCACACCAGAAGAGTACAGTTCGATCGAATTTTCATATAAGATAAAAGACATGGTAGTAAAATATTTTTGAAAAAAAAGTATACAATACAAAAATAGCCTATCAGCCAACAAGTTTAGTGAACCTCTCACAACTCCGAGGTCATATTTATTATTATATATAATGTATTAAATGGTTGATTAGTAAAAATATTTTATTCTTTGTTTTGATGAATATTTTTTAGTTAACTTTATATTCTTATGAGCAATGGTATAATATTGAAAAAAAAAGTAGTTGTTAAAAATACATTCACAAAGTCTAATTAGATATGTCTAAACAAAATGAATAAATAGGACCAAAATCAAAATTAATTAATAAACCAAATTAATATAATAAGGACAATGGTCCTTATTATTAAGATTGACCAAATAATCTTCAGAGACATAATTATCAATCAACTCCTAACTAGTGAGAGTACCTTCTTTGAGAGTCTCATTTGACACATGTTGAGCATAGATTGGATAATTAAGTAACTTCAAGAATGAGAAATTGCAAGTGTTGGGCTAGCTAGGAGCACATCCACACCCAAGAGGAGAGGCAAAACATGACTGCAGATTGTGAGTCACTGGAGTATACTATTATGCATAGTAGATTGACTTTTCCCACATTAATACCCTTAAGAAGAAGAGGAAGGATTCAATAGAAATCTAGAAATACAAGTTATTTCCTCAATGGTTCAACAAATATTGAAGATACACAACTTAAATTCAAGCTTACTAGTTTATACCTTAATTTGAATAAGCACATTAGAGGAAATCAATGCTTTAGTGATGTAGTCAAGGATGGTGGATCCAATTAAGGATAGTCCAAACCTTGCAGCTTCAGAACAACACGGTGGAATACTCAACAACACAACAACAAAAAAAATTATTTAAATCTAATTTTTATTAACATGCCCGGCTGTAAGGCCTTTCGAGTTAGGGCCAATTACAATCAAAAACAATTTTTCAAGATCCAAACAAATCCAATACAATCTCAGCTAGTTTAGCTCTGAAGACAATCAGAAGCTAATGGAAACCCTAAGGCAGATCTAAACTTGAGCTCACAAGCCTCCAAGAAATCTCCTTGTCTCCAAGTGTGCAAACCACTAGCTCTGCAACTACAAACTATCAGATAACAATCTAATCTGCAAGATCATGCAAGATATTTTACACAACTTCACCAACTCTAACTTTTAGAACCTTAGATCTTATTCACTAAGTCTTCCAAGTCATGAATGATGGGGTTAGCTAGGATAGACTAGCTAGTCTATGCTCTGAACCTTGTCTAAGGTCTCCAGTGTACTCTGACACCAATGGATGATCTATAGGATACTGAATACATTCAAGTACCCCCTGATCTACCCAACTATTCCACCAAGTTACACAAGTCCAACCATCACCATGACAAACCTTGCTTCCAAGCACTAACCCTTATATTGGCTCAAAAAGGGTGCTTTTGCTTCCTGGCCTACTCCACATTCTAACAGAGAGTTCTAATGAATTCTATGGAATTTTTATGACTATTGTCACCTTTCCATGGCATTGAAAAGATTTGGGGGTTACCTGATTTGATAGTTCCTTTCGAAACTAGGGCTACTAGAATAGGCCTAATTAGCCCTCCACCCAGATTTGTAGGGAGTTTTATGCCTTTTTCTCAAAGATTCAACACCTCTGGTCTAAAGAACATATACTAGGATTGATCCCCTCTAAGTGATTTTTGGGGTCTCAGATACCCAAAAGACCGTACAGGTTATATGGCAAAAATGAGGGTTTCAAGGGTTTTAAAACCTTCTCTCTATCTAGGTCTTCAATAGGACCCTTCTGCAATGCTTCAAACCTCTTCCTTCACAAAAAATAACCATCACTCATCCATCTAGCATCCCTCCAAAGGGCTAGGCCTACAACTCATTCCTCTGACTGTTGGAGTTCTTTTAGCATTGCTGCAACGTAGTCGGGCTATGCATTGGCTTGCCTAGGGCTTTGTCAAATAGATGTTTGGCTTGCTTTTCAAGGGCCTTGCATTTGAGTACAAATACAATAGGGTCTATACCTTCAGTATCCATGATTCCATGGTAAACCCACAGTGGACAAGAAAGTTACAGGCCCATTTACAATAAGCTCTCCAAACTGGCAGAGCACTGACAAAATAGAGATATGAACAAAAGATGCTAATAAAATTTAAAAGAACCTAGACTATTTCACACTTAAGAAAGCCTAAACACACATGAACATTAAAATCCTTCAAAGGTTCACAAAACTCCACTGTATTCACAAGAGATCAGTCATAACAGGGACTGTTACACACAAAAACTTCACCAGTCTCTTCTTCCATACTGTAGCTTACTCTACTGACAACCAACCCGTACATTAGGGTTACCAAAGTATTAAATATGCTTGCCTAGGAGTGTTTGTTAGGTGTTTAGGGTGTATTAAGCCTCTTATCTTAGGTAGTCATTACAAAGAAAGAAGTTGCTTAGCAACTTTTAGAAGTTGCTTGCAACTTTTTAGCAACTTTTAGTTGCTTGAGCCATTTTTGCTCTCACATATTAATATACCATTAGGCCTTCCAAAGCACTCATGTGCATCAAATAAATACTAACTACTAACTCCTATACCACTACTCAAGAAGAACCCAAAAACCTCAAGTTGACACTGTGCTTGAGTTAATGGGCATAGCAAACTATAAAGACTAGCAAACCTCTAGGACTTAACACAAAGCCTAGACACAACCAAAATTGAGTCAAACACCATAATGACTCTTATTCCAAATTCAAAGCATCAACACACCAAAAAAAAGAAGGTGAGGGCCCTTATAGAGGTGCTCTTGCACCATACTCCCCCTCAGCACAAACTAGGGAACCTTGGGATCTAGAAGAGCTAGATCCAACCCAAACTTTTTGAATTGTCCTTCCTCTATCCAAGTGGCTTCAGAATCAGGCTATCCCTTCCACTTGATCAGATGCTTCATGTAGACTTGATGTCTAGTTCTCTTCTTCACCCTGGATTCAAGGATCTTCTCTGCTTGGGCTGGTTCCTTCTTAGGCATGGCATTGGTATCCACATCTTGTAGTACCTTTGGTGGAGTTGTACCTTGCTGACTGATATCACCCTTGAATCTGATTAGGTCTACAACATTGAACACCAGTGAGATGGCTAAATCTGAAGGTAAGTCCACCTTGTAGGCATTCTCTCCATATTGGGCTAAAATCTTGCATGGACCTACTCTCCTCATCTATAGCTTAGTAGGCATGCCCTTCTACATTATTGCTTTGGTAAGATGGACCATGACATAGTCCCCAATCTGAAACTATACTTCTTTCCTCTTCTCATCCACTTTAGCCTTGAGTCTTTGAGTAGACTCCATAATGGTTTTCTTCACTTGCTCTTGAACCTCCTTGATTGTTTGAGTGAAATCTTTAGCTTGTCCACTCTTCAACTCCATGGCACCTAAATCTCTCAACTCACACACTCCTCTGGGGTGTCTTCCATACACTATCTCAAAAGGACTTCTTCCTGTGGTCCTGTTCACACTATCATTATATGCATATTCAGCCTGAGAAATAACAAGATCCCAAGTCTGCCCATACTCCTTTGTCAAACACCTTAGTAAGTTACCAAGCACCCTATGGATGACCTCAGTTTGACCATCGGTCTAAGGATGGTATGTTGAAGTGAAAGAGAGATTAGTTCCCAGCCTTTTCCATAAGGTTTTCCAAAAATGGCCCATGAACTTGCTATCCCTGTCTGACACAATGCTCAAAGGAAGTCCATGGATTCTAACTATCTTGTTAAAGAAGAGATGTGCTACATAACTTGCATCATGAGTAGTTCTACATGGAATGAAATGACTCATCTTAGAGAACCTGTCAACAACAACATAGATGCTATCCATACCTGATTTGGTTTTAGGGAGTCCAACCACAAAGTCCATACTTACACACTCCCAAGGACTATTTGGAACTGGTAGAGGTTGATAGAGTCCTGCATTGAATGAGCCTCCTTTAGCTCTCTGGCATACTCCACATTGCTCAACATACCTTTTGACATCCCTTGCTAGCTTAGGCCAAAAGTAGTATCTATGTACTAACTCCAAAGTCTTATTTATGCCAAAATGACCACTTAGGCTGCCATTATGCTTCTCTTGGATCAGATTTTCCCTCATGGGTCCTCTAGGTACACAAAGCTAATTACCTTTAAACAAGAGTCCATTCTGAAGGGTGTAATCTACAAATTCACCATGAAAATGGTTCTCAAAATCTAGGAATACCTTGTAGGCTTGTGAGAAGTCTTCATCCTCCTCATATAAGTCTTTAAAACCTGCTATTCCAATGCTTTGCAACTATACCTCTTGGACAGTCAATAACTTCCTACTCAAGGCATTTGCTACCTTGTTGAGCTGCCCTTTCTTATGCTTGATTGTCAAGGTAAAGGACTAAAGATACTCCATCCACTTCAAGTGCCTATTACTGAGCTTCTCCTAAGTGTTTATATAGCTTAAATCCTGATTATCAGTAAAGAAAACAAATTCTTTTGGCAAAAGGTAATGCCTCCACTTCTTGAGAGATTGTACTAATGCATACAACTCTAAGTCAAAAGATGAATACTTCTTCTTTTCTTCATTGAGTTTCTCATTGAAGAATGCCACAGGCATTCCTTCTTAACTCAATACACCACCTACTGCTACACCACTTGCATCACATTCAATGGTGAACAACTTATCAAAAGTTGGCAAGAGTAAAATAGGTTTTGTGGCTACCTCTTGTTTCAAGGTTTGAAATGCTTTCTCAGCTGCCTCAGTCCACTTGAACTTTGTTTTCAACCCTCTTTTGATGGTGTCTAATACTGGTGCACATATCCCACTGAAGTTCCTCACAAACTTCCTATAAAATTGTGCCAAACCATGAAAACTTCTAACTTCAGTCCCTATTTTTGGGGTAGGCCAACTCAAGATTGCCTCTACCTTGCTTGGGTCCATTTTCAGAGTACCCTTGGACACTACAAAGCCCAAATAAATAAGCTCTTTATGCATGAACTCACACTTTTCTAGATTGATGGCTAGCTACTCTTCATGTAGCTTCTTCATAACCAACCTTAAGTGTTCCAGGTGTTCTTCTTTTGTCTTGATGTAGATGAGTATATCATTAAGATATACCACCAAAAATATGCCTGTGAAGTCCTTCAAGACCTCATTCACCATCAAGAGTCTTATCTTTTCCCTTAGCATCTTGCTCCTCCATCTTCACATTCACCTTATCTTCTTTTGCTCAGACATCATCCAAGAGTTGCTCCATCTATAACAATCTTTCCTGCAAGAGTCTATTAGCTTCCTCCCGATCTTCTACTTTCTTGGCTAGCTCTGCATTAGTCACCATCTTCTATTTTTGAGATGATCCACTTGACTCTTCTGGTGGTTGAAACATCCACCTTCACTTCCCAAGCCTTAAGAGGCTCTAATACCAATCTGATGTGGAGGAAAGTGATGGACTTCTATTTGGTTTCCCCAAATAGGCTACAATTTACTATTGTCTTCTTAGGTCCCTCAACCTATTCTTCACAGAGGAATCAAATCTAAGATCCCTTCTAATTTTAAGACCAACTAAGGTCACACACTTAGTCTTCTCCAAGACTCATTCCCACTAGGCTCCACACCATTGAAATGCTAAAACTTGAACATCAGCATTATCCTTCGTTTCCAAATCTCCTAAAGGCCTTTTCATACTTATAACATCTCCATACCAAGAACTCATAACTTAACCGTTCGATTTGTCTCAGATTTGGATATGTTTTAAAGGGCCTAGTTTTGAACATCTCCATTGGAGGGATTTCCATGTTAATGTCTAGAACAAAAGTTGTGAGCAACGGAAAACTCAGTCAGTGAGTAATGTCTTGATAATGCATATAAAAGAAGCCATGGGTATAGCAGAAAGGATTATAGCCATGCAAGCATGATATTTTGTGTTTGATTCCATCAAGATATATGGAATATGATATTATTTACCCTATGGGAGATTTTAGAAGTGACCGGAAGGCACTAAACAAGAAAGCCCTAGCGTAGAGGCCCTTAAAGTGAGGTTTTATTGCATGGAAGGCTTAAGCAATTGGGAAGCCCAAATAAATTTGAGAATCCTTTGGGAAGCTCAAGACTATGAAAAAATCTTAGGTAAGGATCAAAAAAAAAGGATTCTCAAATTTATTTGGGCTTCCCAATTGCTTAAGCCTTCCATGCAATAAACCCTCACTTTAAGGGCCTCTAAGCTAGGGCTTTCTTGTTTAGTGCCTTTCGGTCAGTTCTAGAATCTCCCATAGGGTAAATCATATCATATTCCATCTATCTTGATGGAATCAAACACAAAATATTGTGCTTGCATGGCTAGAATCCTTTCTGCTATACCCATGGCTTCTTTTATATGCATTATCAAGACATTACTCACTGACCGAGTTTTTTGTTGCTCACAACTTTTGTTCTAGACATTAACATGGAAATCCCTCTGGTGGAGATGTTAAAAACTAGCTCCTTTAAAACACATCCAAATATGAGACAAATCCAATGGTTAAGTTATGAGTTCTTTCCTCCACACCGAGACTATACTTTTCTGGGCAAAACAAGAAATCTACAAGATAGAACCCTACTATCATGGTATAGACAGTCAAGTCCAGATGCAAAGACATGAAAAAGAATTCATGATACAAATAATAAATTAAAATAAATATTCATTTAATCACTTTTGGAAACCATGTTTAACCAAATCTATCCATAATAAATAATGCAAAACTTTATATTGAAAATGCTTGCTGTTTACACACAGTCTCTGTTACAGCGGTACATAGATCCAAAACTGAAACACCAACCAAAAATAAAAATTCATGACTTCTACTCTCCTCTCATGCTCGAGAGCTCCTTCACATACACAGCTTCTCCCAAAAAAAACTCTCCTTTTTTCTTTCCACCCCACAACCTAACTAACTCCCCAATCTTGAAAGTGCTAAAAGATGAAAAAAAATAATGTTGTCAAAATTGACAACTAAGTTGCCAATTTGACCACTAGACCTAATGAGGCCTTCCCCTCTATTTTATGGCCTTTTCATGGCCTTTAACAACTTTCCCAACTCTATATCCATCTTGTTAAAACCATATGACCCTAAGTCTATTACATAGTGACCCTTGTAGGGTTCTTTTGCTTTATCATGGCAATATTGAGCTAGTCCATCCTAGCTAACCTTGTCTAAGGTCTCCAGTGTACTCTGACACCAATGGATGATCTATAGGATACTAAATACATTCAAGTACCCCCTGATCTGCCCAACTATCCCACCAAGTTACACAAGTCCAACTATCACCATGACAAACCTTGCTTCTAGGCACTAACCCTTATATTGGCTCAAAAAGGGTGTTTTTGCTTCCTGACCTACTCCACATTCTAACAGAGAGTTCTAATGAATTCTATGGAATTTTTATGACTATTTTCACCTTTCCATGGCATTGAGAAGATTTGGGGGTTACCCGATTTGGTAGTTCCTTTGGAAACTAGGGCTACTAGAATAGGCCTAATTAGCCCTCCACCCGGATTTGTAGGGAGTTTTATGCCTTTTTCTCAAGGATTCAACACCTCTAGTCTAAAGAACATATACTAGGATTAATCCCCTCTAAGTGATTTTTGGGGTTTCAGATACCCAAAAGACCATACAGGTTATATGGCAAAAATGAGGGTTTCAAGGGTTTTAAAACCTTCTCTCTGTCTAGGTCTTCAACAAGACCCTTCTGCAATGCTTCAAGCCTCCTCCTTCACACAAACTAACCTTCACTCATCCATCTAGCATCCCTCCAAAGGGCTAGGCCTGGAACTCATTCCTCTGACTGCTAGAGTTCTTTTAGTGCTGCTGCAACCTAGCCAGGCTATGCATTAGCTCGCCTAGGGCTTTGTCAAATAGTTGTTTGCCTTGCTTTTCAAGGGCCCTGCATTTGAGTACAAATACAATAGGGTCTATTCCTTTAGTATCCATGATTCCATGGAAAACCCACAGTGGACAAGAAAGTTACAGGCCCATTTACAATAAGCTCTCCAAACTGGCAGAGCACTGACAAAACAGAGATATGAACAAAAGATGCTAATAAAATTTAAAAGAACCTAGACTATTTCAAACATAAGAAAGCCTAAACACACATGAACATTAAAATCCTCAAAGGTTCACAAAACTCCACTGTATTCACAAGAGATCAGTCATAACAGGGACTGTTACACACAAAAACTTCACCAGTCTCTTCTTCTGTACTGTAGCTTACTCAACTGAAAACCAACCCATACATTAGGGTTACCAAAGTATTAAATATGCTTGCCTAGGAGTTTGTGTTAGGTTTTTAGGGCATATTAAGCCTCTTAGCTTAGGTAGTCATTACAAAGCAAGAAGTTGCTTGCAACTTTTTAGCAACTTTTAGTTGCTTGAGCCATTTTTGCTCTCACATATTAATATACCATTAGGCCTTCCAAAGAACTCATGTGCATCAAATAAATACTAACCACTAACTCCTATACCACTACTCAAGAAGAACCCAAAAACCTCAAGTTGACACTTTGCTTGAGTTAATGGGCATAGCAAACTATAAAGACTAGCAAACCTCTAGGACTTAACACAAAGCCTAGACACAACCAAAATTGAGTCAAACACCATAATGACTCTTATTCCAAATGCAAAGCATCAACACACAAAAAACAAGAAGGTGAGGGCCCTCATAGAGGTGCTCCTGCACCAATGAACTTCTCTCAATCTCCTCTTCCTCCTTCAACATCTACCCCAAAGATCCTATAAATACTAATCATCAGCCACAAGTCGGCTGGATGAAACCATTAACTCCCCCCAACAATTATTAAATGCAATAGAATTCAGCATCAAAATATCCTTACAAACATTTAATATAACATGTCATCCTGTAACAATATCTACCAACAATAAATGCACCAAGTCGGCCCAACAAATCACATAGAACTCCAGTCGGTAAACTAGAACTATCGAGCAACAATGAAATAACCGAGCATGCCACGCATCGCTGAGCACCAGTTTGACCGAGCACCACAGGCATCACTGAGTAACACTTTAACTGAGTGCCAGAGGTTACCGAGTTCCTTCAGCAACTGAGCTTCCTTCAATGACCGAGGTCGTTGGTCAAAGTTGCAATTGAGTAACACCGACCAAACATACACCCCCCATGCAGATTCACCGAGTACCCTAGAATGCCCCTGCATCATTTAGTGTACAAAGAAAATAAATATTAGTAGAATGACTAGAGAAAAGAGTTTAATTTCTATCTTTCTAAATACTAAAGAGACTTTCTTCAATTCAAATCATGTTAAATCTGGGTACGCTTTAGTAAGAGATAATGTTTATTTCTAAGAAAATAATATGCCAAGAAAAAAGACCAGATTTAAGAGGTTTTAAAATATTATGAATCAAATTCTAATCTTTTTAAGCTTCGGGAGAAACCTAGAGGAGGTTCTTGGGGTTTTGTATCTATCCATATAATAGGCATTAAGAATTCAGAATGCCATATAAGATACATGATCTCCCAAATGAATTCTTTTATAAAGAATGCACTAGGTAAAGTAAGCTAATTTTACCCTCCAAAATAGCTAACTAAACACAATACAATTGCCAATGTTAGATCTGAATAGAGGATTGAGGCTTCCATCAATGTTCTAGTTGATCCACCATATAGGGATGAGGAGATAGCCACAAATAAATTTTGTGAGGCTTATAGCTTTGAGATAATTATTTATCCTTGAACTTCAATGATTCCTTGTACAAAATCATTGCTGAGGACTTTAATCAATCCTATTTATTAGGACCATTATTTTCTTTAAGATTTTTAGGTAACTTGATCCATCATCTCTACTCTATGATGATAGTTATTTGTCACATGTTTTTAAACCATATTTATCTTTGCAACTTGCTCTACTTTAATTTTTGCATATTCCTCGTTTATTACCTTCTTTGATTGGGCATGTACTTGATTAGCTTGTAACATCATCATTCTTCATAGATAAGGTGACACATGACCAATTTTTAGAGACACTATCGTTCTTCTTCAAGATTCTCTACAATTCCTATCCATAATGGGAAACATTCCTCTATTTTTTCTTAGTTTTATTCCTCTTGAAAGGGAGAAGCATTTTCTTTTTAGATATTGGAAAAAAAAATATCATTAAATAGTTACCATTTTTTCTATTGATTAATCAATAAGGGGTCTACATAGTATCTTTCTTCCACTCTAATAGGGAAATATCAATTGTATCTTCATGATGGATGTAGTTATTGGGGATTTCTATAATTTCTCCATACATCACTAATTCCATCAATTGTAAATGATTTCTTTACGCATTCTTTATTTTGTTGAGGGGTTTTTTCTCAAATGTTTTCTCTCCTTTTCTCTTTTTATGGGGAATCTTTTGTACATGGGTACTTAAAATGTATTTTAAGGAAGAACAATCTTGTATCTTACATCCTTGCATTCTTCTATTGGATCTTTCCTCTTTGAGTTTCATTTAAGTGGTGTTGTTAGAGTGGATAAGGTCATGTCTTTATCGATTCTTAATTGTGGACATATTCTCAAGTTAGGTTAACTTAGGCCATAGGTGTTATCAATAGAAGATAGTTATAATGTGTTCATATAACTCATATACTTCTTGCATCCTAGGTAATTTAATATACATTCTAATTTTTTGTCTTATAACATCTAGGATTAAGACACATGCCAACATCTTATTTCATCCTATCATCCACCTTTCATATTTAGCAAAGTCTGAAGTACACTTCATAACATATCCTATTGATCATTATTTTATCATATCCTATAGGTACTAATATAAAAAAAGCTTATTTATTGTATACTCTCTTGTGAAATATTTCTTATGTTTTTGCAGATAGCTTTGGGTGTTAAGATAATATTCAACTTCTTTAGAAACAATATGCTCAAATACTTAAAATTGAATAATATATACATGCTCATATATTAAGACAAGGCATTATATCTCTATATTACTTAGAAATTAGTACCATATTACATAGAAATTAGTATAGAACATTAAAAAAGAAGCATTTATATATTTTTTCTTTTACCACTCATGACCATACCCATAGTGATCATACAATATAATGATATTTGGCATATAGTATAAATGTATACTATATATCACCACATAAAAGAGATTAATAACTAAAATATTAAACATTTGATTCATATAAAGTTTTGGATAAAGGAAAAAATAGGTTTTAACTGGGACCCAAAACCCCTTACAACAAGTTATGAAAGATTAGTAAAACAGACCCAAAGTATGAGATATTGTTGGCTAGATAACATACAACCATCGAACCAGCAACACAAACTAGACAAAAAAAACCAACAAAATAAAGAGAAACAAAGAACTAGACAAGAAACATAGATAAAAAAATAAAATAAAATAAAGAAAGCTTCTTCAAAGCTTTAGTGGTCTAGTTCCCAATGATGGTCATCTCTTTCATGGTGTTTTCAAGATGCGAGATGACAATGGAAGAAGCAGTAACTTTTTTGTTTAGGCTAGCCCTGGTTCTTTTCCCTGGCCCATCTTTAACAGCCTCCATAGGAACCATCCTCTGACTACCAAGGTCGACGTCCAACACAATACCCTTCATGTCCATCTGCCCCATGAATTCCTTGATCTTCTAAAAGGGGAGGAGATTACTTCATATAAAGTTGCCATAATGAAATCCCCATGAATTAAACTTAAAACTTGTGAGAAGAGTGAATAGAGAATTTTCAATAGATTTAAGAAAAAATTATTGACATGAATGTATATTGACTAACTCAAATATGAAATTAATTCTATATAACTCTTTTAGCCATGCATGAAAAAAATTGACACCATGAACACAACATCATTTAACTCATGGCACTAGAGAAATATGATGATTGCATGATAGATAAGTGAAAGAAGAATTTTTAATATCAAAATTGACTAAATAAAATGATAGTAAGGTAAACAACAATAATATTTTACCTCATTTTTACCCCATGTACTATTTGGTATGATGTCACTCACATTGATATTATCCTTCTAATTAGCCCAATACATAACTTGCATCCAACTCAAATACATAAATGTGATTATATTGTGTCATATCATACCATTTAAAAATACATAATTAAATAAAAATTAATAATTATTGAAAAATTAATTAGATTGATCAAAATATAAATTTTATCTCACATTAAATGAAGTGTATATAAATTTTGCCTAAAGTTAGGAGAAATGGAGTGAAGTGATAGAGGAGATAATTTGAATAGTGCAAGGGTGGGAATGTCTTGCAACCCTGTTGAGGTGGGTATTGGAGAATGTGTTGAAGGTGCAGAGGAGTCTGAACTACCTGCAAGTTCTATGTGCAGGAGGAGAATCCTAAGGAGATTCTTGGAGGAGAAGGGCTGGTGGGCCATAGCCTTCTATCTTGTCTAAGGAAAAATTTATTCGAGAAGGACCCCTCAAGAAAATCAAAAGTGGAAGGGAAGGAATTATTCAACTCTAGGTTAAAAGGTAAGGTACATTTTCTCATAATGTTGACTCAGTTTTTGGATCCTTCTTTATTTCTATCATGTATTATCTGGTCAAAAAAGGTGTGGTGTCCATGGAGCAATCATTTATTAGTAAGTTTATAGGACCCCGACCTAATAATGATTATGTGCGGGTATGGGTCACTCATAAATAGAAAAGGAAAGGCTAAATTGATGTGTTAGCTATGGAAAACTCTTTCTTTTCCTTTTTATTTCTACTATCAGGATGATTTAACCCCAATTTTTTGTGGGGGGTCCTTGGATACTTGGGAGGGCTTCTTTGGTGTTGAAAAGATGGGAACCGGGTTTCTCTCATCTTAACTAGGCCTATGATGTAGATCCTATTTGTGTTAGACTCCTTGGTTTACCTTTAGAATTTTTGGATGAGGATTTTTCAAGGGTATTATAGCTTTCTTTGTGGAACTTCTCTTTGTGGACCCTATGGTGGAAGATAGAAATGGACTTATTTATGCCCATATTTGTGTTAACATCAGAAAATCCTTTGAATTTATGGTGGAAGTTTCTATTATCTAAAATTTGGGTGCTTTGGATCTTGTTATTGAGTTTGGATCTATCTCATTTTCTTGTTTTCATTATAATAAACTTGGACATTGTGTTAAGGATTGTCCATCTAAATGAGAAAAAACTAAAATAGCTAAGAAGGTATGGAGAAAGAAAAGGGTAAAATTGAGAAAATTATGGAAACTCATGGATCTAAGGGGGATTTGAATCACAATATTGTTGGCACTCTTGATATGATTATAATTTTTGAGAATCCAGAACTTAAGGATTCAACTAAGGAAAAGGATTTTGGATAGGGGATCCTTGCAAAGGAAATTATAGATGTTAGTATGGATTCCCAAAGTGGTACCCCTAAGTTTTTAAAATCAAATATTTTGAGTGAGGACTCTGAGATTAATCTTATAATTAACCTTTTGAAAGATTCATCTCTATCCCATGTGGAAGCTAGGGATATGATAGTTTCTGATGAGGATAATTTCTATCCAAAAAGGTAGTGAGGGTAGAGTAACTAATAAAAAGATCCAATCAAATGAGAATTATCTAGTTTGACAAAGAGTGGAAGGGGAAGACTTAACTCCCTTCTTAGTGGTAAAATCAAGGAATAGGAGAAAGATGAATGCTCAAATAGCTGGTGCGATCAAAGGATTTGGGTAAGGGTTTGGATGTGTCAATTGGTTTGATGATAGTAAGGTGTATCATATTAGCATTAAAAAATTTCAACATCACATTATGAAAAATTTTATAAAGAGATGTAAAATTATAAGATGGTCTAAAAAAGATGACATAGGAGACACACTTTTGGATGTTGTTGTCACTTTCTAGCCAACATAGTTTGATGAATTATTCATTTCAAGATGAAGCTCTTGGTTTCTAAAACTTTTGATAGGATTGAAATACAGAATCATTCTTATCAACCGAAGCTATTGGACGAGTTCTCTCAAATTTACTCACTTGAAGCTAATAATTATGAATTACTAAACATAATTAAGAAAAGGATGAGAATTCAAATAACAATATCTCATCCCTAATGTCTTTTTTATAAATTAAAAATGAAAATGCATTGTATGTCAACATCAAGCACAAGATAAGAAATATGAGCATGCACATTCTTAAATCTACTAATGAAATTAAACACTTTTTCTTTAATACCTTGTTTATAATGCATAAAATAAATCAAAGAAATCTCAAGACCAATATTATTTTGAGACTATTGAGTGAAAGATTTAGCAAGTTTTTGAAAGGAAGAAATAGAATAAGGAGGAAAAGAATAATACAATTGGAATATTTTATCTTGAAAGCTTCTAGTGAATATTTTAGCCATGAACCTTGATCATGACAAAAATCACCACACAATGTTTGAAAGGTTTTAACATGAGTCAAAGTATCACCCTTAGCATTTCAAGTATATAAATGAGGAATTTTTATGTATTGATGGATAATGGTATAGATGATAACTACAAAAAAAGGACTAGAAATGTCATAAGTAGGAATGTTAACTTGGCTAATGCTGCCCCCTCCAATCATCCCCTTCTCCAACTCCTTTGGCAAATGTTGCCCCCACACATCTGCTGGACTATTTGGAAGGAAAGGAACAACAAGATATTTAGGGAGGCTAGTAACCAGTCTGAGACTTGTCTCTATCTTGGTACCAAGCTCCTTTGTGAGAATGCCAATGCGACTAAGTGGAAACTTCCCTCAACACCCCCCACTGCCTGGGAAGTTAAAATAAGTACAAATGGAGCTTGCTGGCTAGGTTTTCCAAGTTTGAAGACTCCAAGATGATAGCTAGAAAATCTACTAGATGGGCTGCCCCACTCAGAGGATGGACCAAATTAAACTTTGATGGGGCGGCTAATAACTTCACTCAGGGGGGGGAGGTGTGCTAAGAGACCATAATGGCACTTGCCTCTTGGCTTATGTAGGGCTGCTCAATAGTTGTACTATTAACCAAGCGGAGGGCATGGCTCTTCTATGGAGGATTAAATTTTCCATCCAAATGAACATCAAACTACTAGAAATTGAGGGGGATTCCAAAGTGGTGGTGGAGGCTATCAAAAGAAGAGCTAATGCGGGGTGGTGGGTTAGCTCCATTATGCTAAAAATCCATGAGCTACTCAACAATTTCCAATGTATGACCATTGCCCACACATACAGGGAGGGAAATGTGGTGGTAGATTCGATGGATGCTATTGGCCTCAAGCAAACCAAACTTAACAATTGGAGGGTGGTCAACAAACTACCTAAGGTGACTCATCAACTTATCAGAGGGGAAATGAATGTTACAAATGATATTTAAAATGAGCCAAGATGTCATGTTTATTAAGAATCCTACCTGGATCACGTGTCAGTGTAAGCAGGTGATTTTTGTGATTATGAAAAGGAATGCCCAAAACCCCATAAAGAATCATAAATGCCTTTCAAGCGTGTGGAGAGATAGTTGTCTGCATCGGCAGGCTTCCTTGGCTAACAAGGACATTAAGTGTAGCTGTGGCATTATTGCTAATTATGGCACTTGGAGATTCATTAGATATTATAGTATGAAGTCCAGATCCCAAAATTTCACCCAAGGCCAGCCTTTTGAGTATAACCATTTCTCAAAATGGTTAAATCAAAACAACTGGTTTTATACTCTCTGTTAAGAAGTTTGGCCCTTTAGTTTTTAGGAAATTGCACAGGAGAAGGAGAGTATCGACATGCGAGGAAACACTCTTTACATTGAACTAGATAAGATTGATGAGGCCTTCACCTCCGACCCTCTGGTGACCCACTACTGCAAAGAGAGTGGTATCTGGAGTTTTATGGAGCGCGTGAGAGGTGGACATGATGAGCGGATATCCAAACAGTTCGTCTCATCCTGGAACAATAGGAAAGCTTTTGTTGGGGGAATCCATTTCCATATTAATGAGGAGGTCATTACTAAGGTGACTGGGCTCTCTATGAAAGGGAGAAAGTATAAAAAAACTAGTCAGACGCTTGACCCTACTAGCCTTAGCCAATTTTTTAGAGAGGGAGAGGAACCTATCAAGAAGTCAGAGGGTTTCAACCATGAATTACTTCCGGAGTTCTGGCCTAAGCTATGCCTCATCATGATGAAGTATTTCACCCTAGAAGGTAAATTTGTAGTGTTCTACTATTACCACTTACCTTTTCTTAATCACATTAGAAATAGGGACTTAATATCCATTCCCTTTTACCTCCTGCATTCCATTAAAAGAAATATCTTGGATATTAGGGAAAACCCTGATAAATCAATCCCTATTCTCCATCAAGGTCTCATGCTCTATATTTACCATTTCCATAATTCTATATGCCCTCTGCCCCCACCCCCCACTCATCCAAGAGGTAGCCCAGGAGGATTCTCCATTGAAAACTGACATTCCCACTCAATCCACCTCCCAATCTATCCAAGTTATCCAAGAGTTGGACCTTGTCCCTAATGATGGTAGAACCCGCAAAAAATGTGTGATAAATCCTTTCAATAGGAGAGAGAAGCATGAGGAGTCCCATGTCTCTGAATCTTTAGAGACTAAAGATCAAAAGGAGTTTGACATTACTTCTAAGACTGAATGAAAGCCCAAAAAATAGAGGATTTTGGAGAGCCAAGTCAAGCTAGAGGTTGACGTAAGTGGCCCGGGTTGCCATCGGTCCAACAGAATTGTGAAGGAGCAGTGTAAAACCAGAATCTTGGAAATGGTCTCCAAAGAGAAGTCCCTATCGAAAAATGACTCCCATTCCACTAAGTCCATGAAGGAATCCTCTGATGACAATAGGAGTCTGAAAAAGACTACTAACACCCCCCCTTAAACCTTAACAAACCATGGAGACTCCTCGTAGTCCTACCCCACCTTTGGCCAACCCTCATGATCACAGGACCAAGCCCCCCACTACTGAGCACAACCTCAGGTTTCTGGATGACAATGACATGCTTAAGGGCACCCTCAAGCTGAGGTTTTCTGGATTGGACAAAGAGATTTCTGACATCAAATAGGATATGCAGGAACTCAAGCATCACATTTTGATGACTAACAAATTTTCTCTTAAGGTCATGCATGCTTTGGCTATGACACTCTACAATGTGCAGGAAAAACTGGTGGGCGGTAAACTGGAGGTGGATGATGATAATAAGGATCTCTTCCTCTTCCTATAGGAGGAGTGGGCCAGGACCCTAATGTCCAAAAATTTGGGTGGAAAAAATTAACTATTGTTGCTCATGAGGTTCTTATTTTTGTTTGGGCTTGGCCCTAAGTTCTTCTTTTTGGGTTCCTATTTTAAGGTTATTTTTCCTAGCCCTTGGTATAGCCCTGTGTGGCTTATAATTGTTACTTTAATTGCTACTATTCGCTTAAGATACTCTAGTTTAATCATTTTGAAAGGAACAGTTATGTTTGTTTTTTATAGAGGTAGATTAGACCTTGTTCTTTTTGCTGTTAAATTGTTCTTACAATGCTTATGACTAGTGCCATTAATATGCTGTTAATGTACCTCTTGTCCTTATGTTCCTTAGGCCAGCACCCTTTTGCTTCTTTTTCTATCAAAAACATTGTATTTATGTCACATTGAGGAACCAATTGGGTGTTTTTTATTGGTTTGAAAGAGTCTGCAATTTGGCTTGGAAACCACCAACCATCACAAGAAGGAAATTCATTTTTTATGGAAACAATAGATTTATATGCATTAAAGAGGCATCTGGTATGTATTTGAACTCATATTAAGTCTATGTTTTTTATTCCTCATCAATGGGCATCATTCTTAACCATAGTAAAATAGAGTTTTGGAACCCAGCAAGTGGTATGTCTGTAAAGTTGCTACTACTACATAGAAGATATTGCTCAGAAGAGTAATCGTGTCGATTTGGAAATTGCACTAACTAACATAGAAAGATAGCATTTTTATGATGTTTTATGGAAGTTTTTGAAAGTTTTTTTATTGTCATTGGGTCTCATCCTCAAGGTCTATCTTTTCTATCATCGAATTCCTTCTTTATTGTAGAAGTGCACTTTCTATGAACGTTGTTGTGGATATAGAAGATTTCAAATATATGGTGAAGTGTGGAAGGAAATTTCTTCTCTATTTATGCTAAAATGTCTTTCAATATTGAAGAACAAATGTGTACTAATTATCACATATTTTGCATATGAAATAAGTTTTTGCACAACATTGTTACAAAAGTATTATGTTCTCTACTCTTGTTTTATCACTAAATCTATTAGAAGTCATTTTTTATTAGAATCATCAAGATGTTTAGAGGAATGCATTACAAGATCTATGATTTTTTGAAATAGAAAGTGCATTGTAATGGATGTAGATTTATTTCACCTAGTAATTTAGTGATTGCATCTTTTCATACTTTCAAGTTTGATCACAAGATTGTACTTTTGGAGAACTTGATGCACAAAATGTAAACCAAGATTAAATAGGAGGCTTGAGGTGATGGAAGCAGGAGGATAATTATCATCTTGAGCTAGCTCCTTGATCAGAGATGATTCATTACATGATAAGAAAACTATCTGTGTCCTTAAAAAGTTGGGGCTTGGAATATTTGTCCCTAAAGAAAAGAGGGAACTTGATATATTTGTCTCCCTAAAGAGAAGAGAGAGCTTGGCATCATGATTGTCCCTTCAAGGAGAGATGGCGGGTAGGATTCAATTGGTGATATTTTGAGAACTTAAGGAGGCATTAGACACACCAAAAGGAGATGTGGACTTTCGAAGGAAAGGTGTTTTGAAAAGGTGTCTCAAGTGCAGGCATATCGGTGATGATTGTTTCCACAACACTTGAGGATATGTTAGACACACTTGGAGGAGATGTGGACTTTCGGAGGAAAGGAGTCTCATGTGCAACACTGAAGGAGGTATTAGACACACTTGGAGGAGATGTGAAATTTTAGAGGAAATGTGTCTCATTATGCAAGAGAGGTGGGAGAACTCATGTTGTGTAGATAGCTTCAGATTTTGTGGTCGGGAGATCCATTGATGTAGTTAGTTTTGTGTTTCTTGACTGATCATTGTTGGGAGATTAACTATTGTTGTTAGTTCTGTGTTTTTTGAGAGACAAAGGAGGATTGGTTAAGATGCTTTATCAAATTCTCTAGAGTGTTGGGTTTAAAACCCTTGCAACTTCCACTCTTGCTTAGTTTAATGTAATAAGAGGGGGAATATTGGATTTTGACATTAATTGAGTTAGCTTTTAGGTTTAAGTTAGTTTTATAGAATAGATAAAATAAATTTTAGTAATTACAAATATATTAGTTAGGAATTTATTAACCTATAAGTTGGTTTGCAACTAGAATGCAAGGCTTTATAAGGCTCATAAATGTAGTGAAAATATCATCTTGTTTGCATCAATATCAAGTTTTATATAAAATATTTCATCTTTGATCTCTCAAATCTAACACCAAAATCAAAATAGAAATGTTATGAGTTGGATTCACTAATATGTATAGTATGAAAAAGAGAGCAATGAAAAGAGGTAGCTCACTTATCCTTTTCAAGATTGTGTTAGGCCATTTTTCCAGTCATTGCAAAATCTTGTAAAATTGGCCTCTCCCTTGCATGTTTTTGTTAAGTGTCTTGCCCCGTGCTTTTCGGTGTTGTCCCCTTGCTTCAGCCCATGTCACGTCTCTTACTTTGCAAAACCCAAAAAGATTTTCATTTTCTAAGGTTCGTGGGAGCAAATTTTAAAAAATTTCTGCCAGTGTCAAAAACATGCAGTGTTTTCAAAAATCCGTGTTGTTTTCGGCTTCCTTGTCACATTTTGGTCTGTCGTAATTCCTATGTGTTTTTGATCTTTTGCCAAAAACTTTGTGTGTTTTTTACCTATGTTTAACTGCACATGTCCGACCGTGTGGTGGGTCTAGCTTCTTCCCTATTGGTTGTTGCATGGCCGCATGTCAGACTCTTCTGACATGTGATCATGCGACCGCTTGCCACATGGCCATGTGGGTCCCGTGTCATGTGTCGCTACCTGGTGGTCATCTTTGCTAAGTGTGCAAGTACGATGGTGGTGGGACCTGAGTTTTTGAAGACATAGAGGGTCTTGACGTGTCAGCACATCAATGGTTGTTGTTAAAGTGCGAGGGTTTTGTCAGAGCCATGTGCTTTTGCGACAACCATCCGATCTTCCGAAAGGGTAGAGCAGAGTGGTCCCAGAGGTGGTGACATGGCAGCTTTTGGTTGGCTGTCACATGACCGCATAGCCCATTCTTAGGCTATGCGATCATGTGACTAGCTGACACATGTCCTTGTTCGCAGTTGCAGATTTGTGTGGTGGCAATTTTCGTGGCAGTTGTGGTGGTAGTTTTCCTGCGGTGGTGTTAATGGTGAGGTTAATGGTTGGCAGGCTGTCACATGTCCGCATAGCCAATTTCCCAGCTATGTGATCATGTGATAGGGTGCCACATGTCCTTGAAGCCCGTCTAGCTATTTGGTGGGCTTGGTGGCAGGTGAGATCGTGGCAGTCTCCGATTGGTCAGCACTGGCGGGATGTTAAGTTTTGAACGCAGGCCCGGGCTTGGATTTCTCGGCGGTGTTTTGACGGCAGGTGGGTGCATGGTAGCGGTTTGCCGCATGTTCGCATGGGCCATTTCCATAGCTTGCAAACATGTGACAAACCCTATTGTGGCAGCAGTTTGAACGTTCGGAGGTTATGTGGAGGCAGATGGTTAGTAGGTGTCACATGTTCCCATAACCCATTTCTAGGTTATGCGATCATGCGACCAAGCATTTATTGGAGGCCTGTTCCCTGTGGTGGTGAGAATTCATGACTACACATTTGCGCGGCTAGGAGCAAAATAGTTGAAGAACATTGTTCCCGCCAAATGCACGTAGTCGTTGCAGTTTGAAGTTTATTTTTCTGAGTGACAAGAGGTACCATTGTTTGCAGAATTGAATGCAGAAAAGACCCTGTTCGGTGAGAAGTGACTGGCAAGCTATTTGCAGTGTGGTCCAGGGTGCTTGGTGGTTGTTTGCAGAGGTGAATTTGTACCTGGTGCTGTGTGGTTTTGAGCTCGAGAAGTGTTGCAGCTGGTGGATTTTGACTGTTTGAGCTTGTTTGTTGTGGATCGGCCCCTATCTTGTCTGGTGTTTATTTCTTGGTGGGGTTAGGTGATTTTGAATTTCAAATGATCATGCTTGCATTGTAACCCTGGTATAAAGGGATTTTTATGATTTTTTTGGTAGCATTGGGAGTTAGATTTTAAACTTTTCTATTGTGAGTCTTCTGCCAGTCTGAATTGTAATGTCCTATCTTGATTTTTTGGCAATTTGAAAGAAAGTTGTAGGTCTAAGCTGAGTTTGCAACCAAGGTTCTTTTAGATGGATTGTATGCACTTAAGGATTCTTCAAACTTAATACAGATATATGATCCTTATCTCTCCTTTGTGTCATTGCAGATAGATTTTGAACTTTCTAGTTCACTACATACTTGTTTGTGTATGTGTCTTCATTCTTCAGTTCTAATCAAGGATTAGATTAAATTATGCTTTAGATGAGACATAGGTCTATCTCTTGTCTATGTGAGGATTTCATATAAGTAGTAAAGGAGATTACAGATGTGTTTATGGCTTTGAATCTCAGATATAATTCTAGTGTGTGTATGTGATCTATTTAGGAAAACTTGCCCAATGGATGAGGTACTGGCCTAGATAAGTATTTCTTTGCTGACATGTCTTGATAGGTTGTTATGATTCAAAAAACATAAATTAAGAACCATTCTTTAAGTTTTCAGCATTTGGTTGTTTGTAGTTCTACCCCATAGCAATGGAGAGTCAATGAGTGTGTGGTTAACATTCAATACTTTCTTGCTATCCATTTATCTATTTTACAAGCCTAGTTCTTGGTGTATGAAGTGTATTTTATACTAGGTTAGGTGCACCCGCCTTGGTTTTGTAGAGCCAGAAGTAGAAGAGGGAATATTAAGTCCCTATAGTTGGTCCAATTATCCTAAGACCTCTTAGCAATTTTGGAGTTAACCATTCCTAAAATCCATCTGAGGGTATACTGGCAGCCTGTTAGAGCATAAGCATCATTTTGGACACCAACAAGATGGTGACTCTACTGGGGAAGTGTTATGCATGTTCATCTTAACCAGTAGGTCATCATTGGAAGAAACAGGGTTATCCTTGTCCCTTGTATCTCTAACTTATTGGAGCATTTTCTGAAGTCAAGAAATTTCATTTTAATATTCCCAATACACTTGGGTGGCGACTCAAAAATCTTGGTAGTAGTACTGGTCAGTGATTTGTTTTGCAAAGATGAGTTATAGAGGTTCCAGATCTCGAAGAAAGAAGTCTCTTGAAGATATAATGGAAGAAGGCATTCCAAGTACTTCAAGGCCTAGTCAAAGAAGGGGAGGAAAGAAAAGAAGAGGTGTTTCTCAGACTTGGAGAAACAAGAAAGATACTAGACAAGAAACCCAAGCTAGGCCTAGTCAAGAAGAAGACAATTCATAATATGAAGAGGCTGTTGTTGACTTGGGACTGAATTAGTATGAAGATGAAATTCAAGTGGGAGATGATGAGTCAGACACTACACTCCCTAAATCAGAAGAGATCTTCGAGGAGGTCTACGAACTAGAAAGAAGAGTTCAAGAGAAGCTTTCCATTAGGCAGCAAAGAGAGAAGAACAAAGAAGACAAAGTAAGACAAGCCATGATAAGGGCTGATCAGCTAAAAAGGTAGTTACTGGATTTGGAGGCAATTAATTTTGTCCCAGAGCCTGAAAGACTGGATGAACAGCCTATTGTTCAAAAAATATGTGGAGAAACCAGACCAAGAGATAAAGGAAAATAGAAGGCCATTGGAGTTCAGATCAATGAACAAGTTGTTGTTGATAGAACATCAGATCCAGGACTGAAATTAGACTCAGACCTTGAGATAGCTAGAAGGAAGAAAGAGATATTGGAAAAAGAACTAGAGAAAGTTGAGTTGGAGGCTTCTGCTGTAGAAATCAGGAAAAAGATTGATTTTCTCAAGCATACTTCAGGACCTTCACATGTTGTTGCTTCCTTCTTAGGGCAAGGTGGAAATCAGGGTAACAATGCAGCTCAAGAAAATGATGTGTCGGGTGCTGCTAGGGTTCCTGATGGTTCAAACACAAGGACATCTACATCTCAAGGAATGGATCCACTGCATGGAGCTCCTAGTCATGAAAGGTACAAACAAATTACCTTCTTTGGTATTCCTGGTTATCCTAATGTAATCCCTGATGAGATTAGAAAAAAGCTTCCTAAATTTACTGGAAATAATGTCATCACATGTGAAGAACACCTAAAAAATTTCATAGATGTAATAGATGATTACAATATAGAGCCTGATGATGTTATCATGAAGCTATTTGTACAATCCCTGATTGAGGATGCTAGGGATTGGTTTAGAGGGTTACCCCATGCCAGTATAGGGTACTGGAATGGATTTAAAAACTATTTCAAAGAACATTATGGTGATAAGACTAATGAGGGTTTTATCCTAAATGAATTCAATAACATAAAGAAAAATTAGAATGAAGAGGTCCTTGAATTCAACATAAGGTTCCAAAAGGCTATGCACAAGCTCTTGCAAGTTATCAAATTAGATGACAGGGTATGTCTTGTGACATACTTGAATGCCTTTGATGCAAAGATGGGATATCTCTTGAGGGATAAGAACCCTAGAAGTCTTGGGGAGGCTTACAAATTGGCTATCAACATAGAGAGCAATAGAAGAATATCAGGGAAGATAGGAAGAAGAGATGATTGCAGGCCTCAAATGTAGAGTAAGAAAGAAATGGGAAGGTCTGTTGACTCTAAACCCAAAGAGTATAACAATCTAAAACAAATTTTAAAGGCTTTGGAAGGTTTAAAGCCTAGAGAAAAGGGAAACAACAAGGCTGTGACTATGGAGAGGTCAGCTCCAAACAATTTTAGCAGACAACCAAGGATGCAGAATTATCCTTACAACACTCAGTGGAAAGATGGCAAGCCCATTTTCCCAACCAAGCAAGAAAGGCCTGATGGAAGGATCCTTTATCCTTTGTAGAGAAATTTAGTGAATTTAGCTGATGAGGTTCCATGGTGTGTCATTTGTCAATCTCCTCATAGTCCAGAGCATTATGTCATTGCTTTGAATTTACCAAATAATCAAGAAGGTGAGGAGCAGTATGATAAGGAAGGATGTGGAATGACTTCTTCACATGCATGGGATGAAGCTGACTCTACTGATGAAGAGGGAGAAGAGTTTGATGATGTTGGATGTGGTGCAGTGAGGGGTGAGGAGCAGGTTTCTTTAAGAAGACCATCAGATGAAGAAATTGCTCAAATCACTGCAGACATGGTCACTCAAGCTAGAAGCAATTACAATTTGAGAAATAGGACAGTTGGAAATATAGTTGGTAAACCGGGCAGTATGTTCATCAAGAGGACAGAAAGTAGTGTACAATAACATGGAGAAAAGGGAAAGGGTGCTTGTGGTGCAGACCAAGTGAAGATAAAAAAGAAAATTATGCCTGTTACAGCACCTAGGAACAAAGCAAAGACATTAGATGTTGTTGTTCCTGCCTTTCAGAAGGAAGAGGAATCCTCTCTCAAGGACAAATCTAAGTCCACAAAAGATAAAGTTGTCACTATTTTTGAAGAAGACATGAATAGCCAGAAGTATGTTCCAATAGATATGTCTAAGTTGCTTTCACAGATCACTGTCAAGGTTCCACTTTTGGAGATGATGAGAATAGAAGAACACAAGGTCAAGGCGTTAAATTGGGTGAATGGTGTTTCTTCTATAGGAATCTAGGAGGTGAATAGAAATGACAAGCATGTGGTTTCCTTGGAAGACACACCTAATAGTAAGACTGAAGAAATTGTTTCTAAGATCCCTCAAATCTTCTTGGATACAAATGTTGTAAACAATGTAGTAGGGACAGTTGATCCTTTCTTCTTGTCCCTTGTGATTGATGGTAAAATATTGAAGAATTGCATGATTGATTCTGGAGCATCAAACACTGTCATGCCTGTAGAGATCATGAAATCATTAGGACTGAAGGTTGATACACCTCATGGGAGATTCCAAGCTATGGACTCAAGAGAAGTGCCCGTTATTGGTACCATTAAGGCTCTGCCTTATAAATTAGTTGCATTTCCTAACAAACAGTTGACTATGAGTGTTCTTGTAGTTGACATTCCTCCTCAATATGGAATGTTGTTATCTAGAAAGTGGAGTGCCTCCATGGGAGGAAGTATTCAATGTGACCTATCTTTTGCCACTTTTGATATTGAAGGAGAGAATGTGAAGGTGTCAAGGGAAGCTAGAACTCCACATATGATTGAGGAGAATGAAAAGGATAACATGAATTGTTTTGTTGACACTGACATTACTTCATTCCAAGTTCAAAGGAATGAGATGTAGGAGAAGGTCAGGCCTATCCTTTTGGCTAATGATGAGAGTAACATGGCAGAGGGTAATGTCTTATGGATATTATATTTTGATGGAGCAAGTTCTAGAGAAGGTGCTGGAGCAAGAGTATTGTTGGTATCCTCGAGCGGTAAGACTTTTAAGTTTTCTTTCACTCTCTTGTTTCCTTGCACACACAATGTTGCAGAGTATGAGACCCTATTGATTGGTTTAAGACAAGCATCAAAACATGGGATCAAACATCTTAGGGTGATTGCTGATTCTAAGTTAATAGTATCTCAAATAAGATCAAAATATATATCAAAAAATCAAAGGCTGAAACAATATAGGAATGTTGTATGGGATGAAATTGAATGTTTTAGTGCCTTTGGTATTGATTGGGTGGATAGAAGCCAGAACAGGATGGTGGATTTACTAGCAAACATAGCCTTAAGGCCAGAGGATGTTACCTTTGCGGAAATATCTAGAATTGAGTGTAAGTCTAGGCCTTCTATCCCGGATAACATTGAGAATTGGCAAGTTTTTTCTGATGATCAGGATATTTTGAGGTTCTTGCAGTGTGAGTCTCTTTTTGATGGTTAGGAAATGGACTTCAGCACTTATGTAGACAGCAAAGATGGAAAGGAGAGTATCCTTGGAAAGGAGGTACTGCAACTAAAGTCAAATAGGATCCCAAGGGGATTGGTTGCTCTTGAAAGAGTATTTGATGATAAAGAGAGGGCTTGTGTAACTAGACTTGCTGACAGGGTAAGTGATTTGGAGGAGGTAAATCTAGGGACAAGCCAAGAACCAAAGAATGTTTACATAGGTAAATGTTTATCTCAAAGAACTAGAAGAAATCTGATTGATCTTCTCAAAAAATTCAGACATGTCTTTGCATGGTCTTATGAAGATTTGAAGGCATATAGAGAAGATCTCTTTCAACATGAGATACCATTGAAGGAAGGAACTAAACCCTTTAGGCAAAAATTAAGGCCTATGAACCCTAGTTTGGCACTGAAAATGCAAGATGAACTCAAAAAGATGATGGATGTTGGTATTATAAAGCCTGTCAGACATTCTACTTGGGTGTCAAATTTGCTTCCAGTCAGAAAAAAGAATGGTGACATTAGGCTATGTGTTGATTTTAGAAATCTGAATGTTAACTCTTTGAAGGACAACTATGGTCTCCCTAATATGGAAAACATGCTACAAAGAGTCACTGGATCGGAGTTGATGTCCATGATGGATGGTTTCTTTGGTTATAATCAGGTCATGGTCAAGAAGTCAGAACAATTCAAGACTGCATTCACTACTCCTTGGAGAACATATGTTTATGTTAGGATGCCTTTCGGCCTGACAAATGCAGGAGCAACTTTTCAGAGGGCTATGGATGTAGCTTTTGCTAATTTCATAAACAAGTTTTTAGTGGTATACCAGGATGATCTTACAGCATATTCAGAAAAAGAGGATTAGCATTGTGAGCATCTAGAAAAGATTTTCATCAGAGCTCTGGAGTATGGGATATCTTTGAATCCAAAGAAGTGTTCTTTTGGTGTTATAGAAGGCAAGCTCTTAGGACATATTATGTCCAAAGATGGAGTGAGAATTGATCCTGAAAGGGTTATGGCAATAGACAGGCTTTCACCATCAAGAAATGTTAAAGGAGTACAGTCTTTCTTTAGGCAGGTAAATTTTCTAAGAAGATTTGTTACAAATTTTGTAGAAATTTGTATTCCCATCTCTGGAATGTTGAAGAAAAATGCAAAAGTAGAATGGAATGAAGGAGCAAATGAGTCTTTCAAGAATATCAAGTAGGCCATCAAGGATGCCCCTATTTTAAGGACCCCTGATTATGGTAAGCCCATGTAGATTTTCTCTTTTGCTTCTTATCATACGGTTGCAGCAGTCTTATTACAAAAGAATTTAGATGGATTTGAGCAACCCATATCCTTTTTTAGCAAATCCTTACATGCAGCAGAACTAAAATATGACGTCACTGAAAAGAAGGCTTATGCCTTAGTCAAAGCAGTCAAGGCTTTTAGGTGTTATCCTATGGGAGTTAAGGTAGTTGCTTATGTCCCTAGTGCTGTTGTTAACGACATATTGGTGCAACAGGAAGTCTCAGGTAAGAGATGTAGATGGATCAACAAGATCCAAGAATTCAATATAGACATTCAGATTACAAAACTGGTGAGAGGCCTAGGCCTTGCAAAGTTGATGGCACAAAGTAATCTGATTGCTAATCATGTGAATATGCTAGAAGAGGAAGAAAGGCCATATGTTTGTGATTTGGACTGTTGTGATTGGTACAGAGATGTCATCAATTACTTGCAAAAATTGTTTCTTCCCCCTGACATGAATGAAAATAAGAGGAGGACTGTCAAGTTACAGTCAGGAAGGTATTCCATTATCCATGGTGAGTTGTGGTGGAGAAGCAATGAAGGAGTGTTGCTGAAATGTGTGGATCATGAAAGATCTAAGACTCTATTGGAAGAAATGCATCAGTGTGTGTGTGGAGGACACTATATGGAAAAGACCACAGCCCACAAGATTCTCAAGTCCATATTTTGGTGGCCTACAATTTTTAAGGACACACATCAGTTTGTGAAGAAATGTGATGCATGCTAGAGATTTGCAGGAAAGTTAAAATTCAATGGAAATTTGCCACTCAGGCCTATCTCAACTCAGTCTCCTTTTCAGAGGTGGGGTATTGATTTCATAGGTGAGATTCCAAACAAGTCTAGTGGTGGGCATTCCTACATATTAGTGGCAATAGATTATTTTACCAAGTGGGTTGAAGCTATCCCTACTAGGAGGGCTACTAGTAAAGTAGTAATTGATTTTGTAATGCAGAATATTCTCACTAGATTTGGTTGTCCAGAAATAATAGTGGTAGACAATGAAATGTGTTTTAGATCATAGGAATTTGGTGATTTTTGTCAGCAATATGGGATACACATTTTATTTTCTTCTCCATACCATCCACAAGGGAGTGGCCAGGCTGAGTCCAGTAATAAAATCTTGATAAAGATCCTCAAAAGGGTGTTGGAAAGGAATAAAAAATTGTGGGACTCAAAAATTTGGTGGGCATTGTGGGCTGACAGAGTGACTATAAAGAAGGCCATAGGTTGTGCCCCATTTGATCTAGTCTATAGGATTGGAGCTAGGTTACCTCAGAACAATCTATTGCAAATGTATAAATTCATCCAAGCATATGATGAAGACTTAAATGATGAGATGAGACTAAGGATGGATGAGTTAATCCAGTTGGAGGAGGTAAGAAGGGATGCACATGAGAAAAATGAAAATCTACAATGACAGTGTAAAAATTTGTTTGACAAGAGAGCAACTCAGAGGAGTTTTGAAATTGGTGATCTGGTCCTGATGTGGAATGCAAGGCTGGAGGATAAGGGACGACATGGTAAGTTTGATCCTATTTGGTTGGGCCCTTATCTAATTGAGAGAAAGTGGGGAGTTGATTCATATATTCTGAAAGATCTAATTGGTGGCACTTTGGAATTGGTTGTTCATGGACAATTCCTAAGGTTTTACTTATCTTGAAGTATCTTTTTCCATGAGTAGTAGTTAGGATTCTTCCCTAGGTCTCTTAGGGTTATTTTTGGTTCAAAATTTTGTGGTCTGCTCTTCCAGTAGATTATGTTTCCTCATTGTATCTGCAAGAGATACATGTCCCCAGAAAGAGCCACTGTTAGGCCATTTTTCCAGTCATTGCAAAATCTTGTAAAACTGGCCTCTCCCTTGCATGTTTTTGTTAAGTGTCCTACCTCATGCTTTTCGGTGTTGTTGCCTTGCTTTAGCCCATGTCGCATCTCTTACTTTACAAAACCCAGAAAGATTTTCATTTTCTAAGGTTCGTGGGAGCAAATTTTAAAATTTTTTTGCCAGTGTCGAAAACATGCAGTGTTTTCAAAAATCCGTGTTGTTTTCGGCTTCCTTGTCACCTTTTGGTCTATCATAATTCATGTGTGTTTTCGATCTTTTGCCGAAAACTATGTGTTTTTGATCTATGTTTAACTGCGCATGTCTGACTGTGTGGTGGGTCCAGCTTCTTCCCTATTGGCTGTCGCATGGCCACATGTCAGACTCTTCTGACATGCGATCATGCGACCGCTTGCCATGTGGCCATGTGGGTCCTGTGTCATGTGTCACTACCTAGCGGTCGTCTTTGCTAAGTGCGCAAGTGCGATGGTTGTGGGACCTGAGTTTCTGAAGGCACAGAGGGTCCTGACGTGTCAGAGCATTAACGGTTGTTGTTAAAGCATGAGGGTTTTGTCAGAGCCATGTGCTTTTGCGACAATCGTCTAATCTTCCGAAAGGGTAGAGCAGAGTGTGGTCCTGGAGGCGGTGACGTGGTGGCTTTTGGTTGGCTGTCGCATGACCGCATAGCCCATTCTTAGGCTATGCGATCATGTGACTGCCTGACACGTGTCCTTGTTCACGGTTGCGGAGTTGTGTGGTGACGGTTTCCGTGGCGGTTGCGGTAGCAGTTTTCCTGCGGTGGTGTTAACGGTGAGGTTAATGGTTGGCAAGCTGTCACATGTCTGCATAGCCTATTTCCAAGCTATGCGATCATGCGACAGGGTGCCACATGTCCCTGGGGCCCGTCTGGCTATATGGTGGGCTCGGTGGTGGGTGAGATCGTGGCAGCCTCCGATTGGTCAGCGCTGGTGGGATGTTAAGTTTTGAATGTGGGCTCGGGCTTGGATTTCTCGGTGGTGTTTTGACGGCAGGTGGGTGCATGGTAGCGGTTTGCCGCATGTTCGCATGGGCCATTTCCATGGCTTGCGAACATGTGAAAAACCTTGTTGTGGTAGCAGTTTGAATTTCCGGCGGTTATGTGGAGGCAGATGGTTAGTAGGTGTCGCATGTTCACATAACCCATTTTTGGGTTATGTGATCATGCGACCAAGCATTTATTGGAGGCCCATTCCTTATGGTGGTGAGAATTGATGACTACACAGTTGCATGGCTAGGAGCAAAATAGTTGAAGAACATTGCTCTTGCCAAATGTACGTAGCCGTTGTAGTTTGAAGTTTGTTTTTCTGAGCGATAGGAGGTACCATTGTTTGCGGAATTGAATCGAGAAAAGACCCTGTTCGGTGAGAAGTGATTGACAAGCTGTTTGCAATGTGGTCCAAGGTGCTTGGCGGTTGTTTGCAGAGGTGAATTTGTACCTGGTGCTATGTGGTTTTGAGCTCAAGAAGTGTTGCAGCTGGTGGATTTTGACTATTTGACCTTGTTTGCTATGGCTCGGCCCCTATCTTGTCTGGTGTTTATTTCTTGGTGGGGTTAGGTGATTTTGAATTTCAAATGATCGTGCTTGCATTGTAACCCTGGTATAAAGGGATTTTTATGATTTTTTTTTTTTGGTAGCATTAGGAGTTAGATTTTAAACTTTTCTATTGTGAGTCTTCTTCCAGTCTGAATTGTAATGTCCTATCTTGATTTTTTGGCAATTTGAAAGAAACTTGTAGGTCTAAGCTCATTTTGTAAGCAGGGTTCTTTTAGATGGATTGTATGCACTTAAGGATTCTTCAAACTTAATACAAATATATGATCCTTATCTCTCCTTTTTGTCATTGCAGATAGATTTTGAACTTTCTAGTTCACTGCATACTTGTTTGTGTATGTGTCTTCATTCTTCAGTTCTAATCAAGGATTAGATTAAATTATGCTTTAGATGAGACATAGGTCTATCTCTTGTCTATGTGAGGATTTCATATAAGTAGTAAAGGAGATTACAGATGTGTTTATGGCTTTGAATCTCAGATATAATTCTAGTGTGTGTATGTGATCTATTTAGGAAAACTTTCCCAATGGATGAGGTACTGGCCTAGATAAGTATTTCTTTGCTGACATGTCTTGATAGGTTGTTATGATTCAAAAAACATAAATTAAGAACCATTCTTTAAGTTTTCAGCATTTGGTTGTCTGTAGTTCTACCCCATAGCAATGGAGAGTCAATGAGTGTGTGGTTAACATTCAATACTTTCTTGCTATCCATTTATCTATTTTACAAGCCTAGTTCTTGGTGTATGAAGTGTATTTTATACTAGGTTAGGTGCACCCACCTTGGTTTTGTAGAGCCAGAAGCAGAAGAGGGCATATTAAGTCCCTATAGTTGGTCCAGTTATCCTAAGACCTCTTAGCAATTTTGGAGTTAACCATTCCTAAAATCCATCTGAGGGTATACTGGTAGCCTATTAGAGCATAAGCGCCATTTTGGACACCAACAGATTGCACATTCAGAAGGTAGATATCTGAATAGGCTCAAGTGATGACCTAAAAGTTGAATGGGATAGTGATCCTTTGGCAAATATGTATTTTGAAATGGGAAATGACAATGATAATAGGAAATGTATATTAGGAATGATTTATATGTACTTAGAATCAAAATAGGAAATATCCTACTTCATATATGAATAACAAACAGATGGAATCCCAAAAATACATGTCACTGTTATTTTGAGATCCTGAAGCTGAAACCTATCTGTCAGTCAAATTTTACTTGGATCTGTAGTGTATACAATGGTTGATTTATTCTATACCTAGGTACATAATGGCTGAGTTGTTCTACACCCTGTATATGTGCACAAAAATTTTAGGGATGCTCCAACTATTCCCAATCTTACACAAACCCTTATGGACATATGTAAGATTTTCTCATACCAATGAATATATTTGAATGTGCTTGAAATCAAGGAGTTGACCTTGATTTGTAGAGTAAGAATCAAGGATACCCTCACAAACACATGGATCTATGAACACCATTCTTATATCTTCAATGTAGAAATACTTGATAATCATCTAGAATGAAGGAGAGATGAATACAAATGGAAGAAAGGATCCTCTTTCTTGATTGAGAATTCTTCCAAGCCAGCATAGGAGATAAACTTATTGTAATGGAGAATATTTCCATGGAGTTGACTTGAATGAACTGGAGAAACTAGATCTTGAATGCTTTTCTTCAAATCTTGAATGCAATAGCTCAATTGCTCTTGATCTCTTGATTGCACTTGAAAACTTGATTATGTAATTATGGATCATGAAAGTATGTCTTGAAATGAGGAGAGATAGGGTGTCTAGATACACCTCATCCATCATTTTGAGAATTAAAAAATAACCCAAGTTGACCACGGGATCTATTTTCCCATTGATGCCATGATATAGAGCTCCATGCCAAATTTTGGCCAAAAACCTCAAGTACAGAATGGCTGAGCCATTCTATACCTAGGAATTTGATCCCAAATTTGTACTACATGTCGAGAAGGTGGAAAAGAAGCAGAAAAAGAGGAATCAAGTTTCTATGACCAAGCATAATAGATATTAGATCTCGAAATCACCAAAATGGGGCCTAATAGAGCACCTAATTGTGGGTGTTGACTTTTTAGGATGGTGTAGAAGTTTATTGTTTTCAATAATGTAAACACATTTCCGTGACTAACTTAGGAGAACATGTTAGTGTTGATAAATCGGTAGCCCTACCAAGATGTTTCTTAAATATTGGAAGCCCTTATATATCATACAAGGAAGAAGTCAAGGCAAAATATGTAAAGAGCATAAGTTTGTATTAGAAATCTGTAAGTGTAGGTCAAATATGCTTATTTGTGATTGTTGGATTCATCCTTGCACATATCAAACAAAAGTCCATATTCCAAGGTGAACACTAGATTGTCATTTTTTATTCCCAATCTAAAGATCTATTAGATTTATATCCATATCAAATATTAAGCATTCCTCTTTTATAGAGCTGAATAAGCTTATTTTCTATTTATGTTTTCTCGAGATGAATTTATTAATCTAGGTACAATTGTACTTATTTGCATGAATCTTATTGGATTATCCTATGTTACATTAAATGATAAATTATTTTTCTTGACAATTTTATAGATTTTCATTGTTGTTAGAGGGTTTTCTACTAAATCAAAGACTGTTTTTTAGTATATGAAAATACAAGTTTAAATTGATTTACATACTTAATAGATGATGCAATAAATTAAATTACAACCCTGTAATTAGTAAAACCTAAAAAGAAAAATAATTACAGGGCGACCATCCAGATCCCGAACCGCTTCTGCACAATATCGTTTGAGGCATTCTCTCGTCAAATCGTCCTATTTATGAAGCCAAAACTAGATTATCAGACAACCTATTTATATGGTAGGAGAAATGCATTTAAATAGAGGAGCGTAGATATAACTCGAATATATTAACTTTTGTGGGATAAAATAGAGCCCAAAATAGAAAGATCTTGACATTTAAAACAGATATATCACCCAAAAACGTGTTCTTGGTAATGACCTGTGCTTTATGAAATTTCTACACAGCTGGACTCAAACATTAGACAGGTTTGCACTAGATTGGCAACAACAAATTGTTATCACTGGAGTGTAAATCTGTTCGATTTTTAAAAAATATATGTGAATTCAATAGAATCAATGAATAACAAATCACTTTTAAACTAATCCGTAGACTTAGTTGACCTTTAAGCTGTGTAATCAGACACAAACTCTGCAGATATAGAGCCATTAACATAGCTTGCTCTCCTAAACATAGCGAAAACAAACGTACAAAGAATAAAAAATAAATCCCAGTTAGAGAAACTGGGTATTAAACGAAGCGAATCCAGTATCCCTGGCTAGGAATAGCTCCATTGACAACATAAAGCAGGTAATATCCAGCAGGAGCAGCCACCGGGGTCGGCGGAGCCGTCAAGAATACAGAATAAAGCCCATTTTCTTCCGCAACCGGCGTACCAGCTAGCGACAGCATTCTCTGGCTCATGGACACGGTGTGCGTATTGAAAGGAGGGGCGTATACATGAAAGCGAAGGTCCTGGCTCAGATTGCCACCCGCGACAGCGAACTGAACTCGGAATATCGATCCGTAAGGGATCGCTTCGTACTGTCCGACAAATTGTATACTGGGTCGAACCAGCTCGTACTGCTGGTCCAGATAATAAGGACTGTAGGCCTCCAGGCGCAGCTCGGTTTTGGAATATACGTCGTCGGTGAAGACATAAAAATCATTTGGGTTGCTTCCGGCCACAAGGATCCGTCCGTCGGGAAGAAGATTTGCAGTGGAATGGTACATTCGAGGGATGTTTGAAGGAGCCAGGACAGTAAATCTGTTACCCACTGGCTGTGCGGGTCTGTAGAGCCACGGGTTGAGCACGGGCGCTCGCGCATCTTGCCACCCGGCGGAACCTAATTCGGCGCCATTGATTAGGAGAATGTCACCCGTAGGAAGAATGATCATATCCGCCATCAATCTCGACCCGGGCATATCTTCCATCTGCCACACTGGGTTCTCAGAAGTAATCTCAATTCTCCCGCAGTTGTTCAGACCCTTGAGATAAACCTTCTCCTTATCGGCCTTGTTGAAGTTTCCCAAGGGCGTTCCTCCGCAGATCATAATCTCCACTCTCGCAAAATTATCCTCGAAGTCCAGCGGTAACATGACGGAAGAGCCCGTGCTCGGGTAATTCCGCGCGCCCCCACCAGGCATTTGGGGAAAACGTCTGATCTCCGCGTTCGTCTTGTAGTCGATCAGAATGGATTCATTATTGGCGAAGATGAACAGATTGCCGTCGGAAGAGAGATGCACAAACGGGTACAGATTGTTCTCCTCGCCTTGAGTAATGGTCTGCCAGAGGAAATTCTGGTATTGGTAATCGTCGGGGATTCTCTTGGGGACAAATTCGTAGCTATACGCCATGCGGCCTCCCACAACGACGATCCGATCCTCGGGCAAGATCTGGTTAGAGGCATACCACCTCGGGAATTTCAGCTTCTCGGTAGTGGATTCCACCCAGTCGCAGGTCTCGTCATAACATGGTTTAAAAGTGCGAGTGACATTCCCACCCTCTCCGAAACCACCGGTTTGAACGACGGTCCCGTTGCTGAGAACTGCACCCGAAGAGCACCATGTGTCGGTGATAAGGTGCAGCGGCCTCACTTTATTGGCCGCAATGTCATATTCCACCGAGTGCGACCAGCATTGCGAATCGAAAGGAAGAGGCCGGGCCGCGGCAATGCACTCCGGGTCGGTTCGTACGATATTGGACGGGCCCCGGCTTTGCCGATCGTACATTAGAACTCTGTTTGTATGAAGCAGCACCGTATGCATTGACGAAATTCCACCGTTTTCTAGCAAGAGTTCCCAACTCCCTTGCAGCTGCCCCTCAGTCTGCCCACAACAGAATGCTAATATGACCACCCAAGCTACTTCCCGGACGACTGATCTCTGTGACCACATCATTTTTTCACTGCCGTATGGAAAACGCTCAAAGCTTGATATTTTCAAGGCATTGGATTTGCACAGAGGCAGTTCTGGTTATATAGGCTAGTGGCTTAATGGGACCCTCCTAAGAATAGAATTATGGCCAATGGAAGTTTCCAAGTACTTGTTAATCAGGCTGTAACTTCAAAGGTGTTGTATCATCATTGATTATGATTCGAAGTACTTCCTTTCATTCTTTCGGGAGTGAGATTGTCGGTGAATATGTTTAGTCTGGCGATGTTTTTGATTAGTTCGGGTTATAACCATTAATAGGCTTAGAAATGTCTGAGATTTGTCGATCTCTTTAATTACTCTAGTAGTGGCTAACTTCTTGATTCTAAATTTCCAATTTTTAAGAATGTGGTCCAGGTAACTATTATTAGAGAGATGAGCTGCTTACCGGATTTTAATTGTTGCCCTAATTATACCCGAGCAGACAAAATCATTCCGTTTGCTTTAACAGAGATTGTTTGCTATTAGTTTATTGATATGATTGTGTTTTGCTATATATGCTCGACGTTCAATTTTATTGGAAAAGAAGGAAACTGAACAATCAATGTTTAAATTGCAAAAACCGAATGGACCTTGAATTTACAAAGGTGATAGTTTTATCTTTTGCAGAACGAATCGGGTGTTTATTGGTCCTTTAGCAATCGCAGGATAATACTTACAATACTTATTGTTGTGTACAGTGTTATCAAATGATTGATAGATATACATATCTTATAACTTTTATCATATAATATAATTTATAAATATCTGTCATATTAATTATTTAATAATATATATTATTTTTTAATTAAAAATAAATGAAGTTTAAATTTTTTAATATGGCAATGGAATTAAATTTAAATGATAATACAAAATTACATATAAATTCACATATAATTATATAAAGGAAAATCATATATTTTAATGTTGGTTCACATGTACAATCAAACTATAAATGAATGTAGATTAAAGTAAGTGCAATAGATTAGATTAGATACATTTTAGAAAGAAATATTTAATTGAACGTTTGAGTATGAAGACGTAAGATATTTGTTTTTCAAATCAAAGAGGGGATATGCATTCACATGTATTGCATAATTGGTTTGCCCTAATTTAGAAAAAACATGCTATTAGAATGTAGACTATACTAAAATTCTATGCAGACCTAGAAATCTATGTGATTAATTACATATATGTGCATTATTTTTGCATCCATAGATGTGATCTATAGCTTGTGGGTTTGATATAGAAAATTGTTAAATCTATTGTCTAGTTCACCAAATACATTGCTCTGTACTAATTTTCAACTATTGATTCAATATTTAAAGATACCATGGATAGTTCACCATTTCACAAAATTCAAGTTCTCCTATGTCAACCCTCTTGTTAAAAGATTAGATTTATAGTCATGGAAATGATCAAACTCTCTCTAGTCAAAGAAAATATCTTGAATGAATTTGTTGTAGACCTTTTAGTGCTCGAAACAAAAATATTACTATATAAAGCTCTCTCTAAATGTGAATAATTCCATAATTCTATAAGATATTTTGGGATGTCAAATAATATCAATTTGAATCATCTTAAATATGAAGTAATGAATTTTTGCATAAACACATACTGAGTTTACTCCTAATAGCTAGTGAAAAATGAGAGCTAAAATATTTAAAATTTTATAATATAAGTTTAGTACTAGATCTACACCATATAGACTAATCTTGCATTATTTAAATTACCTATAGATATAATGATGATTCTATGAATAGGGAAAAATTTATTAAAAAAATAGGCTAATAAATGATAAGAATGTGAGGGGATGAATTAAATACACAAGGATAAGGATGGATGTATGGAAATTAATGTAGGAGGAAGAAAATACAATATGAATATGAACAAATGACGAAGTTAAATTTATCAAAAAAGTGTTCCACATCACACTATGTACTTGTATTAAGATACTATTTGAAAAAAAGGAATGGGTATGGACCTTCATCATTTTATATTTTTTCTATTAATCATATTTTTTAACAACTTGATACAAGCAAATATTACTGAGTCATTGAAGTGGAAACACACATAGTCAATTTTCCATCTCTTAATCACTAGAGGAAAGATAATGTAGCTTATAAATCTAACTAAATTTTGACAACATAATGACAAATAAATCAACACTTCAATAAATTGAAAGAAGATGACTAAAAGAAAAATAGATACAAGAGAAGAAAAATTGATATGTAAAGAAAATTATTTTGGGTAAAAAAACCCACACTCCAAAGTATCAAACTCATGAATTGTACGAGATAATCCAATACATAATAGTAGTGCTAGGATGATATCTGAAGTTGATAGTATTAATATTTTTTATTAAATTTGTTTAAAGGGGGTTTCTTGCTTTCAAATGTAATGGCCCAAAGAAGGGGTTCGTGTGTTACTTCTTAATGTTCTCTATGTTGTAATTGGGATTAGGGCCCTCTCCCTACTGATAAAAAAAAATATATAGACTCTAAAGATTTACTTTTTGAGAGATATATGATAACATAATCCTAAAAAGGAATATTTTCATCACTCCATTCCCTAATATCCCTCATCAAAGGCATAAAATATATTGACAAATACAATTTTTAAGTAGCTTTTTAAAAAATAAAAAATGTGGGTATTCAAAACTATTTGGAAACTTTATCAGTCACATCTAAGCATGGAATATACACCTATCCAAGATTCTCTAAACCCTCTCCCATGCCTCCAAAATGAGAATTTTATTTTTTCTAAAACTAAGTATGGTAGATACTATTACACACCTAATAGTTGTCATAGAATTTGTCATACATGATAAAACTTATCATTTTAAGATAATATGTGATAAATATTTTTAATTAATTTATTCTCTTATGAATTTTTATAAACCAACTTGGACAATAATATTCTCCAAGAAATAAGCATTCTAACAAGTCTAATCAACCTATCATAGGAACTTGTCATAACCTATAAGAATCCATCGTATAATAATGACTTATGAATGTTCCTAGGATGCCAAAACATGGATAAATATAATCTCTACCAAAATGGGAGGCCTAATTTACCATATAAGGAAAAAATATATCCTTGTCATATTCCATGTCATCTCTTGGTATGAAGACAACTCACTGTACCATACTACACTAAACAACAAAATATGATGAGAAAGAAATTTAAAATTATACATTAAATAAATAAATCCAATATTAGGAATTGATATGGTTGAGACACCTTAATTTTCAACATTTTGCTAATTGTCAAACACCTTACCATGAACAAAAAGAACAAAATTTAACTACAAAGGGAAAACAAAGACAAAACAAACATCATAGACATCCATGAAACCATATGAATATCTAACATGATCTTGTACTTGAACTTGAGATATCTATAATAACATCTAATATGTCAAACATATCAAGAAAGAATTCCTCTCATTCTTCAATATAATACATATGTAATCAAATGGATAAGATAATGTGAAGATGCACAAATTCAAAGAACACAAGCATCAAATCCTTGTGATAAAAATGACTAAAAATTGTTGTACCACAAGTCCAGTATGCTCACAATCTTTATAGAAGCATCAATATATCCAAATTTAGACCCATTACAATAACTTAAGTCTTAATATCAAAAAATTACTCCTATAATAAGATCAAGCATGAATGTTCTGAAATAGTTAGAACAATAACTACAATTGATTGTTAATTTCTAACTAAAACCCATATATCTAGAGAAAGGAATCACAAAATTCTTTAAAAAGATATTATTTATTTATTTATAAAAATTCTTAGTATCTAAACAAAATTTTTCATAAATTATTAATTGATATTTCTCTTATATTCTTGATTGTTTGATTGATGTAATTAACATTGTATTGAGTGCTAAAAAATGTGAAATATTGTTTTGTAATTTAACCTTGAAAATTGAACACATTGGTGTACTTTCACCCACAAATCTTTTCTATTTTGTAGCTTCTTATTGAGCATAAATACCAAAGACAAAAATACAAAGTGAGATTTAGTGGGCTACTTTATATGAAATTGACTACTATTATATGTCTAGATATTTATTTTATATATATATATATATATATGTGTGTGTGTGTGTGTGTGTGTGTGTGTGTTTTTGTAATCTTATATATACTTTAAAAAGAATGTTCATGATGATATTCTTGTATGCATGTCAAATTGGGGGTAAAATAAAAAGGTGAAATTTATAGTTTTATTAATTTCTATTTGTTCTTGGGCCTCTTTTTATAGAATATCTTAATACAATTGCATATTCTTGTATGAAGTCAAGATCATTCTCTAATCCATCATCTCTATCTATTTACACATATCTACATATATTTCACCTTATTTAATTTGTACTCCCACATTTTTATATACATAAATATGTTTACACTTTTAGCTATGGTCATTCCATACATTCCTTTTCCACTTTAGTATTAGCACTTTCTTGTCATAGGTCAATCATATTGCATGTAAAACTATCTCATATCAATTAGAATTAATGATTAAAATGGAAATGTTTAAATTTATATTTGATCAAATCATACATATTTTGTATCAAGTCACACAATTATTCATATGTATTAGAATTTAAAAGCATTCAATTTATTGAATTTTTCAACCAAGTAAATGTAAAATTTCTACACGCTGAACAGAGGAATCATTCTAAGATACTAGTTTGGATCACATAAGGAAAGCCACTTCTACATCAAATAATTTTGTAAAATTCACATGATTGTCTTGAATATTTCCTTTTATCATTTTCATGACAATGTAGTTAGCCTACTCACAAGGGTTGACCTAGGAGAACACATTCTTACAAATTTGACAATTTTATCAAGATATATTAAAATATTTCTAATTGTTAACATTTAGCAAAGAATATATTCTAAGAAACATATTGTGCATAAATCTGAAATGTACAAGATCACTTTCATATATTTTATATCACTTTTCCTAATTTTTTTCTATAACTACTAGGATAAATAAGGCCTAATGTAGACTACATCCATATACATTTTCTTAATTATTATAACACTAAGGAACATACTAGATAGGTAGAATTCATTCTAGTATTGAAGTGATTAATTTTATTTCTTCATACTTGTTCTCAATTTTTAAATGTTCAATAACTCATATTTTATTTCTTAAAAGCCATTGAGTAACAAAATTTAACAAATTTTCATATATAACTATTAATCTAGTTTGATTTATGATTATTAGTGTGCATTTACTTAGATAACATTGATAAAGATATGGAAAAGGTTAAATTCTTACTTTACAATTTTTTAATATAGACTTTAAGAAAATGAAAATAGTTAAGCACAATCAACTTAGTTTAACTTTATGAGAGTAATTTTTTTGGGAGTAAATTTTTCATGTTGAAGGTTGGGGGAGCCTTTCAAAACTCTTTGCATGTGACTCTTATGTGTGGTTGTTTGGACCTTTTATTTTTTATGGCTAATGTTTGTTTATGGTTATGCAATTTGTGTCAAACCCATTTATCAGGTTAAGGGAGCTTGTCAAAACCCTTCCAACGTTGAGGGAGCCTTTCAAAACCCTATGCAAAGTTGTTTGAGGCCTTGGCTTTTGGTTGATGCAACCAAAGTATTTTTGTAGCTATCTTTTTGTCGTCAATGGTTTATTTTGGGTAAGGCTACTAGATATTAAAGCTCTTTTCTTTGTAGGCATTTGTTTGGGGGTTCCAAATCCTACCAAAATTTATTTGTAAAGGGTTTTGGGGTCCCTTCAAAGCCCGTTTGATCCTTAATAAGAAAACATTCACATGCATACGAATGACTTATGAATTTGATGTGATGTGTTTTTTTTAAGCTCCAATCTAATTATTTCTAAAATGATTGCTCCTTATTTTTGACATGTGATTTTTCTCTTTGAATTTACAGCATATTAATTGTCTTCAAATACCATTCAAGATAGTGAAACGTTGTAAAAAATATGTTAATTCAGCCCACTAAAGCTAGTGAAAAGGGGTAAGACTTTAAATTTGAAATTTAGTTTCAATCTCACATTTCTTAAGAGTAAACTACATTGATCTTAAATAATGTAACAGTGAACCTAAAACTTAAATAACAAATTCAAAACAAAAAATGAATGTAAAGAAATAAATACTAATACAAATCAATACAATAATAAATATATAAATAAAATAATATATTAAATTTTATGTAAATGTGATAAAATCAAATTTAAATCAAATATAATAAAAGAGTGCTCAACTTCTCTATATAAAACAATTATATTCTCATGTTCTATTTGGTTTTGCTTTAACTATTAAGAAAAGAAATATCAACATAAACTCTACTCCTAAATGGAATGACAACGAACAAATAAAAAAATCTCTATTTCTCAAAAATAAATCCAAAACTAAAAGAACGTGCAAATCCAGTTAATCATTTCATAAACTGCATAAAGATTGCGTCTCGTATCCAACATGCTGCAATGATTTTTCAGCGGGCCACAGAAGTCGTGTATTGAATGGAACCGTGGACTCGATGCCGGCTGTCGATGACAACGTTTTTGAGGGTTGTTGACAGGGAAATCTGACGTGAAAGCTTGCCAGTAAGATCTTAATGTTTTCCCGCTAGTTATGGAAAGATTGAAGAACACGGTACCGGACGCGGGATTACAATTTGGATTCAAATTTTGATCGTAGTATCACAATGATTACGGTAATAGTCGGTGTCAGATCCATTTTGTCAAAAACCTATCTCTATCAATACAAACATCAAAAATTTGATGACAACAATAATACCTCTGTAACCCGCATTATCTCAGTACATCACGGCAAGGAATTTGTAATTTGTGGGATTCTTTTGATGGAGAGGCAAAATACGACTTAACTATCAATCAGACTAGTACAAACTACAAAGTATTTGTGAGTTGTTTGTCACAAATTGACGGTCCACCTTCAGTATTATGAACTGTCTGTAAGTCACAGATTATGCTGAGGTCTTTTTCGGTGGAGAAATTAGTACCTGGTGGTCTTTTTCTTATGAGTTGTTGCCCTTTTACTTAATTAGGGTTTCCCTCCATATCGATATATTAATCATTTTTTAATTAGTTTTATGAAGACTTTTTTGAACAATTTGTTCACATTTGTGTTTGTTTTTTTAGTGCAATATTTTATTTTCCTTATTTTCCGTGTGAAATATCTTTTCACATAGTCCACTACTAATTCTATTGTTTTCTTTTGCAATCATTTGAAAGACACATTATATGCCACTACTAATTCTATTGATTTCTTTCAAATCTTTTCAAACATAGAAATATGTGTACAAAAGAGAATTAATATTCAGAGAACTTCTTTTCTTAACATACTTAAAGTTTTTTAACAAAATACATCATCTTTGACTTTTGTTATGGTAAAGCTCCTTAGTATATGCTTCATTAAACTTTATATATAAACTTTTATTTTAATAATAATCATTTATATTTATTGTGATATTGTTATTAGAATTCAATTTTTTGTCAAACTCAATTATCTATGTTTCATGAGTAGTGGTTCACAAGAACCCATCTCTCATGAGAATGAATGGAACACTTAAGACATTTTTTTTCTAGGTGATGCTCATAGAGGTGAAGCACTGGGACTTCCCAGGAGGTTACCCATCCTAGTGCTACTACAGCTCAAGCAAGCTTTACCATAGAGTTTTCTCCAATATTAAGCCCACTTTGCTGGCAACCCCATTTGCAAAACCTTCAACAAGTATTGTGTCTTAAGAACCATTTATTATAAAGCCCCTTAAGCTCGTCTATATCTCCTTCTTATCAACTTATTTTTATGCTAAGTAACTTTTTAATTGTTCTCTTATTCACTGTACAAATATTGACATTAATTTTTGGTTCACTTCTATTACAAAGGTTACAAAATTGTTCATTAAATTGGGAAATCCATGAAAGATTTAAAAGATGCATGAAAACAAAAAGAAATATTAAATCTATAGTCTTTTATTAAATTAAGAAAAGTACTATCAAATTAAATAAAAAATTATATAATTTATAATTTGATGTGATTTCTAATATTATATCACTTTGATTTAGTTAAGAATAATATATTAAGTGTATGATTATTGTAGCTTTTAGAAAGAGTCTTGAAGAAAAAACTTCCTTGTAATAGGATCTAGTCTAATTGGATGGATTGCTTCTTCACGTATTCCATTAATAAAAAGGACAAAGTATGATTCTAGATTAGCTTCAAAAAAGGAATAATGACATTCCTTGAGAGTGAATTTTATATCATACACTAGGATGAATAGGTAGTTTTTAAAACATTGAAACTATTCAATCACCCTTTTGTATACATGAAAAAATTGAGGTTGTAAAGGGCTTCTTGGATCATGCTTCTTTTCCTTGTGAGGAGGTATTTTATGTGTCTCCTATTATAGTCAGCTCAATAGACAAATGTTTAGTTGATGTTAGTGGCATTTGTAGCTTGAAATTCCTTTTCAATCTTTTGGCTTCTTGCTACCTTGGTTTTGGAAATCTAAATATGGGTATTCTAGGGCTTCCTACCCTTATTTTTCTCCTTTTGGACACCTTAATCTTTATTTCTATACTTGTTCCTTCTACCCCTAGTGGATTCTCCTTTCCTCTGCATCCTAGCATTTTTGTTTTCTATGTCTATGTTGTGAGTGGTAATGAGGTTTCTACCAAAAGAGGTGCCTCCTTGGGAGTCACAATATTTGTGTATTATTTCTTGTCAATAGAAAGGTGGTTGGGTTCCAGCAGTGTGGGTTTGGGGTGCCCTATTATATTTCGTTGCCATTTTTTATGCTCCTTTATTACTCTCCTTGGTTTTTGGTGTCTGGTTTGACTATGCCTTAGACTTTGGATGGAGTTGAGTTAGCTTTGGTTGATGACAAGGTCTCTTCGTACACCATTATTTATATTTTCTCTTTGATTAGAGGTTTCTTTGGCATATCTCTTCCTTCAAACTCTACTAAAGTTGGTTGTCACAACTATGTTCTATTTGATAAGTTTATAGTGTCGAGAGCCTCTCCTTTGTCCTCTTTTGGAGTGTGTCTTTTCCTTGAAAAGGTTTCTTTATTATTGGTTCCTACTCCTAATTTTTTGTTTAGAGGTGGAGAGTCTTGTGGGTTTAATTGGTGGGAACTCTCTAGAGTTGTTATTTGTCGGTGTCTTTTTTTATGATGTTTCTCTTTCCTAACAATCTCTTGGTTTATCTCTAGTTTCCTATGCTAAATATTCTTGTTGATTAATTCTCTTTTGTAGATCTCTATTGCTCTCTACTTTGTTTTATATCATACTTCTCCAATTGAGATGGAGAAGACTATAGGGGATGATTTCCTAATTCTCTATATTTTTGGATGGAGTATATTGAATGGTGCAGGAACACCCATGGGTTGATTGTTTCAATCCTCTTTATATTTTTTTGTGTAAGCCCTCATAGGCATGTGTATATTTCATAAGGTCATGTAGACCATAGTGTGTGAGTCAAATAGGGAATCTAGGTCAAGTTAGGTTGTAAGTTTTTAGGATATTACATTTTGGGGCTTAAGTGTTTAGAAACCTCTTGTTTCTAGGTTAGTTAGATTTTGATGATGTCATCATGATATCATCAAGGCTAGGATGTGATAAGAGTCATATTAGAACCTAGAATGGGGTTTAGGATAATATTAGAGACAAGCAAAGTAACATTTGTACAAAATTGTAAAACTTGCTAAAATGTTGCAAAAGTTGCTTAGCAACTTTTGTAACTTTTCAAAGTTTCTCGGACAACTATGTCCTAACATACCCTAACAAATTGGAAGTACCCTAATAGAAACCAAAGGTGATGATTTTCCTATTTAAGAAACATTTTGGCCTATTCCCAAGGTTGTATGTCAGATGTATGGATTTTGGCGTTGAGAAATATAACAGTGTATGAATTTGTGTGAATCTTGGTAGTTGCAGAGTTACATAAGTATGTTTCTAGATTGAAATGAGAACTATAACCCATGGATGGATTATATTATTATATGTCCTTTCATTTTGTATCATTATTTTAGTATTTTTTTATTCTTTAATTAGTCTGTACAAATTCTTTGTGTTTTTACCTATTCACTACTTCAAACTAGGAAGTTGTAAGAGATGGAGACCTAGCTCACTATCCCTGTGTTCAATCTGTACGGCCTCTTGGGGATAGTGATTATAATCAATGTACATTTATTATACATAATAATGGGCCATCAAATGCATGGGAAGCATTTTAAATTTTTTTCCCTGGGCGAGCCTGTGGTGAGCCTGACTAGGGAAGACTAAGTTGTAGCATTGATATCTTGTAGAGGCATTTAACAAGCTATGAATTAGGGATTGGAGGTTGAAGGTAGACATCTTCCCAAGATTTGGTGAAGAGGAGAGAGTCTATCAAATCCATTTTGTTTCCCAATACTTGCAAACAATCCAAGAAGCAAGAAAAGTCCTAAAACCCTCCCAAAACTCTCATTTTTGGGTTAGGGCATTGTACGGAAGGGAAGAACCCTAAAACTTCAAAAATATATGAGAGGTTGACCATTGAAGAAAGAATCCACAAGAAAATTTTAGGGTCCTTTGGAAAATTCTTTATGTAAGGTCCTATTTTCTCATAATAGGAGACCTAATAGGGCTACAAGCTATTAGGCCTAATTTGAGACAATTTGAAGGAATCGGTAAAGGAGATGGATAAAGAGGGAATTCCTAGACCCTTAAATGGACTAAGTCCAATGTATATTAAAATCTCACCTCTGAAAGAGTCCATATCAACATTTGAGGTGGAAAATCCTTAGATGGGATTAAGGGATACTGTGTAGGAAAGCTAAATAAGCACCAAGAACTTAGCAAGTCTTGGTAGTCATTTCATGATAGCTGGGTTGGTAAGTTGGCCAGGGGATCAAGACTCTAGAGGAGATCCTATAGGTTATTAGGTGTCAAGAGAGAGAACCTAAAGGTCATTTTTAAGACCTAAGCATGAGCTTGTGATTGGATCATCTAACCTCCCTTTCAGTTTTGTCTACCTAGGTTCTTGTTTCCTCAAAGAGGGATTATTCTTCTCTCTCCCCAAAGTATCCTCTTATCTATTAGATGGAGGTGGAGATTATTATTGCAAGACTGGATAGAGTTTGGTGTCCACTTTTAATGGATTTTGATGAGTGGTATTTTGTAAAGGATTCATCCCTCCTTATGTGGTTATTTTTAGTTTCCTATACTATAGTTCGCTTCTGGCTTAGTTATTGGTAGTTTGTTGAGATGTTTCTTATGTCTCTCTTATTGAGTTGGAGATTATTTTCTACCCTTGTTAGGGTATAGGTGGAATTTAATTTATTTGATGCTATTAATCTCTAGAGGTGGCTTCTAGAGAAGGTCCTACTAGGATTCTAGCTCATTGTTGGAAGTTTTGGTTAAAAGGCATGTTTCCCCTCAAGGTGATTTCTATCGATTCTTTTCCCTTAGTTTTTCTTTCTTCTTATATGATATTGGGTCTAGTTACTGGGTGGCGGCAAGAAGTTGAGTCCCACATTTGGGAAAAAAATGGAAGTGTTTTCCCTTTTTTTTTCAAATTTCTTGTCAATTGATGTCTAAATTTGAGGAACTTAGAGATAAAATCTCAAAAAAGTTTAGTAATATAAAATGTATTTCTCGAAGTCTAATTTTCAAATATATAATTTTTTTAAATACCCACATGGTATAAATTTCTTTTTAGCAGGACTATTTAATAACCATGTTTTCAAAATGCTTGTTTCAGGACCATATAATAGCTGTGTACGACCACCATATTTTAACCTAAATAAATGAATTTTTCAAATCCTTCTACGGAAATATACCTAAGGCACCAAAGATTGATGAGCATATTTTTCCTTATTTTTTTATTGAATATTCTTTTTAAATTAATTTTTAATTAACTATAAAACACATTTTCAAAACCTCTGGTGTACGACCACCATAATTCGATGAAAATTTCATATTTTTTCAAAAGTCATTTTTTTTTATCTTCAAGATAATTGTATGTAGATTGATGTCATGTAATTTATTTTCCAAAAAACCTAAAAACAAAAAAGTTATTAAAGTTTAGTGAGCCTCACTATTTAACATTTAGGTACCACTTTTAACTAATAAATAATGAAAAAATAGTAAAAATAATTATATCACTATGAAATGTATATTTTTGAAATAAATACAATGAGAAATCAAATGGGTTTTTGTTTCGTAAAAAAATACGATCAAGAAGGCCCTCAAAAAATTATGACAAGGCAAAAATATGGCATTCCAGTGCCTTAACCAAATTTTTGGAGGTCAAGGCATAGACTTGGTTCCACCATGCCTAAACCAAACCTATTTTGAAATGAAACCCAAGGAAAATGTGTGTTTCCTGCTCATGTCTTAAGAAACAAGTGCCCATTATTTAAAATAAAAAAATGAGCACCTATTTCTTAAAATAAAAAAATTGGTGTGTTAAAATGCATTTCTAGTTGTAAAATAATAAATTTAAAAAAAATAGAAACGTGCACCTGATTTGAAACGGGTACCTATTTTTCAAAAAATGGGTGCCTTTTTTTTAATTTAGGATTGAGCACCCGAACCTAAATCAGGTACCCATTTTTTGAAAATGGGTGTTTGTTTCGAGTGGCATCTTCCACTTCTACAAGACTTCCACCAAATTGCCACCCAACTTCTTGAACTTACCCTACTATTGTAAGTTGGTTTATGTCTCTTCGGCTTTGGGTTCTTGGTCTATGCCTTCATTGGATATTTTTAGTACAATCCAAGGTGTCTTTACATAGTTTGAGATTCTTGTTCATATCCTAAATTATTAATATAGTCTTTACTTGTCATTTTATGCTCTAGCCCATTTTTATTATATGTTTTATGAATGTATTTGTTGTCTCACTACTTGTGAGATCCCTTTGTGCCACCAAGGGTTTAGTCCCTCTCCTAATCTTACCTAATCAAAACTTTGGAGAACTTATGTTAACTTTTTGGAGGCCTTTTCTATAGACAATAATGCATCATTTAGACAATCTTGTGCTATATTTTGATTCAACCTAGACATGAAATAATAAGCATTGTATAGTGGGGAATGAGTTTTTGTATGTAAAAAATAGAAATAAAAATATCAAAGAGCATGCATAATATAAGAATGAAAAAATGATAGTGGGATTAAGTATTTAAAGTAAATAATATTAATAATAAAAGGAATATATTAAAAAGAGATATTGAAGAAAACTACAATACTCATAAAATGAAAAATACACAAAAAATAAGGAAAAATACTATTGATTGGTTATTTGAGATGCTTTCCTCAATAAAAACCTATTTTGGTCTTGTGATCTCCACAATACCTAATATTTTTTAATAATATAGAGGTATAATTGCTTCAAAATAAAAATGTAATAGAAAATGATATAGAATATTTCAACAATACTATGTTATCACTATTAATATCACTTTGATTTAGTTAAGAATATTATATTGAGTATATGATTATTGTAGCTTTTAGAAAGAGTGGTGAAGAAAAAAATTCCTTATAATAGGATTTAGTCTAATTGGATGGATTATTCTTTTACATATTCCTTTAATAAAAGGGAAATGAAAAACTTTTATTGGATTAGCTCCAACAAAGGAATAGTGGCATTACTTGAGAGTAAATTTCATATCTTACACTAGGATGAATATATAATTTTTAAACCATTGAAACTATTCAATTACCCTTTTGTATAGATGAAATAATTGAGGTTGTAGAGGGCTTCTTGGTCCATGCTTCTTTTCCTTGTAAGGAGGCTTTTTTTGTGTCTCCTAATATGGTTAGCTCAGTGGGAAAATGGTTATTTGATATTGGAGGCATTTTTAGCTTACAATTCCATATCACTACTTTATCTTTCTGCTACCTAGTTTCTAGCAATCTAAATGTGGCTACTCTATGTATTCCTACCCTTATGTTTCTCCTTCTAGATGCCTTAATCTTTCTTTCTATATTTGTTCATGCTTCCTTTATTGGAGTCTTCTTTCTTTTGCATCCTAAGATTTGTGGTTTCTATTTCTATGTTATTGGTGGTAATCAGGTTTCTACTAAAATAAGTACCTCCTTGGGAGTCATAATATTTGTTAGTGTACTTTCTTGTTGGTAGAAGGGTGGTGGAGTTTTGGCAATGTAGGTTTGGGGTTCCCTATTATATTTGATTTCTTATTTTCATTTTCCTTTATCACTCTCAATGTTTTTTGGTGTTTGGTATGACTATGCATTAAATTGGGATAGAGGGTAGTTATATTTGGTTGATGAAAATATCTCTTTGGACACCAATCTTTCTATTTTCTCTTTTATTAGAGGTTTCTTTGGTATATCTCTTCCTTTAGACTCTACTAAATTTGGTGCTCACAACTATGTTCTATTCGCTAAGTTATTGGTGACTTATTATATACAAGGTAATTAAGTTGTTAATAACTAATCTAAATAAGGATTACATTTATCGAGTGAAAAAGTGTCAAATAGTTGCATAGAAAATGGAATGATGGTCTTGGCATATTCAAGTGGCTTGTGAGATGGTTCATTTGACCTTGGACATTAAGTCATTATACATATTTTTATTAATCATAGACATACATTTTATCAAATGACTTTTGTGTCAAAGACATTATGTTTTAGGCATTTTTGTTTTTTTTTACACATGAGTGCTAACTCAAAAGACATTATCATTCAGTCAAAAGTCATTGAACAAAACATATACAAGGGTTTTGATGTGCAAATAGTAATTACAATTTTTGGTTTCATTTTCAAAACCCTATGTGATATGCTAGGGTATGAATTTGACATTAGAAAGAATTCAAGGGCACATATTTAATGGTGGAAAGGGTCATTATGAGCTATCATTGTGAACTATAGTAGCTTATAGTGGAAATTGGTTTGTGTTTCTTGATTACATCTTGGGTATGTTGACTTAGCAATGAAATATTTTATTTTATTTATCTTTCATTATAGGTATCTTTGTGTTAGTTACCAATGTTGAATTAGCAATGAAATATTTTAATTTATTTTTATCTTCAGTCATAGGTATCTTTGTGTTAGTTACCATCATTTAGTAATACATTCATTTATGAGAATATTTACTTGATATAAATTATTTCATAAGAGGTCTATTTGGTTGGTTAAATATAATGATGAAATCACTTGACCACATGATTTGAAAAGTATATGAGACATATAATATGTTAAGAGTTTGGGTATATAACTCTTTTTTCAAACCCTTGATGTGGTATGATAACAGTTTTTGAGCATGCTATTACATACACATTGTTGAAATTTTTTAATAGATTTTCGATAATAATTATTTGGTTTTACTATTGTGACATATATTCATTGTGAAATATATGACAAGATATGTTTTGTTTAATGTTTTTTCTGAAAAGGGGTTTATTTAAATATGTTCTTAAGTCTCCAGTCGTTATGAGATAGTCAAGAAATGGGTTCTAATGAAATAGAGGTTATACTAATATGTCCATATATACTTGGGTTTTATAATGTCATGAGTAAGATATACTCAGCCAGTGAAGGATTTCTATTTCTAGTAAGGCACTATCATTTACTAGTGAGGCACATTTTATGTATCGGGTAAGGTATTTTTTATTAAGAGATGAATTTTTGAGTGGTTTTTCATCCCTATGATGGTTTTCCACTCATGAGAAATTCTGTTATGGTTTCTCATTATTTGTTGTCCATTTGATCTACAAGTTCAAATTGATAGTCTTATGAATATTTCAGCATTTTGAGTTTCTATTATGTCTTTATCTTTTGTGATATGATTATGTTCATTCATGTTGGACATCTTTGTATGCATAATGCTATACTTGATAATTATAATGTTCTAAAACTTATGTTCTACATATTCATAGTTACGAATGATTCATTAAGGTCATTTTGAATTTGTATACTTTGATTTCCCCCCCTGTGGATTTTTACTCCAAAAAGTGGTATCATAGCCAAACCCTTGTATATTAAGTCTAACCAATTTAGGGAATTTCGGGTTGTGAAGAACTTGCTATGTATAAGTGAAAAACAAATATAGGTCAAAATAAAAACATTAGTGTCAAGAAAAAAGATGATTGAATAACCCCTATGAAGTCTAGTGAAGAATTGTTTCAATAAAACTCCTTGACACTTGAATAAGAAAAATCATGTAGTTGAAGAAGTTCAAAATTTGAGTGAATTTAAAGAGGAATATTAAGTTAATTTTAAAGGAGATTTGTTATGTGTCCTTTATGAATAAAAAAAAATAGAAAAGTGAATCTAAAACTAGAGAAGAAACTCCAAGAAGAAAGGGAGTTCAAGGCTAAAGCTCTTTCAGCACTTGAGAAAGTAGAAAAACTAATTATAGATTATAAGAATAAACTTGTAGAATTCAAGAGAATAGTAGAAGTAACTAAATAAAATTTGGAAATCAAAGTAAGTGAGTGCCAAAAACTTGAAGGTAAAATAGTCTCCTTGAGAAGAGATCTTGAAATTTTCAAGATTCAGAAGTTTGAGAAAGGTACTAATGCATTGATTAACTTTATGAGTAATCAAAAGATTCATAAGGACTACTTAGGTTTAGGATATTAAAAATTAAAAATATTTGGAGTGCAAGATGTGTCAATACATGAAATAGTGTTTGTGAGAAAAGATGGAAAGAGTTTCAAATTTAGACAAACTCCAAGAAAGAAGATAGACTTGAGATATTGTGCTACTACTTATGAAACTAATAAAAAAATTGCTGATGAAAAACAACACAAGGTCTTAAACAAAATTGAAAGAACAAACAATCATCTCAGATGATTTTCATATGCAAGTAAATATCAATCTATGAGGTATAACAATTTTTAATTTCATGGTTATTAAGATATTTTTCATAGGTATGGCCATAGAGATAGAAATTGAAGTGCTTATAGGTTATCAAACCAAAACTACATTGTTTTTTTCTAAAACTACAATAAGTTTGGACATAAAGTGAAGAAATGTAGGAATAATAAAAGGATAAGTACTTTAAACAAGAAAGAGAAAAAGATTGTAAAATTGTAGAGAAGAAAACAAGTGCAAGAAAGAAAGAAAACCTTAAGCTTGTGCTTCCTGCACAAGAGACATCTCTTAGTGCATAAATAGAGTCCATCAGAATTAAAGGGAAAATCAAGATAACATCTCTTATTCCCCCAAGGAAATAAAAAAGGGCTAGTTGTAGGTATTGTGTGTATAGAATTGCCTTCATGTTAGAAATGGGAACACTGAGAGGGGGGGGGGTGAATCAATGTTCTATATATTATTACTTTTTCTAATATCTTGAATCTTAACTTTATTGCTTAAGTACTAAACTAAATATCAATGCAAGTAAGATAAACAACCACAACACATAACACAAAATATGATTACGAGGAAGCCCAAATAGGTAAAAACCCTACTGGGAATTGACACCCACTAAGAACTGCACTAGTGTTTTATGATCCCTATTAGAAGATCTTGCAACCTTGTTAGGAGTTGATCTTTACAATACTTTTAGTATAGTGACCTAGTCAAGGGTCAGACCCTGTTAAGATTCTTTTAAAATAACCCTATTAGGGGTGGGGACAGACTGTCCTAGAGCTCACTACTCAAGAGGTGAAGGCTACAACCTTTTGGATCTCAGATACACACTATATTTGCAAGGTGAACTATTGTTGTGACACTACTTGTCTAATCAGTTCCTTTTGTGTGTCGATGTTTTAGCCTCTTGTAAAGCACTAAAAAATTCTAACTTCTCTTCACATACTTCTTCTCTACTCCAAATAACCTTTTCTCTCATTCCCTTCTTAATTACAAGGGCACATGTCTTATTTATATGGGCATACAAAACTATTCATTAAGTCGGCCTGTAACTAATTGCATACAACACTTTCCAAATGAATTGGCTCAAGTGTGTTTACATATGATCATATTAACATGTCTATGAACTAAATACAATAGGTGTATAGCCTTTGCAAAACAATATTATGATGGATAACTAAAATACAAAGAGTCAGCTCCATGCTCTATTATGTTCTGCCGCTCACTGTCTGTGACTCTTCAACTGGTCGTATCTTCATCATATTGATTTATCTAATCATGTGCTTTTAGACTTATCATGAATACATACCAACAATGTTGTCTTCAAGGGAACATGCCATAACTTGGTCATACACATGTGCATTGATGCTCTGTTCACCTGGTGCTCTTTTGACTATCCAGTCTTCCATACTTAACCAAATTCTAATGTTCTAACTAGTTGCGCTAAATCCATAATATCATATGACTTTTTTTCCATAATGACAACACTAAACATAGTAATATACATCAGTATAGTCAAATTTCCAACAATCTCCCCCTTTGTCATTAATGGAAACAAAGGAATATGGTGAAGTTACTAACTGTATCCTTATACAAAATTTTCTAACATATACTCTAACTTATATCTCCCTTCTACTATATTCTCTACTCCCCTTTACATCATATACATAGATCCATATTCTACCTTCTATTATATACTCTACTCCCCCTTTGACATTAATGACAAAGGTGCACAAAAAAGTGTATCTACAAGTACTTACAAGGTGAGTACATCTGGATATGCTATCTTTAGGTTGTGGATCTCTTGCTGCCAAAATGCTATCAATGCATTTAAACTCTGGAGATGGGCGCACAAAGCATATGTCATCTTCTCCATCTTCTCCAAATCTGAACTCAGACCTTGATCATATGTCACCATAGTGACATCGATCTCCTTGATATTCTGATTTAACACATCTAATGAGGGCGCAAGAGCATTTCCTAGCTGAGTTTTCCTTGACCTTATCTTAGACATTTCTTTTCCTTCTTTTTCTATCTTATACACTTGTCCTTGGTAAACATTGTTACACATATTCTCATAGTTGTCATCATAGCTTTAGCATCTTGGATCTTCTTAGAAAGGTCTGCAGTAAGCTTATCTTTATTCATGCAGTCTGGTATTATCTTTCTTCCCTTAGCTGCAAAGTCTTTCAGCAAGGCTTGAATAACCTTCAAAGAGCTAAGGTTAAGTGAAAAGTTCCCTATCAGTTCACTCAATCTCTTCTTAAGATACTTTTCTTCTGTAACCTTGGATGTTGATTCTTTAAGGCTATAAAATTTTTCTTTGAAACTTGTCATAATGGAGATGACATCATCTATTGAGTGTATGCTTGAAAATTTCTTGTCTGCAGGCAATAAGATGTTCAAAATGTCGACTGACTCAACAAACAATGGATTCCTCATAACCTATTTTTCTTTTTCCTTCTCCATTACAAGTACACTAATCTTAATCAGGTCTTCTTCTCCCCATGAGTCTAGGCTTGTAGTGTCAGGAGTCAAACTTGACAACAATGATACTGAGGATTTTGGTGTAAGGAGTGAAATTTGAATCACATTCATTACCTCAATCTTTTTAATCATAGGTTCACCTTTCTTTTTTGTATCCTCTTCCTCTTTTCCTACTTCCTTCCCTTCATCATCTTTATGTCCTATTATGTCTTCAATTTGCACTTCTTCTTGATGTTTAGGTGAATTATTACCACAAAAAATATATGCTTCCTTAGTGCTTACAAATGCTTCTTCGAACTTATCCAAGTCCTTATCTATGGCTGCCATAGATATCTCAATATTATCTATCATGATGGTGCCTTTCTTGTTTTTAGGCATGGGCATAGATACCATTGCCTTTGTGGGTGCTATCACTCTGGGCGCCGAGTCTTGTGGACCTATCATAGGTGCATTTATAACCTCAACTACTTTGTCTTGCTCAATAGGCACTTGGGTTGTAGGCGCAGATGTTGGTTGTATGCGTTGTTCTAAAAATACCTTCTCAAAGGCTTTTTTAGTCTCCTTAGAAATCAATTCATAATCCTTATTCATAATGTGTAATGTTCTCAACTTTGTTCTAAGGTGCGGCTTGACCAATTCTAATAACAAAGACTTTTCTTCTATTAAGAACACTGGTAGGTTATCATCTAGTTCTTTTTCTCTTATTCTAAAGTCTTCTTCACTAGCTTGTCTTTTCAAAGTATCCAAAATGTACCATGTACTTTATCTAGAATGATTGTCTTTAGTTCCAGAACAGTCTTCTTAAATTTTATCATATGTTTGATCAACATATCATGAATCTCATACTTGTCAATCTCATGATATCTATCATAAAACTTTTCTACCTGATCAATCCTTCCCTCATCTACTATTCTTGATCTCAAGACTTGCAAATTTGGTAGGAATCCTACCTCAGGAGGTGGTTGAACATTTTTACCTCAATTTCTTGTGGCTCTTGATGATGGATGGCTAGTAGCTATTTGCTTCTTCCTCTTAGTCATATTTCTTTTCTTAGGAGATACTTCAGTGGACTCTAAGTCAATTGTATCTACGGACGCATGAGTGATATCATCTGTCTTCTTCTTCTTTTCTTTGGGATCATTTGTTTTCTCAATTTTTATTTTATTCTCCTTAGGGTCATCTATTTTCTCTATTTTGGTTTCAACAGTGGATGCACTCTCAATTTGCATAGCTATCTTGGCTTCTCTATCTTTATCTAGGTCAGCTTGAGTAACACCATGAATCTTAAGTATCTTAGAGGTAATCTTTAAGGCTTTCCTCTTGGTTATTGCACTGTTCAAGACTGCATCTACTTGCCTAGTCATTTCCTCATATGTACCCCACCTTGGCTCATTGGAATCCTTTGGCACTATAAGGAGGACTTGAACATATGCCTCTAGAATGTGTTCCTCCACTTCATACCCAAGTGGATGAATCCATTTGGTCCTTGGCTCTACTGCTTCCATGCAAGTTATGTCTGTCTCCACCATGAAGCATATACTAGATCCTTATACTTCTCAACTATAATTTCAGGTATTCTATACCTCATCTACATCTTTATTCTAAATGTTTTGATCTCCAATTCCATGTATTCTCTTAAGGTACTCTTTGAGGATGACTTAAGTGATATTTGTGGCATTGTAGGTAAACTTTTGTCAAGGTATAAATTTGATACTTTCCCAACTATATGAAAGTGCATATAGATAATCAGTGACCCAAACCTAAATATCTTACTTTTATCATGCTTGATTGCCCTGATATTGTCCATCAATTGTGTGCACAAGATCTCGCACAAATTGAATTCACCACTTTCTTTCACAATCTTGATGGCTTCCAGAATAGTGGTTGCAGACACACTATTGATCCTATTTGCATGCTGAAACCTATAGCCAAGTATCATAGCCAATAAATTGATGTATTTTTCTTCAATTGGCTCTATGATCATACCGTACTTGTCACTGCATGACTTACAAGCCTGATCAACCAATTGCTTGACATCCTTACCAACTGGAAAAATGATGCTTGTCTTTGATAGTCATGTCATCTCATAAATGAGATCAACTATTATCCGAAGTGGAACTTCACCTATCCAGAATAGGTCATCATGAATTCTTCTCAATAAGATCTGAATCCATTCAGATTTATAGAATTCATATGATGTGCCATACTCAATGATTGGGTGATTTTAAAGGTGCGCGAACTCATTCATGAATGTTTTATTAGGATTCATCATTATTTCAAGGTGTGACCTTATTATGTCCAAACCAACTAGTTTCTTCTTGCAATATATGTATGCACGTATGTCTTCTACGTGCATAATGCCCATTGGGGTTCTTGAAAAGGCTCCTTCTAGTTCATCTAGGGTAGACTTGAATGGATGCTTCCTAAATACATATCTTTTCCTTTCAACAACATAAAAAATGATTGGTGTAGCCATGACTTACTTGATTTAATACTTCAAAGAGATTTCCAAGGGTTTTTGGATTGTCACGTCTGAACTAGGGCTTGCAACAATCAATATTTCTTCTTTGCTGATAAATCTAACTATAATGCTTCACAACTCAACTGCTAGAACTCTTGTTATTTCCAAACGTTCAAAATTTATTGCAAATACATGATCAATGAATCTCTGGTGACTATAAAGTAGTTTTCTTCCATTAATGCTTGCTCCGTAAATACAGAATGCAACTTTGAATTTCATTCTTTGTATCTACTAACAATCAGGAAGTGCCCTCTTGCATACTACATCACATAGTCTCCAAATAGCTGTAGTCCAAGGTGCATACTCTGAGAGTGAGTATACCAGTCACACAGGGGTCTAGAGCTAATTTAGCTCCCCTTATGACCATGACGGTAATTTTAACCATAAATAGGAGGTGCATCTATTTCAGATGCATCCTCAACTATTTTATCAACATTATCCTTCTTTTCTTCCTTCTAAATCAAGCTCGCATCTTCTGTAGCTTGCACAAACTTGACTTCTCCTGCTTCATCCAATATTGATCTTTCTAACTTATTAGGGCTTTCCTGTCTTTTTTATTTTGTTCTACAGAACCTAGAGATGTGTCCAGGCTTGTTACATGAGTGATAAATGACTAGAGGCCTTGTATTCCTCGACGCATTCATGTGGGTTACCATACTGCACTGTCTGGCTATGTGACCAACATAATTGCATATCTGACATGTAATGTTTTGAGAATTTCTTACATTCTTTTGTGGATGACTTCTCTAATTTTGTTGATTCTGATTTCTTTGATTTGATCTATAATTCATAGCTCTATGACCAAACTTATTGCATGAATAACAATAATTATTGAAAGGTCTTACCTCTTTACAATCTCTTGCTATGTGACCATGCTTGTTACATGCATAACAAGTTTTGTTTACTAGCTTGCGCTCATCCTTAGATGGTTCAGCTTCAACTTCTATATGCTTTCTTGCCTTATTAGCTTCTATAGATTCTTCTGATGCTTTCTTTCTTTCTCTCATGTCATTGATCTAATTTTTTCCTTCATTGAATCCAATACTGTTGGTGTCTACTTTAATCTTCTATGCATATAGTTGTGACTCTATTAGATCCTTACTTGTGTGCAATTTTTCAATATGATTCTTTGCTTTAGTCAATTTAGATTCCACTTTCTTCTTGATGTTTTCTAACTCCAAGATTTTCATGTTTTCTTGCCTTAGTTCTTCATCCAACTGCTTATTTTATTTGACCTATTCTTCATAGGCTTCTTGATTATTAAGTAAATTTTCATCCATTTCTTCAATCTGATCTTTTAGAGATGTGTTTTCCTCATTTAGTTTTTTAACCATTTTCCCAAATCACTTGTGGAACAATCTTTCAAGTCTTTTCTTAGTTTTTTTATGACTGCATGAGAATCACTAACCTTTTCTTTCAGTTCTTCAATTTCTTTTTCAGATATGTCAAGGTCTTCAAGAGCTACTTCAAGATTCTTTTTCAGATGTTTCATTTTCCCCTTATCCATGATCTCCTCAAGTGGTTAAAATTCTCTATAGAGGACCAGATCTATGATACCAATTGTTAGAAAATGGGAACACTGAGAGGGAGGGTGTGAATTAGTGTTCTATATATTATTACTTTTTCTGATATCTTGAATCTTAACTTTATTGCTTTAGTACTGAACTAAATATCAATGCAAGTAAGATAAACAACCACAACACATAACACCAAATATGATTACTGGGAAACCCAAATAGGTTAAAACCCCAATGGGAATTGACACCCACTAAGAACTGCACTAGTGTTTTATGATCCCTAATAGAAGATCTTGCAACCCTGTTAGGAGTTGATCTTTACAATACTTTTAGTACAGTGACCTGGTCAAGGGTCGAACCCTATTAGGATTCTTTTAAAATAACCCTATTAGGGGTGGGGACACACTATCCTAGAGCTCACTACTCAAGAGGTGAAGGCTACAACCTTCTGGATCTTAGATACACACTATATTTGCAAGGTGAACTATTGTTGTGACACTGCTTATCTGATCAGTTCCTTTTGTGCACCGATGCTTTAGCCTCTTGTAAAGAACTAAAACATTATAACTTCTCTTCGCATACTTCTTCTCTACTCCAAATAACCTTTTATCTCATACCCTTCTTAATTAGAAGGGTGCATATGCTATTTATATGCGCATACAAAATTATTCATTAAGTCAGCCTATAACTAATTACATACAATGCTTTCCAAATGAATTGGCCCAAGAATGTTTACATATGATCATATTAACATGCCTATGACCTAAATACAATAGGTGCATAGCCTTTACAAAAAAAAATATTATGATCACTAACCAAAATACAAAGAGTCAGCTCCATGCTCTGTTTTGTTATGTCGCTCACTGTCTATGACTCTTCAACTGGTTGTATCTTCATCATACTGACTTATATGATCATGCTCTTTTAGACTTATCATGACTACATACCAAAAAGATTATCTTCAAGGGTGCATGCCATAACTTGGTCATACGCATGAGCGTTGATGCTCTATTCACCTAGTGCTCTGCTAATTGTTGAGTCTTCCATACTTAACCAAATTTTGATGTTCTAACTAGTTGCATTGACTCCATAATATCATATGACTTTCTTTCCATAATGACAACACTAAACATAATCATATACATTAGTATAGTCAACTTGCCAACACTTCATACTTATGTTCTGATGGATTTTTGCTTTTGCAAATATTGGTTGTTCATGAATTCATAATGAGGTCTCATAGGATACAAAGTTGATATTTTCAATAGTTTTGAATAAGGTGTTGATTATCTAATGGTTTTATGAAGATGTTCAAGTTCATATCTTTTACCTGAAGATGAAGATAAGATGGTTCGATAATGATCAAGTGATGGCTTGGTATGAGATTATTGCTTATGGTGCAGTCACATTTTGCAAGTGTGATGATAAAAATACTATATGTTTTGTTCTAGTGTGTTGAATCATATTTCGTTAAAACATGTCTTCATTAGGTTGATAATGTATTGATAGACAAAGTCAAATATTAATAATGTTATGAATGGTACACTCTTGAAAGTTGTATGACTTCAACTTTGGAATAATTATTATAAGAACAATCATATCACTTGAAATAGTGAGACTGAATTGTATATATATAGTAACCATTATTGAATAAGAAAGCCACTACTATCTTTCCTTTTGTGGCTTATGTAGAGAGATCTCAAATTAATTGAATCTAACTTATAGTGGATTTAATGGAGTGAAATTCAAACTTATTAGATTATACTTGGTAATTCATAGTGGTTTCAATGGAATTATGTCTTCAACTCTACAGTAAAAGACACTAGCATTTAGGTAGAGTATGCAGAGTTAAAAAATTCATGATTTTAATGATGTCTAGAGGATTTTGTGTTTTTTACTTTTCTATCAATATATTGTCTTCCACCATTAGGATTTGTTTAGAGATTTTTTTGTCAAAGAAATTTCACATAGTACTGTATCATCTTAAAATGGAAGCACTTCCATGATAAGAGTGTTTATCCCTCTGAGTAGGTAGTTTGGGGTCATGTTAAGCACCTTGATTGGGTATTTTCATGTATTTGGCTTTTCTCCCCACTTTCCACCTCTTCCCTGCACTTGATTTCTTCATTCTAGGTGAAATTAGGGTTAGGATCTTAAGGATTCTACTAAATTTCCCTCTTCTATGGCTCTATTTTCTAGGTAGGATTCATAAATAGATCCTCCTAGCCTTCATCACACTAATCATAGGATTTTATGTATGTCCCTGACATTCTATCCTATTCTGGCATCAGTTTTAGGTTTTTGGGCATCCCTGGGACCTCCTGACTTGGTTCTGAGCCAATCTAGGACTAGGATCAGATTCGAGGTCAAACCTAACTAGGTCAAGGTCGAGCTCAAACTTGACTAGGTCAGGTCCAACCTTGATTTTGACCCCTTTCTCCAAATTTCCAATTTCCAAAATTTTCAGGCTTCGGGCTTTCAGGATATTTATTTTCCCACCTTCAGGTTAATCATTTCGGGTTTTAGGATGGTAAATCCTTTAATTGCATTTAATCTAGGTATATTTTCTAAAGGTTAGGACCTAATTGGGATTTAATTCTCTAAGGTGGCCCCTCTAGAGGATTGTGCCCTAGTTCAATATAAATGGAGGCCTTCCTCTCTCATTTTTCATCATCAAGTTTGGCAATCAAGCATCTAGAGCTCTCCAGTGAATTCAAGCATTCAAGCAATTTTTCAAGCATTCAAGTGTTCAAGCATTCATCCATCAAGGAGATCCATTGTTAGCTATTGAAGGATTCAATCTCTTTGGAGCCCCCTTTGATGATCCATCCTTCCATATTCATTCAAGCCTTCTCATATGCAAAGATCAAATCAGGATTGGTGTTGAAGATCAAATACCATTGATTGGAAACATCCTACATCCACTGAAGCATTCCTACTTATGGATTTGAGGATTTGAATCCTCTACAAGGACTTCAACATAAGCGAGGTGATTTTTTTCAATTACTTTGTTTATGCACAATACATTTCAATTCAATTTCAAGGTTAATTCCTAAATTGGGGTTTGACCAAGGCAAACCCCCCATACAACAAAAACCCTAATTTTCTTGCAGGTACAAGTGCAAAATTTTAGATCTGAGAGTGAATTTGGATACCATTTTCAGAAAACTTCTGAGATCTAAAAATAGAATTTGAATCAGACTTCAAATAAAGAATGTAGTATTTGACCTTTTATGAGGGTCAAACCCGAGCTGAGCCATCTTGGAGAAATATTTTTGGGTTTTCTCTATCTCGGCATTTCTAGTCTAGGACAAGTTTTAGATTTTCCCAAAAGTGTACATAGACATCAGAATTCAACATTTTCCAGATCTGCCCTAATTTGACGTTAGTATTTCTATTCCAATTATTTCAAAATTCCAAACATAATATATACATAATCCTCCTCCATAGGGAAATATTGGACTTTCTCTCTCTCTCTCTCTTCCATATTCTTCACATAATTGATTCAATTGTGTATTAACCTTGTGGTTGATCAAATTGGATCTCTTCTTTGGGGAATTTGGGTTTTGAGAATAGATCTCATATTTCCCCCTTTACATCTGAATAGTGCTGAATCCATTTTACCTTTATTCATTTTGGTGAACCCGACTAGCTTACTCTCTTTCTGTTTTGGTGTTAGATTCCTCTCTATTCTTATTTTGGAATTGGATGCCTTATTGTGCTACCCTTTTTATCTTGTTATTATTAGATTTTTCCTTTGTGTTAGATCTTGCATGCTAATTAGATTTCACATTCATACTTTATGTGTTTCTAGTTTAGTTCATTTGCATTAAATTGATTATGAGCTTTAGTACCACTAGTCCTACTTATAATATTCTAGTTAGAAGAAGTCATAGACTCATGGGTGCCTTTGATCCTAAATCTTCCTCCCCTTTCCTTAGGATCCTGGATGATAACTTGATTCTTCATGATTCCAATCCTCCTATGGAGAAAAACTCTTCTCACTCATCTCATGATGAGGATGGCACTTTAAGATTTCCTCCTGAACAAGTCCAAAAACTTTCCACTGAACTTGATAAAATGGGTAATTGGCTTCTACAAGAAAACCATAATCAAGATTCCATTCAAGCTATAGAGGCTCTTAAGAAAGTTCTCCATGATAGTGATCAGGGTGTTAACCTCTTGCATGGTATTACTTATCTTGTGCATTCAAATGTTAAACCTTTAGCTCAAGAAGCTCAAGATTTAGGGTTGATTCCTCCTATCACTAGTGTTGAACCTTCTTCTAATCCTTTACCTAGTATTCCTATCTATACTCCTCCTTTGGTGACTGTGACGGTTCCCTCTGTTCCTATGAGTCTTCCTCCTATTTCCCTTCCTACATCACAACCTTCATATCATAATGTTCCTTTCACCTATTCCTATCCACTTGCAACTGTAGTTCCTAGTGTTCCTCCAGTTGTGTCTTCTATTCCGGTAGCTTCTTACACTTTACCTAGTGTGTCTAATGTTTCTACTTCCCCTATTTCCTCTAATGATTCAATAATCATTAGTTTGGCTCAAACTATATCATCCTTACAACAACAACTCACTTCCTTAACCCAAAACAAGTTTAGTATTCCTACATGTGACATGGGAAGTCCCTTGTCCTAGGATATCATTTGTACTCTTGTTCCTCAGCAAGGTGAGATGCCTCATCTTGAGAATTATAATGGAAAAAGAGATCTTGTTCATCATGTTAAAACATTCCAAATCCTTTGTAGTGATTATGCTCATGACCATATGATTTTAGCCAAACTGTTTTCTAGAACTTTCCGTGACAAAGCTTTACAATGGTATTGTTCTTTGCCTCCTTATTCAATTGATTCTTTTCCACAACTTGCTAATGCCTTTATTCAACAATTTTAAAATAATATTGGTCCACAAGTGTCTTTGACTAATTTAATGCATTGTAAACAAAGTGCTAAAGAAAAATTGACTGAATTTATTGGTAGATTTAAGCATTTTCATGCTCAGATTTCCTATCATGTTCCTAATATTGATATTCAACATATGTTTATTTCAAATTTGCAAAAGGATATTAGAGATAAGATTCTTCTTATTGAATTTACCTCTTTTCAGCAACTTTGTGTAGCACTTCATCATTATCAATTACAAGTGAGTCAATTTGAGAGCACCACTCCAATGGCTCTTTTTCTAGTTGATAAGGGTGATGCTGCTCCTAATCCAAACAAATTTCAAAAATTCAAAAAATATGTCAAGATAAACAAACAAGTGAATGCAGTTGCTGATCAAGTTGTTGTTGCATCTCATAATGTCACTTCTACATCCACTACTTTTCTATTAAATCATACATTTAATCCTCTTTTTGAAACTTTACATGCTATTATGAATAGGTTGTTAGCTGCTAATATGATTACTTTACCTCCTATTTGACCTCTTTTACCTACTATGATTGCATCTAAATCTTTTGATCAGAATGCTTTTTGTCAATATCATCATCAGAATGGTCATGATACTAAGAGATTTTATTCTTTAAAACATAAGGTTCAAGATCTAATCGATTCTAAGGTTTTATCGGTTGATAATCTAGATAGTAGTGGGAATCAATCTGTCTCTCCTCCTAATCAGAACCTTCAAATCTATATGAACTCTTTGCCTATGCATGATACTAATACTATTGCTCAACCATCTTCTATGGAAATTGTGTATGACTCAAAGATGGGTGATCTCAATCATGTTATTAATCAAGTGGAGCATGTTGATCAGTCTATATCTCCACCTCACCCTCAACCTCAACTTCAAACTCAGATTCAACCTCAAGTTCAATCTCAACCTCGACCGAAACTTAAACCTAAAATTAAAACTCAACCAAAACCTCGACAACAATCTAAGCATAAAAGACCTTGGGACCTTTTGATTACCTTTGATGACTCTGAGATTATTAAAGCTCCTGATGGTCCCCTTTACATTGCTGCTAGGATTGCTTAGATACCTACTCGTGGTTGTCTTGTTGATCCTACCTCCTTAGTCAATGTTATCACTGAAGAAAATCTTTTTATGAAAATTTTACAATGTGACTTCTATGATACATCAGATGTGTGGATTCAAACTTGCAATGGTTTTCTTTATCCATCATTTGGTTCTATTACTATACCGGTTGAACTTTGTGGAAAGATTGTGAACACTACCTTTATTGTTGTTCCTACTTCTGATAAATTTCAAGTTAAGCTAGGTTTTCCTTGGTTGACTACCATGCATTTTGTTTCTTCACCTATCCATAAGTGTCTTAAGTTCATTCATGATGAAGAATTGAAGATGATTAATCATAGTTTATATCAACCTTCCAGGCCTAGAGATTGTGCTGCTCTAGATTTCTTTTGGCCTTCATTACCTAATTCATGTCCTCCTCAACTTGATAATCTTTTTCTATCATATCAAGCTTATAAACATCATAAAATTCTTGAAGTAAGTTCACCTCCTAGGAATCTTAATCGTGGTCTTTTACCTACACCTTTGATACCTCCTTTAACTATGACCTCTAGTTCTATTAATCAAGTTCCTTCTACTGAACCTATCAAAGATCCTGTGATTGTTTCTCTGATGGTTAATAATCCTATTGATCTTCCTAAAGAACCTATGAAGGATCCCATGATTGTTCCTCCTAGTTCTCAACCTATTTCAAATAAATCAAAATGTAACAAATCTGCTAATGAACATCATAAAAAGCATCGTGCTCATGATAAAGCTAAAAGATTTCTAACTTCTTCGGATAAACCTATGCATAATATGTTAGAAGATGTTGTTACTAATAATGATGTTCACATGCATGATTATGATGATTCTATTCATATCTTATATCCTATTTTGATTAATTTGGATGAGGAAGATACTCTCGATGATACTGATAATGTTAATGATGAATATGAGACTATTGACATTGACATTGATTTACCTAATATGCTTTCATCACAATTAACTCTTTCACCTAGTGTCAAACATAGTGATTCTCAAGAGGATCCTTTTTTGGAACTGGCTATCATTCCTACTATGTTGGATATAGTCCCTCTTGCGAGTTACCCACCTTCCCTAAATGATATACAACAAGATGGGGGAAGTAGGCGGCATGCTTGATCGGCTTGTCCTTCGTGGTAGCTTTGTTGTGTGTTTGCCTACTGTACTATGTTTCTTCTATAATGTGTTTACTAAATGTTGTTAGATTCTTTTATATGATCCTTGTTACTCAGTTGGTGCAAGGTGATGAAGGAATCAAAACTATTGTTCCCATTCTTCTATATGTATCTCTATTCTTCTATGCATTGTTTAATGTTATGTTGTAACTGTGCTAATGTTCATAAATGTTTCCTTGTGTAATATTCTTGGATTTGAGATATGGTAGCACTAATTCTTTTTGGTCTCCATGTCATGGTCTAAAAAGATACTCCTTCGTACATCTTTTGTGATCTTTCCTCCTTTGTGATTGTAGTTCTACTTTCTTTGGGGAATAATTTCAATTCATTTGCAATTATATATATATATATAATCTTATGGTCATACTGACCCATGGTAGGTAGATCCCTTCCGTGTTCTTTGTATTTTTTTGTGCTATTTCCCTTTATTTGTCTTCATTTGGGGGAAACTTGATGTGGAAACATAATCAGTGGAGTTGTTTATGTTTCCGTTAAAGCCATTCCTCATGTTAAAGTGTCAGCAATGACTCTAATGTGGGGGCATATGCTCTACTCAGCTGTTGCGCACACACACTTTTCAATATGTATATATTTTTCAAGATACTTCTTTTCCCTTTTTGGATTAGTAACTAATCCTTAAAGCATAGATTTATATTTTAGGATCTCTTGATCCCTCCAGTTTCAAATACACATATATTGTGATATCTTAAGGTCAGAGGTGTCCTTAAGATTGGATCTCTTTTGTTTTTTATTTTTGGTTTTATTCTTATGGAATAGAATATTCCTAAGGATAAATGCTTGATGGGTTGACTAGTGAATAGCCATATTTACTAGGCAGTTCAATTCCATCTTTCCAGTTGTACTAGTTTCCTGTGTGGTTCACAATGGGACATAAGTTCTCATTGGGTGAGGTAATCACACCTTTCTCTCTCTAGAGATGTTTCTCTTATTGTGATCTAGGATTCAATGAAGACTTGAGTCCCTAGGGGCTTAAGGTTTCTCTTTGTCCCTTGGATTATGATAAGATTATCTTTTTATTCTGATCTCCTTTACCAAGAGTTTGCATTGAGTCCATACTCTTGCTAAAGTGGGGGCTTAATGTATCATCTTAAAATGGAAGCACTTCCATGATAAGAGCATTTAGCCCTCCAAGTAGGTGGTTTGGGGTCATGTTAAGCACCTTGATTGGGTCTTTGCATGTATTTGGCTTTTCTCCCCGCTTTCCACTACTTCCCTACACTTGATTTCTTCATTCTAGGTTAAATTAGGGTTAGGATCTTAAGGATTTTATTGAATTTCTCTCTTCTATGGCTCTATTTTCTAGGTAGGATTCAGAAATAGATCCTCCTAGCCTTCATCATAGTATTCATAGGATTTTATGTCTATCCCTGACATTCTATCCTGTTCTGGCATCAGTTTTAGGTTTTTAGGTATCCTCAGGACCTCCTGACTTGGTTCTGAGCCAATCTAGGACCAGGGTTAGATTCAAGGTCCAACCTAACTAGGTCAGGGTCAAGCTTGAACCTGACTAGGTTAGGTCCAACCTTGATTTTGACCCCTTTCTCCGAATTTACAATTTCTAAAATTAACGAGCTTCGGGCTTTCAGGATATTTATTTTCCCACCTCCAGGTTAATCATTTCAGGTTTTGGGATGGTAAATCCTTTAATTGCATTTAATCTAGGTATATTTTCTAAAGGTTAGGACCTAATTTGGATTTAGTTCTCCAAGGTGGCCCCTCTAGAGGAGTGTGCCCTAGTTCACTATAAAAGGAGGCCTTCCTCTCTCATTTTTCATCATCAAGTTTGGCAATCAAGCATCTAGACCTCTCAAGTGAATTCAAGTATTCAAGCAAGTTTTCAAGAATTCAAGTGTTCAAGCATTCATCCATCAAGGAGATCCATTGTTAGCTATTGAAGGATTCAATCTCTTTGGAGCCCCCTTTGATGATCCATCCTTCCATATTCATTCAAGCCTTCTCATATGCAAAGATCAAATACCATTGATTGGAAACATCCTACATCCATTGAAGCATTCCTACTTGTGGATTTGAGGATTCAAATCCTCTACAAGGACTTCAACATAAGCGAGGTGATTTGTTTCAATTACTTTGTTTATGCACAATACATTTCAATTCAATTTCAAGGTTAATTCCTAAATTGGGGTTTGACTAAGGCAAACCCCCCATACAACAAAAACTCCCATTTTCTTATAGGTACAGGTGTAGAATTTCATATCTAAGAGTGAATTTGGATACCCTTTTTGACAAACTTCTGAGATCTACGAACAGAATTTGAATCAGACTTCAAATAAAGAATGTAGTATTTGACCTTTTATGAGGGTTAAACCCGAGCTGAGCCATCTTGGAGAAAGATTTCTGGGTTTTCTCTGTCTTGACATTTCCCATCTAGGACATGTTTCAGATTTTCCTGAAAGTGTACACAGACATCAGAATTCAACATTTTCCAGATCTGCCCTAATTTGAGGTTAGTATTTATATTCCAATTATTTTAGATTTCCAAACATAATATATACATAATCCTCCTCCATAGGGAAATATTGGATTTTCTCTCTCTTCCATATTCTTTACAAAATTGATTCAATTGTGTATTAACCTTGTGGTTGATCAAATTGGATCTCTTTTTTGGGGAATTCGGGTTTTGAGAATAGATCTCATATTTCCCCTTTTACATCTGAATAGTGGTGAATCCATTTTACCTCTATTCAAGTACATCGTGATAAAAAAAATTATCCTCATGATTAATCTCAAAAAAATTAATTTAGCTTTGTCCTTATATCTAGTTATCCTTGAATTTTCCCTATGTTCTTTTTTATTTTAGTGTAAAGCCATCATTTCTATTTTGGCATTTACTTTAAATATTTTGTAGACTTGTGAGGTCATTTTATATGTTTTAGAGGTTCCAATTTTTCATGAACTTTGACCCCTCATCTATCTATGATGATTATGTGATTACAAAAATCATGAGTTTTTCATTTCATCTTTTTATAATTTCACCTAATGTAGAAGTGAAAGAATAAACCCATATGGTAAAATATTACAAAATAGATTAGTTTTAAAGAAACAATGAGGAGAATAAAAATGAATTACATAATAACACATAATATTCTTATTTACATGGTATAACCTTGACAAAACATCAAGGAAACATCCACGAGGAATGATATCGGTACTCTTATTGCTTTGGAAAAATAATTTGCAATCTTCGCTTCTACTACTATCATAATTGCTCTTGCAATTTGTAATTCACATTCTCTTAAAATTTACATTTCATAATTTGACAATTATCCCATTTTTCCTTCATAGGAAACATGGATATATACTTGGAGACATTCTAAATGCAACTTCCACCAACATAGAAAAAACTAGTTTTATTTATTTCTTCAACATAAAAGGAGCCATCTTTATTCTTTTGAATAGATTAGTAATTTCCTTTTAAAGATAAAATATATTTTCTTTCTAAGAATTAGATATGATATGTTTTCTTTTTTCTCTTATTTTATTATTTTATTGTTTTAAAGCTTTATTTCTATATTATTATCAAAATCTAACAATCTTCACCTTGACATCAATTTACCCGATACCTGCTCATACCCAAACAAGGTGTAGGATACCTAGAATTCCTATAGAAATATCAACACATTTCTCTAATAAAAATCCAAGCCTCACCTAAGTCTCCAAGAAACCATTCATACCTTTGATTGACCAATCCGTGATAAGATCCAACTAAAACACTAAACTCTCATGAATATCCAAAGAAAATGACCAATGTAGTCATTACCAATCTAGAACTTACCAAACAAGATCAACATCATGACCTAACCATCTCCTCATACTAAGATCATATGCTCCAATGAACATATCACACTCTTACAAGAACTTGTCATGCCGAAACTTTGATACAAAATCAAGAGTCAACCATGGTACTTGACACCAAACTATTATCTAAACTAAGGAATAAAGACATAAATTTTAAAAATAGGAAAACTACAAAACCTTTTGTGTAACAACAACTAATCAATCAATGCTTTCATGCAACCAAGAAGTGATAGCATGATCCCAACATAGGAACTCTATATTGTAGTCCAAATAACTCCATGTAACTAGGATTTTAATACCCATCCAACATGAAAACTTCCTCATTGATATTGTTTCCTCTATGAAGATATTAAAAAGAAAAAGAACCAATGCCATATCTTCTCAATCCTCGTGAGAGATATCTACAAGTTACTTTAAATTTCTAACCAACACCTTGTACAATCCTTGTTGGACCAACAAATCATGCATCTTGAGCTTTCATAGCTCAAATTTATTCTTTCCATTATTTTTTTTCACCTCAAATCTTGCATTCGAAACCTTTTCTATTTGATCCTACAAAATCAACATCAAATCCTAACACACCTAGTACAAGAGTAATTTCTCTGATACTACTTGTTGTGGAAGCAGAAGCATAAACTGAGATGATAAAATATTACAACACGAGTTAGTTGTACAGAAATAACAAGGATAATAAAAAATAAATTACAAAATAAAACATAAGATACTGATTTACAAGGTGAAACCTTGAAAAAATATCAAGGAAACATCCATGGGGCATGGTATTGGTACTCTTATTACTTTGGGAAAATATTGACGATCCTCATAGACTTTGATGTTATCATAACTTCTCTTGTAATTTGTAATTCACATTCTCTTTCAATTTATATTTCACAATTTGACAATTACCCCATTTTTCCTTCATAGGCAACATAGATGTATACTCGAAAACCTTCAAAATGCAACTGCCACCAACATAGGAAAAAATAGTTTTATTTATTTATTCAACATAGAAAGAACCATTTTTATTTATTTGAAGAAATTAGCAATTTCCTTTCAAATTTAAAATCTCATTTCTTTCTAAAAGTTATGAGATATAACCCCATGTACCCATGTGGCTGCTTAACTACAAATTGTGCTTAAATTTAAGCAGCTAGAGTGTTCCCATGCCATTTTTTAATTAGGGGAAAAGGATAATTTAGAATCTATCCCTACTTTTGTGGAGCAGTCACTGCTTAACATTTAAAAATTAGCTTTGAAAGAAAGGAGGGGCTGGAATAAGCAGCCGCTGCTTATTGAGAAAAATGACATATGGCTCCACAAGATATTTTCCCTCTCTTTTATTGCCTCCTATTTTTTCTCAAAACATCTATCTACAAATTGTTGTATTAAAATTTCATTTAAACATTCTATTTTAGATGTCTGCTAAGAAATAAGCAGCAAAAATGAGTAATCATGGGGCCACCAACTCCATGAATTGCTACTAGAAATGTTGAGCAGCGGCTGCTAGCCAAAATAACCTTAGCAGCCACATGTGGACCTACCCTAAGATATTATTTCTTTTCTCTTGTTTCCTTATTTTATTGTTTTATAGCTTTATTTCTATAATTTTCTCACAATTAAACATCTCCTTGAACAAAGGGAATTATAATTATTGGGAATGCAAAATTTTGAAATTATTGGTGTAATCATCATATTAATTGTAAGTATTGCATTTTTATTGTAATCAATTTAATTATATAACTATTATTTAGTATGTGAACTACATCTCTTGTATACACTTTTCCTCTTACCATTGAATAAGATCATCTATCTTTCATGTTTGTTTCCACATTTGGTATCAGAAAAATAAATTATTCGATGGCACTATGAATTTTGAGAGTATGTATTTCTTGTTGGTGTACTCTATAAATACATTCAAGTAAAATATAAAAGCATAGATAATATTTGTTGAATTTTTTTTGTGTGAGATACTATACAATGCAAAATTGAGGTATAAGACCATGCTTTCTTCCCTTGTGCAATCTCAAATTAAAACATAGAGGCATATTCCCAACAACTCCAATGACATGATCACTGGTAGACTCAAACATTAAAGGTTGGCTCAAGTGCCAAAAATATCCACTACCAAATCCAAAGAATCTTTGGGTTCATTCTTTGAGTTGAACATAATCTTTTTTGGTGTACTCATGCTTTATTAATGGATAACTACCATTTTTTGTTCCTATATAAATGTCACCCTCACCTTTAATGCAATATCAATCAATATTTTCACCATTCTCTATCACATGGTATCAATGCAATTATTGTTCTTGTGCCCATGAGTATGAATTTGTTTAAAGAACCACGTCGAGACAAAAGATAATGATAGATGGTGTAAAAAATTTAGAAAAGGCTTGTCATGTGAGGAGGTCTCTTCTACATCTTAAATATGACATTTTAAGATGATATTCAACCTTGTTAATATCATAATAATGATATCAAAGAAATAATTTGGTAAAGCTTCACTAGCTTGCAAGCATTTTAGAGGAACCTTTACTTGGAAATGTACCAAAACCATCAGTTTATCCTTCTTTTGGAGTAATAAATAAGGATGTACGTGGTGTAAAAAATGTTTTTGATGAGTCTAGATACTCAAACAATATTTTACCATTGGAAAAAAACTCTTGTTTTAGAAATATATCTACTTATATTCCTAATGTGACTACTCCGAGAAATGTAAGAAGTATTAGGAAAAGAGTCTCATTTAGAAATTTGGATTCCACGAGTTCTTCCCTTTCTTATTCTAATACATTTTAAATAATTGTCGAAACTTTTCTATCTCTGCTAAATTTTTTGTCTCTAGTTTTTCAGATTTCTTAGATTTGAATTGTGTATGTCTCAGGTGAAATGATAGTAAACATTTCACATAAGCACAAAAGATTTTTATTTTCATCATATAATTTTACAAGTTACTAGTTTTAATGATGACCATAAGAAATAAGGTACTTTACTCTTCTTCTTTTTGGATTATGAAGAGGGGGTGAATCAGTAATCCCTGATTCCAAATACCTAAAAAAATATCTTTGATTAACTCAGTGACAACTCGATAACACACACTTTACTATTTACCAACAATAGTAAATAAAATTTTACAATCAGTAAATCACTCACACAATTCATTCAACACATTTAACATCAGTATTTAACATGGAAACTCATATTTAGAAAAGAACACTATGGGAACTATCACCCACTAAGAAAATACTCTTCTGAAGTACGCCTAGTTAAGAACCAATCCTATTAAAGATTACAATACACACTATTAGGTGTGACCCAGTCAAGGGATTTACCTCAAATCTATTAGGATCTTCACCCTATTAGGAGTGGCATGGTTAGAGGGCTTCAAACACTCTTTATAATGTTACCTTTTGCAAGGATTTTACAATAAGACTATTAAGTCCACTCTGTTAAGAGATTTCTCTATTACAAATTCTAGTAAGAAATAGTAAATATATTGACCTATAAAATTGAAACTATCTTTTCATAACTAGATCATTTATTATCTCTTCTATCTTCACTTCAATTCTTTACTTTCCACTAGCCTCAGCACTTCATCAAATCCTTATTTTCCACTCGGAATCTCTTTATTCATTCTTCACTACATCAATCAATGACTCTTCAACTATTCAATTTGTCAGTCATTTGTTCATACAAATCCATCCTTTATACAGATAATTTTTTTCTCTTAATCTACTCTATTGCATTTTCTTTTGATCAATCTTAACCGTCCAATTCGTTATACCTTGAATCTGGATCTCAGTAACACATTTTCTTTTCACCTAGGAACTTGAATTTTCTTGAAACTTGTTCCTTCTATTTTTTCCATTTAGATCTAAGTCGTAGATCTTCACTTTGAATTTTTTTGTCCGTAGATATCTTTAACTAACTTTCATTTTCATCATAACCATCCAGATCATCATAGCTAATCATTAAATGTCATTCGAATCCTTATATTTAATAATTGGTCCTTGCTCGGTGTCCTCCATCTGTATTTTGGTTAAATTCACTCAGTGCCTAACCTTTTTTTTTTGTTCAGTGCCTTGAATTCCTTTTCCTTTACCAAAACATACTTTATTTTACCTTTTAACTTTACCAAGTGACATTTCCTTCTCGGTAGCTAAAAATCTTTTTCTTACCAACTTGACATAATTATATATATTAGGTAGAAAACAATTATATCAACATAATATAATCATTTTCTAATCTGTATCAGTTGCCCAATTGTGTTATTCAACATAGCATCTCACTTCTTCTTCTTCTTAACGCATTCAACTTATATCATATACCAAATGATATGGAAACATAATATAAACCAGAAATCAATTGCTTGACATCAATGACAAGACAATAATTGATCTAACCTTTCTAATATCATATATTCCTCTAATCTTGGTGGGTCTTCATCATCATTTCCATCAGATAATCAATCTTCAACATTACTATCATTTATAGTAACATTAGGTTCTTAGTGGCCTTATCATTTGTAATTTATCCTTTCATTTCTACCTATTTTTCTTGGTTTTCTTTGCAAAGGATGTGAAGTAGGTTGCATGTGATTGGTTTTTAGAGAGATAAAGTTGATTTTCATTTTTATTTTCTAGAATGGATATTATAAAGATTAATTTTATGGTATTAATTTTCATACTTAGATAATGAAAATATAAATGCAATTGATGAATAAAAATTAATGGGGAATAGTAAATGGAAAAGAAAAACCACATACAAAGGTTTAATTAAATTGTTAGATTGGAATAGTAAAGATGACAAAGTCACTTGGCTATTATTGGTCTTTCTTCTTTTGGCTCTAAACTCCATCATATATATTTAGATGAATCCTCTATAGATATTTGACATAATCTAAACAAATAATTTTGAGAAAAAATAGTAAATCAAAAATTTTATTTAGAGATTCAATTGTTTAGGTTCAAAATGGAAGATGGATTCCCAATGTCAAACCATATAAGAAATTTAAGGTCTCTCATTACTATTAGGGACCTAGTAGAGATTAAGGCTCTAGTATATGATGATCCTGTCAAGGCCGTCCTCTAAAACAAATTGCCTTCAAAATATAATAATGTTATTTTTTCACTCAATCAAATAAATTCACAAACTCTAATAGATATGATTTTATCTCTTCTAGTAGTCCAAAAGAGGACAAAGGAAGATAAAAAAGAAGATCTTAAATTATATATTTAATCACTATATTCACAAATTAATAATAAATGGTCAAGTAAAAACAAAAGAGATAATGCATTTTTTTATTATAAGAAAAAAGGACACATAGTAAAGTTTTGTAAAACTTGGACTAGTGATCTTCTTAAATGGAATCTTAAAGATGAATTAAATGTATTAAAATTTTCTTGCAATTAGGATAAGGATACATCAAATTATGAAGTGTTCATTAGTAATTGTTATTGTTGTCTTAATTAAAAATTTGTTCTTTGACCCTTCACACTTAGAAGTTGGAGGGACCAAAGGATGTAGGAACTCTACTATATCAAGCTAGCTTCTTGCTTTGAGATGATCCTTGCATGAGAAGAATTTTCTATTTTCATGTATGCCTTTCATTATTTTCTTTCCTTGTTGATGTTGATAAAATTTAAGAATGTGTTTATTTTGAAGATTTGATTTCAGGATAGGTTTGGGGTTTGGTGAAGAGATAGAGTGTGGATGGTTGTCTAGTTCAGTCATGGGACTATTATCAAGAATTATCACCCTTTCAAGGGTCAAGAGATAAATTGAGGTATTTTTGTCTAGTATAATTCAATTCTTGTGACCTAAGATTTTGAGACTAGGAGCTCAAGGATTCATCTTGTCCAGCTACATCCACTTGATATAAGATCTGGTTCTTTAAAGAAATATCTACTAAAAAATATGTATTGATTTATGCAATTAGAAATATTTATGAAGGATTCAAAGGGGGTCCTTAGGGAAAGATAATTTAGATGATTTTGAGAATAATTTATTAAGAGGGGGAATGTTTGTGTAATATTATGTTTCTAATGGGTAACTACCGCAGTTCTATTGCATAACTATTATTTGGTTATCCTTAATTTCTTGATTTTACTCAACTATAGTTGTTCTCAACTATTTTTCTTGTATAAATAATACCCTTGCCTTTAATGAAATATCAATAAATATTATCACCATTATCTATCAATCCTTTCCTCATGCGCCAAAATACTATTTTTAAATTTTTTTGTTGGTCTATTTAGAGTCTTGGATAGTTTTTCCTTCTTTTAAAGATTCCCTGGAGCTTGTCATATCATTCACCTCTGGTGTAGGAGCACCTAGGACTTAGCTCAAGGTCCTACCCAATTTTCGCTTATTCTAACCCTAGCCAAGCTAGAGGTAGTTTTAAGACTCTAGTTGGATCTAGAGGGTGTGTCTAGAAGGTCTAGGCTATACTTAATCTAATCTAAAAGTGTGTTTGGTTTTAGATTAGTTATTTTATCTTTAGGTCTCTTTTAAGGATTGGCATTGGAAGTTGGGCCAAAAGACCTAAATAGGTTAGGAAAGAATGGAAATAAGCATAAAATGGATTCTATAGTGTTAATCCACCATTTAATAAAGATTAGAGGTCATTAGACCTGATGGAAGTCAAAATGTTGTCATGACAACTTTTGCAACTTTGCAAAGTTACATGATAGCATTGTCAAATCAAGAAAAAATGGAAGATTAGGGCATGGTCAGTATCTCAGCCACCTGCACCTGTAAAGTTAGTTTTTGATTATGTAAAATAGATTTTAAAGGGTTCTTGAAACCCAAAACATATTTAAAATATAGAAATAAAAGTCCAAGTCTTAAGATAGCAGAAACTAAAAATGAAATAGGCGACTATCAGGGCCAAGAGAAAAAACAAAATAGAGATAGAGCTAACAAAAAATAGAGACAGGAAGAGAACACCAGATAAAAAAGTTAGGAGAAATTCCTGAGCATAGTAGCTACATTAGAATCAAGGAGCTCCATCTTCTCACCAGCCTCCTTGATCTTATGGATGTCCATGGATTCTTCATCTTCCTTGTTCTTCTTGGACCTGGCCCTAGTTCTATTTCCTGGCCCTTCATCTAGATTCTACACTTTATCCTCTTTTATATCTACACATCTTTCCCTCTAGGCTTTTATTCCATTTTCTCAATGAGAAGCTTGATGTTCTCATTGGAATCCTTTAGGATATTGAAGCTCTACTCTGCAATGCCTTTGAGAGTATCCTCAAGCATCTCAATTTTCTCATCCATCTTGATAACCCTAGTTTCGAGGCACTTGTAATCCTCAGTAGGTCTTCTATCCCTATTATTGTCAGCCCCATGCATTTTGTCCTTGAGATCCCCTAGTTCGTGATAGAGCCATTTAATAGACTTAAAATTGTCCACCATGTTGTTCTTGGCATTATTGAGAAGGTTAAGCTCCATTTCTCTGGTGTTATTGAATAGAGGTAAAATGGAATCACCTCTATTTGTTTTGTGTATGTGTTGTATGATGTGTGGGGGAAATATGAGATCCACTCCTAAATCTAAATTCCCAAAGGAGAGATCCAATTTGATCAACCAAAAGGTTAATGCACAATTGAATCAATCTATGGAGAATACGAAAGAGAGAGAGAGAGAGAAACCCTATATTTCCTTATGGTAGAATTGAAGTGTTTAGAATTTGAAATAATTGAAATGCAAGTACTAACCTCAAATTAGGGAAAATCTAGAAAATACCAAATTCTGATGTTTGTGTGTACTTTCAAGAAAAGTTGCAACTTGTTCTGGATTGGAAATGTCGAGATGGAGAAAACCCAGAAATCTTTTTCCAAGATGAGCTCAAGTTGACTTTGACCCTCATCAAAGGTCAAAGGCTAGATTCTTTATTTGGAGGTTGATTCTGATTTTGTTCGCAGATCTCGGAAGTTCACCAAAAAGGGTATCCAAATCCACTCTCAAATCCAAAATCCTGCACCTGTACCTACAAGAAAATGGAGGTTTTTTTTGTATGGGCGGTTTGCCTTGGTCAAACCTCAATTTAAGAATTAACCTTGAAATTGAATTGAAATGTAGTGTGCATAAACAAAGTAATTGGAACAAATCACCTCACTTATGTTGAAGTCCTTGTAGAGTATTCGAATCCTCAAATCCACAAGTAAGAATGCTTCAATGGATGTCAGATGTCTCAAATCAATGACATTTGATCTTCAACACCAATCTTGAATTGATCTTTTCATATGAGGAGGCTTGGATGAATGTGGAAGGATGGATCATCAAGGGGTCTCCAAAGAGATTGAATCCTTCAATGGCTAACAATGGATCTCCTTGATGGATGAATGCTTGAACACTTGAATGCTTGAAGACTTTCTTGAATGCTTGAATTCTTGCTTTCACTTGAGAGCTTGAGAGAGAACTTGATGATAAAAATGAGAGAGGAAGGCCTCCTTTTATAGTGAACTAGGGCACAATCCTCTAGAGGGGCCACCTTGGACAATTAAATCCCAATTAGGTCCTACCTTTAGAAAATATACCTAGATTAAATGAAATTAGAGGATTTACCATTCTAAAACCCAAAATAGCAAACTCGGAGATGGAAAAATAAATATCCCTGAAACCCGATACCCAAAAATCAAGGAATTTGGAGATTTTGAAAGAGGGGGGCAAAATCAAGGTTGGGACTGACCTAGTTAGGTTCAAGTTCAATCTTGACCTATTCAAGTTTGATCTCAATCCTGACCTAGTCAAGATCAACCTCAAATTTGACCCTGGGCCCAGATCTAGTTAGAATTAGGACAAGAGGTCCCAGGGATGCCCAGAGACCTAGAAATGATATCAAAATGGGACAAAATGCTAGGGATAGGTAGAAAATCCTATGATGACTATGATGAAGGCTAGGAGGACCTATTTCTAAGTCCTACCTAGAAAATAGAGCCATGAAAGAGGGAAATTAAGGAGAATCCTCAGGATCCTAACCCTAATTTCACCTAGAATGAAGCAAAAAAGAAGTGGAAAATGGGGAGAAATCTAAATACATGCAAAGACCTGATCAAGGTGCTTAACATGACCCTAGACCACTTACTTGGAGGGCTAAATGCTCTTATCATGGAAGTGCTTCCATTTTAAGATGATACATTAAGCACCCACTTTAGCAAGTGTATGGACTCGATGCAAACTCTTGGTAAAGGAGATTAGAATGAAAAGATAATCTTATCGTAATCCAAGGGACAAAAAGAAACTTTAAGCCCCCAGAGACTCAAGTCTTTGTCGACTCCTAGATCATAATAAGAGAGACATCTCTAGAGAGAGAAAGAAGGTGTGATTACCTTGCCCAATGATAACTTATGTCCCATTGTGAACCACACAAGAAAACGTCATAACTGGAAAGATTGAATTGAACTGCCTAGTGAATGTGGCTACTCACTAGTCAACCCATCAAGGATTCACTCTTAGGAATATTATATTCCATAAGAATAAAACCAAAAACAAAAGAGATCCAATCTTAAGGACACCTTCGACCTTAAGGGATCAAAATATATGTATATTTAAAACTGGAGGGATCAAGAGATCCTAAAATATAAATCCATGCTTTGAGGATTAGTTACTAATCCAAAAAGGGAGAAAAGTATCTTGAAAAATATGTGCATATCAAAAAGTGTGTGTGTGCAATAGGTGAGCAGAGTGTATGCCCCCACGTTAAAGTCATTGCTGACACTTTAACATGAGAAATGGCTTTAACGGAAACATAAATAGCTCCACTGATTATGTTTCCACGTTGAGATACCCCCAGATGAAGACAAATCAAGGGAAATATCACAGAAACATATAGAGAACATAGAAGGGATCTACCTACCATGGGGTTAGTATGATCATAAGATAATATATATATATATATATATATATATATATATATATATATATATATATATATATATATATATATATATATATATATATATATATATATATATATATATATATATATATATATATATATATATATATATATATTATTGCAAATGAATTGACATCATTCCCCAAAGAAAGTAGAACTACGATCACAAAGGAGGAAAGATCACATAAGATATATGAAGGAGAATCTTTTTGGACCATGACATGGAGACCAAAAATAATTAGTGCTACCATGTCTCAAATCCAAGTAGATTACACAAGGAAACATTTACAAAGAATAGCACAATTACAACATAACATTGAACAACACATAGAAGAATAGAGATACATATAGAGGAATTTGAACAATAGTTTTGATTCCTTTATCACCTTGCACCAATTGAGTAATAAGGATCATATAAAAGAATCTAAGAACATTTAGCAAACATATTATGGGAGAAACATAGTACAATAGGAAAACACACAACAAAGCTACCACGAAGGACAAGCCAATCAAGCGTGTCACCTACTCTCCCCATCTCATTGTATATCATTTAGGGAAGGTGGGTAACTTGAAAGAGGGACTATATCCAACACAGCAGGAATGATAGCCAGTTCCAAACAAGGGTCCTCTTTAGAATCACAATGTTCGACACTAGGTGTAAGAGTTAATTGTGATGAAAGCATATTAGGTAAATCAATGTCAATGTCAATAGTCTCATATTCATCTTTAACATCATTAGTATCATCAAGAGTATCCTCTTCATCCAAATTAATCAAAATGGCATCTAAGATATGAATAGAATCATCATAATCATGCATGTGAACATCATTATTAGTAACAACCTCTTCTAACACATCATGTATAGGTTTATCCGAGGAAGGTAGAGATCCTTGAAGAATAGAATTATGAGCTTTAGCATGAGCATGACACTTTTTACGATGTTCATTAGTAGATTGATTACATTTTGATTTATTTGAATTAGGTTGAGAACTAGGAGGAGGAATCGCAGGATCCTTCACAGGTTCTTTAGGAAGAACAATAGGAGAAACAATCACAGGATCTTTGATAGGTTCCATAAAAGGAACTTGATTAACAAAACTAGAAGTCATAGGTCAAGGAGGTATAGAAGGTGTAGGTAAAAGACCATGATTAAGATCCATGAGAGGAATACCAAATTCAAGAATCTTACCCTGTTTATAGGCTTGACATGAATGGAAAAGATTATCAGGTCAAGGAGGACATGAATTAGGTAATGAAGGCCAAAAAAAATCAAGAGTGGCACAATCTCTAGGCCTAGAAGGTTGATATTGTACACGCTAAAATAGTGCACTTCTATGAACCATTACATGCAAGGTTGCTCAAGAATAAGGCCTCACAAAGCGGCTCATAGCTCTCTATGCATGGAGTTGCAAGGGACTATGATGTGTTTGCTCTCAGCTAGAGCTATAAACTTGTGACCTTGCTAGTCAACCACACAATGAGAGATTCAAGTGAAGACAAGGGCAACAATGCCAATATCTCCAAGAATCAATATGAAATGCAATGCAATGCAACTAAAATGAAGATGCAATCTAAGCTATGAAAGGAAAGTACAAACTATGCTATGAAAGGAAAGAACAAGTATTACCAAGCCTTCCTATTTAGACTATGTGAGCTTATTCTATTGCATAAAAGGAAATCTACATTAAGGATGCCATTATTATGAAACTATGAAAGCAAATATGAACTAGATGATGAAAGCAACAAGTCTTCAATATCTTCAAACTTCAAATGTACCTAAAACCTGCAGCATAACAATAGCATAAAAACATGGTATATGCAAATGAAGGAGAGAGCTCTCCTTTTATAAGAAATGAGGTGAAATGGACCATGGAGATTAAGAGGAAAAAAGACTTAATCAGCGGTGGAGCTTGAAAGATGAGCAATCCATGTGCACAAGTATCCTCCAATGAGAGTGAAGTGTTGACTTTTGAGCCTCATATGAGACAAAAAGTGCTTTTTCCCTTTTTATAAAATAGGAATAATATTTTATTTGTGCAACTTAGGATAAGAGGAAAGGTGGGGGCTTTTTATTTAATCAAAAGGGGAAGAAATATTCCTTTTAATCAAATAAAGACTTAGGATAAATAGTTAGCCCAAGGCTAAAAATCCAATATATGATCAAAATTAAGACTTGATCCAGAGATTGATAATGTTGAAAATATTGATTATTGATCAAAATGATTCAGGATTGATAAATCAAATAAATGGGGCCCAAAGTCTAGGTGACCATTTTAGGGTGCATACATTTGCCCCTCTTTGACTAATGTGTGATCGATTTGGGAACACATGTAGTCAAAGAATGAAGTTGAAATGTGAGATCGATTTGGGATCACAAAACAACTCAGATATGAGGTTGATTTGGGATCATATCTGGACAAAGCATAAACAAAGGCCTTTGAATATGAGGTCGATTCGGGATCACATTCAAAGTAAGAGATAAGAATCTCAAATTTGAGCAAAAGCTCAACAAAGATGTCTGAATCGGGAAAATCAAGCAATTGGGGATGAGAATCCCATAAGAACTGCCCCCTCGGAATCAAAATTGAAATCAGGTAGAGAGGAGAACAGCGAATTGATAAGGATTTGATCAAATCAGAATAAAATCACAATCGAATGTAAGGGTCAAATAGGTTAACCATTAGGCAATAAAACATGCCCCAGCCTGACTGAAAAGATGCAGTCAAATGTGAGAAATGAGGGAATGGAATGAATATGAATGAAAGACTAAAAGTTTGGAAGACATGAAAATGAAGAAATGACGATGCCCCGACAAAGATCGAAAGATTAGGCCTCAAAAGATCAGCCAACTGCGCAGAAGGGGGGAAGATTTTGGAACATGATTTTGACTATCAAGATGAACTTGGATTTCAATTTTGAGTCCAAAAATGGATCCAGGACGTCAAAATTAGCTAGGGGTGCAATTTTTGCGCAATTCTGAGGTGTTTTGAAAATGAGGTCAAAAAGTCAAAAGACTATAAAAGGGGTCAAAATGTCATTTTCAAAAATCATTTGTCGTTTAGTGATTTGAGAATTTTAGAGCTTTAGAGAGAGAAAATGGCCCAGCAAGTAGGAGTTCCCATCCACAGGCATCGATTCGAGCGCGCTTGATTGCACAACCAGCCACCACACTATCCTGCCCCGGTATGTTTTCGAAAAACTCAAGCTTTTTAGTCATTTTTTGCATTTAATAGCTTATTTTAGCACATTTTTTCAAATTTTTAAATTTCAAAAATATTTCTTAGGTGAAATATCGCGTGATACTTTAGAAGTATCGTGCGCTTTGGGGAGAAGTATCGCACGATACTTCGCGGGTCCCCAAAGTATCGCGCGACCTAAGGCACCAGTATCGCATGATACTGGGTGAAAGATCGCACGATACTAGGTGAAGTATCACGCGATATAAGGTTTATCACCCCGCTATAGGGAGAAGTATCATGCGATACTTCTCCAAAAAAAAGAATATCACCCAGTATAAAATATTGATTTTTAATGCATTTTTGAGCAAAAATGACATGGGTCTAGACAATGTTACATTTTTGGGATGTTTTATACTAAATTTTGGACATCCATCATGATATATGCTAACAACTAGCTTGGTTTTGGCTTGCAGGAGGTTTTTCGGGTGCTCATCATCAGAGCGCTGAAGGTGACAGAATTGCGGTGTGTCTGGGATCTAGACGATCCGGGCAATGTCGACCTCAGAGCGATGGGATTCCGGTATCTACTGAGATACCCATATATCCGAGCGGACCATGAGTTGTTGACTGCTCTTGCCGAGAGATGGCATAGTGAGCACAACACCTTCCATCTGCCTATTGGAGAGGTGTCGATTACTTTGGAGGACGTCTACAAGATCCTACGAGTGCCATGTCATGGCGAGCCAGTGAGTATAATCATGTTTTAAGATCTAATCATAAATATAATGTTTCTATATGATGAAAACTGACATGATTCATTTGTTGGCACAGGTGTACTATGATCAGGATGCCACTGAGGGGTGCCGACTGGTTCAGGAGATGTTCCAGGATGTCATGATACTGGATAGGCATATCAGCTGGGAGAGGCTGATAGACGATTTTGGCAGAGACTACCCAGTGCCATGTATAGTGGCTTCCATCATTTCGTAGATCTTGATGACTGACCGCAGTCAGAAGGGTTTCCCACTTAGATGGGCTTGGCCTTTGGTGGACTTGATCGGCAGGCTGCGACGGATGGCATGGGGTCCTGCCATATTGGCAGAAATGTACCACGAGCTGCATGAGATCATCTACAGAGACGGTCGGACATGGACATGCGGTGCCATCCTGGCACAAGTATGGGCGTGGGAGCACATCGCTGTGGTGCACCCCAGGGTTCAGCCGAGGGAGAGGAGGTACCCCTATATCTACAGGTACCTTAGGTTTATATCACATGCCCATTCTGGGGATGTGACCTACTATCAGTAGATTTTGGATGAGATAGCCTCATTCACATGGAGGCCCTACAAGGAGGTTGAGATTTGGGGAGATGCAGCGGATGAGCTGAGCTACATGCTATGCAGTCAGCCACTGGTAGGTCGGTATGTAGAGATCGTAGAGAGATTCTGCATCACTCAGGTATAGCGGTAGTTCAGGAGGTAGCAGTGAGTCTTGACAGAGACTACCACCTATGCCAGAGCTAGGGATGAGGAGGGTCATGGGTGGCTACCCATGTTGGATTATCAGCAAGCTGTCGCAGAGACAGCAGGTATCAAGAGCGAGCCCTGGGAGTATTTCCCAAATATGGCAGATGTAGGGGCTGATGGAGCCTATAGAGCAGAGCGGAGGAGGGTGCCATTCCCTCGGTTTACAGTACCCAATGCACAGGTACCAGTGCCGGGAGGAGACAGAGGAGATGACGGGGGAGATGGAGGGGACGGAGGGGACGGAGGAGAGGGAGGAGGAGAGGGAGGGGATGGAGGAGATGGTAGGAGGGGGAGAGGGAGGAGGATGGAGAGAGGAGAGGGGTCAAGATCAAGTGGCCAGAAATGGTCATGGGGACAGTGATCAGCGACACCCGAGGAGGAGGTGAGACCAGCTCATCGGCAGGCAGAGGTACAGCAGGAGCAGCCTGCGGGGGGAGAGGATCTGAGAGCCCAGATACAGGCTCAGGAGGTAGAGATACAGCAGCTCTGGACTACTATAGCCATGAGAGATCAGCAGCTACTGGATCTGAGGGCAGAGTGAGATCAGCAGATATCTGATCTTAGGGCAGAGATAGCACGCCGTGAGGCGATGGCACAGGCTGAGGCACTGGAGCTCCGACGAGAGTCAGCAAGAGTAGCCTATTATCACGGGTTATATCTGCAGGCCCTCCCAGAGGGTGAGAGAGCACCATCATACTCTCAGCGGGTAGGGGTATCAGACGTGGTACTTGATAGGAGAGCTATGCCTCCACCACCACGAGCTCCTCACGAGGGTGGTAGCGAGTCTTAGGTGTAGATGTTTTGGACATATTTTGAGACTTTTGATCCAGATTTTGGGATCTCATATTGTATTGTATATCATGACATTGTATATAGATTTATGAGATTTATTGGATGTTTGATGTATCATGTGTATTTGTCTCACTTGTGATGGATGTATCAGTTTATATATATTGTCTTGTCATTTTGCTCAAAATGCTTATGTATGTTCTCTCTCATAGATGTATGTTTAATTCTCATGTGTATGATATAGACTCATGTTTCTTGAAAATGATAGTTTGGATATAGATATGATGATATGATTAACCCCTTGTGATGAATAGGAATAGGTTCGAGATGAAAAAGACAAGGAGTGAAAGACATGATCGAGAAGAAGAAAAGGTGAGCGCAGTCGACTGACAGGTCCACGTAGAATGAAAAGGAGAGCTCTCTCCATATGCAAAATGCAATACTAGACTAGCATGAACTTAAAAATGCAAACTACTATGAACGTGATTGACTTGCAAGGTCACAATGCCTATAGACATCTAATTATCATCATCGAGCGTTATTGGTAGCGTCGTAAGATCATACAATGCACACTAGTGTAACTATGTGGATATGAATATGATCTTTATCAGATAGAAATGTGGAAATCTCACCTAGGCATCAAAGACATGTAGGTCAAGATGACTAATGCAGTGAGATCACCTAACTTTGATATGGCGAGATTATGCTTGTATCAAGACACATGAAAATCAGGATAGCTAAAAGCATGCACTCACAAAATAGTCAAGGATAATACCTTGTCAATCCATAGTGTCAAGTAAGACCAGCATAAATGCTCATGACAATTAGGACCAACAAAATATACCCACAAGCAGATAAAGAAATAAAACATGTTCTCATACCCTCAGTCTTCTAGCTATGCATCATCGAAAACTTCTCAGGAAGAAACCACTCATCAAAGAAATCCTCATAGACAGCACACAAAGAAAAAGAAAGTCATCATATCGTCAGCGAGTTGATTGTTTAAGTGCATGTGTGTTGGTCATAGAGTCAAACTCTGATTGTCATATCTGCTTAGTGAGAAATATCACATCATACTTAGACTATTGGGAAAGACATCTGATAAGTGTTAAGAAACACTCGACGCAAAGGTAGTGTTGAAAAACACTGTTTGGGGTGGTGTTGAAAAACACCTGTTGTGAAATGCCCCAAGAGACAAACGCACCTAAAGGACCAATGCTAACAGGTATGCCCCTTAGACAAAGATAAAGACCAATTCCAGACCAAGTCAAATAAGGTCAAGGTATGATGGAAAGTGGCTTAGTGTTGAGGATGCATGCTAACAAATAGGGGTGCAAAGGCCTCAAGTAGCGCCTATTTCCAGGTTTTCACCACTTGGATTTATTGCAATTTTTTTATTTTTTTCATTTTTTCCTTTTTTTTGTATTTTTGCTACCAAGGCGCCTATTGCTAGGTTTTCACCAAGGCACTTTTTTAATTATTTTTTTATTTTTATTTTTTGAATATTTTGATTTTTTTGTATTTTTTCAGGACTTTTTATGCTTTTTAGGATTTTTTCAGCATCATATATCAATTTTTTTGGAATTTTTTCAAGATCAATAAGATATGTACAAAGGATGCCCCCAGACAAAACAGGCATCAAGGATAGAACTTCTTGAGGTGCACAATGTTGATGGGGTCAGGGAGCTATTCTCCATCAGGATCTGACAGTAAATAGGCACCGGTACCAAAAGCAGCTGTGATGACGTATGGTCCAAGCCAGTTAGGTTCAAACTTTCCTTTTTTCTCTCGGTTCTGTTGGTTCTTGGGGTTCTCTCGCAAAACAAGATCACCTATTTGAAATTGTTGAGGGTGAACCTTTTTGTTGAATGCTTTGGACATACGCTTCTGATAGACTCTCATATGATCAAAGGAAGCCTTACACTTCTCATCTAGAAGTTCTAGTTCCTGTAACCTCATGGCGCGGTAATCCTCATCTGTAATCAAACCTTTGAGTGAGACTCTAAGTGATGGTATCTTGACTTCTAAAGGCAATATTGCTTCAGCGCCATAGGTGAGAGAGAAAGGAGTGGCTCCTGTAGGTGTGTGAATGCTTGTTCTGTAAGCCCATAGTGCTGGATTGATTTGTAAGTGCCAATCCTTACCATTCTTGTGTACTGTTCTATGAAGAATCTTAAGAATGGTTTTGTTAGAAGCTTCTGCCTATCTGTTTCCCTGTGGAAAATAGATGGAGGACCAGTGTTGCTTGATTTTAAATTTTTTGCATAGGTGCTTTAGGTCCTTATTCTTAAATTGACCTCCATTGTCAGTAATAATCTCAGAAGGCACTCCAAATCGGCAAATGATATGATTCAAGATGAACAAAGAAATGGTCCTTCCTGAAGCAACAGAAAGTGGCACAGCTTCCACCCATTTTGTCAAGTAGTCAGTGGTAGTAATAATGAACTTCTATCCACCTGATGAGTTGGGATGAATCTGCCCAACCAGATCAAAGGCCTAGTGCTGAAATGGCCAATGAGAAACAAAAGGGATCAACTCCCTACCTGGAGCATGAATCAGGTTGCCATGTTTCTTACATTTTTCACATGACTTAGCAAAGGTGACTGCATCTATCTGCATTGTGGGCCAATAATATCCCACCTTAAGCAACCTTCGAGCCATGGCAAGACCATTAGAATGTCCACCACAAATGCCCTCGTGGATGTCAGCTAACGCTTGGTTGGATTCCTCCTTTTCCAAGCACCTAAGGTGCGTCCCATCTAAACCCCTCCTATATAAATCACTAGAGATGAGGGTGTGGCAAGAGGCATTACGGATGAGGTTTCGACGTTCAGAGCAGTTGAATGTGTCGGGGATGATGCCATCACGAAGATATGAATAGATAGCACCATATCGGGAAGACTCGTGTGTGATAATGGCACAAATGACATAGCTTTCAGACGAGTCAAAGATGGGATGGTGTAGCTCTTCCACCAGGAATTCAAATCTAGATTCATGTGTCTCCAACTGAAGAAGTGAAGCTAATGTGGCCATGGCATCTACAGCTTTGTTCTCTATCCTAGGGATCTATTGAAACGTCACAAAGGTGAAATAGCATCTCAAAGAATCAACCATCTTTTTATAGGGTATCAATTTTTCATCCTTGGTTTGATACTCTTCATTGACTTGGTTGATGATTAACTGGGAATCCCCAAAGACATGTAACTTTGTGATGTTCCATTCTATAGCCATTCTCAAGCCATTAGTTAAAGCTTCATATTCTGCAATATTATTGGTACATAGGAATAATAGTTTGTAAGACTTCAGAATGTTGTACCCATGTGGAGAAATAAATAACACTCCAGCACCTGATCCATTTTGCATGCAGGAACCATCAAAGAACATTGTCCAAGTGTGAGTAGTTGTATACAAGATGTGTTCGTTTGGGAATTCCACTTGGACTGGCATACTATCCTGGATTGAAAAATCAGCTAATTGGTTGGCAATAACTTGTCCTTTTATTGCCTTCCTTTCAACGTACTCTATGTTGAATTCAGTGAGGACCATCATCCATTTAGCAAGTCTACCCATCAGGGCAGCCTTACTAAGCAAGTATTTAAGGGGATCAATTTTGGCAACCAAATGTATGGTATGAGCAAGCATGTAGTGGCGCAACTTTTGAGAAGCAAACACCACCGTGAGATAAGACTTCTCAATATTATTGTAATTGATCTCATAGGAGACTAGAGTACGGCTAATATAGTAGATGGCCCGTTCTTTCCTAGTATCATTTGATTGAGCCAATAATGCCCCCAGGGAAGTGTCTGTAGCTGAAATATATAGGATCAATGGTTTTCCTAGAATAGGAGACATTAGAATCAGAGGATTAGCCAAGTATTGTTTGATCTGATCTAGGCTCTTTTGACAATCCTCGTTCCAAACACAAGAAGCACCTTTATGCAATGTCTTGTTGAAGGGTTGCGCTCTATCTGCAAGCTGAGAAATAAACCTCCTAATTGATTGAAGATGTCCCTGAAGACTTCTCATTTGGCTGATATTCTGAGGAGGTGGCATATCTAGGATTGCTTGGACCTTTTCGGGGTCAACCTCGATACCTTTTGCTGATATTATGAATCCTAAAAGTTTGCCTGAGGTGACGCCAAATGCGCACTTCTTTGGATTCAATCTGAGTTGAAATTGTTCCATACGATCTAGAATTACTTCCAGATCATTGAGGTGTGTGTCCCTTTTTCTTGATTTTGCCAGGGTATCATCCACATAATCTTCCATATTTTTGTGCATCATATCATGAAAAATAGTCGTCATAGCTCTTTGGTAGGTTGCTCCTGCATTCTTTAACCCGAATGGCATGACATTCCAGCAATAGGTTCCCCATGCACATGTGAATGCTATTTTTTCTTGGTCTTCAGGAGCTATTTTGATTTGATTATACCTCGAGAAACCATCCATTAGAGAATATATGTCATAGCCTGCCGTCATGTCCACTATCATGTCAATGTTTGGAAGTGGAAAATCATCCTTTGGGCATGCTTTGTTTAAATCTCTAAAATCTATGTAGACATGAATGGACCCATCATGTTTGGAGATGGGTACTATGTTTGAGATCCATTCTGCATAATCGATGGCTCTAATAAATTCAGCTCTCAAAAGTTTTTCTAATTCCCCTTTGACAAGTAGAGCCACATGTGGATGCATTTTTCTTAATCTCTATTTTACTGGCTTGACTCCTGGAGCTATGGATAAGTGATGCATTATGAGATTCGTGTCAAGCCCTGGCATGTCTGAGTAGGTCCATGCAAAATTAATTTTCTTTTTCTATAAAAACTATACATATGCCTTGGTCTCTTCCTCTGATAAAGACTGAGCAAGATGGACTATCTGAGGGTTTTCTTTTGTGTTTAAATTGACTGGCTTTGTTGGTTCAATCAATATTGATGATCTATCCTGGAAATAACTCGGCAAGTTATTAAGTACCCCATCCTTAGGTGCCTCAAAGAGGTTTTCACCTTCAGATGCATCATTTCTTTTTACTATTTTTGGTTCTGACACCGCCACAAAGTGGTTTTCACCATCAGACCTATTTTTTTTTTTCTCTTTTATTTTGAGACTGAGGTACTTAATATCAGGCTCTATCATGCTGGTTGTTGGTTCACTGGTGGAAGAAGCCATAGGTTCAAGAGCATTCAGATAGCAAGCAATTTCATAATCATTGTGGAAGGTGAGGAATGTGGGCTCTTGATGGCGGTGAGACCAGTCAATTAGGTCAAAGTGAACAAGGGGTAAGTCAATGGCAGGTTCGATGTTGTTTATGCAAAAGGTGTCATCTCTGGTGACCATATAATCAGAGTTCATCAAGTCTTCTCCTAAGATACCTAAATTAGGACTCATCCTATCAAATGAAGCGTCATCCACTAAGGCAATTTGAGGAGGGCAATCCTCTAGTCCGACAATAGGATCGTTAGTCGCATCGGGTTGGGTACTATAGGCATGGATAATATCCACGTCCAGATCAATTATTGCATCTGAAAGTGAGTCCCATTCATATTCATGGGAGTCTATCTCTGAGTCATCATTTAGGCCTCGTGATGTAGAAGCCTCAAGGTTAGGAAGGGTTTTCCCCTCTCTAGTGCTAGTATTGGTACTATCCGTCACAGCTAGGATAGTAACACTTTCCTTTTTTGGTCTAGCAGTCACACAGTCACTATCCATCGCAGCTGGGATAGTAAGACTATCAAGCATCAAATCTGTGGAATCTCCCCAAAGGAGATTCATTGAGGGCACCCAATCATCAGATACATCTTGTTGGTTGGAAAGATCAGGTGTATAATCTGCATCACTATCACTGTCCGTCGCAGCTGGGATAGGGACACCTTTCTTCTTCTTATTCTCAAAACCTAAGCCAACCGTGGACTTATTCTTCCATCCAAAAAGAGCATGATCAAGAGGCTTAGCTTTAGAATCTAGCCTATGATTGAGGGGACCATATCCTAGATATCCCATATTTTTAACCAGTGTATACCCTTTCCCATAAGTTTCAGGTGAAGGAGCAAAATTCTCGTTGTGTTTGTATTTCTCTTCGTGATAGATCCAGTCTCTTATGGCAACTTCCTCTTTCTCTTCCTGAATGGGGACCGAAGACTCAACAAATTTCCCAAATAATGTCATTGCCGATGATGAAGGTTTTGTACTTGGTGATGGTCTCCCATAAGACCTAGGAGAGATTGGCATTGTTGTAAAAGAATCAATCTTATAATCTCCCATCCCAAGATCCATGGTCTTGAACTTCTACTTGCATTGTTCAAGTGAACTACTAGGACTATCAGCTTCCCTATTCAAAGGTACATGTGATCCCGCAGAAATGTTATTAACTGATAAAGCACTATCTCCAGGGATGCAAATTTCTACACCATTATGGGGAAACTTTACACACTGGTGATATGTTGATGGGACTGCCTGCATTTCGTGAATCCATGGCCTACCTAGCAAAATGTTGTAGGCTAGAGGTCCAACATCAACAATTTGAAATAAGATATCTTTCTCTACTGGACCAATGCGAATAGGTAAAATGGCCAATCCCTTAGAACTTCTTTCTGCTTCATCATATGCTTTGATTGTGATCATTTTCTTTGTGTCAATGATGTTCTCGGAATATCTTAGAGCTAGCAACAAACTCAGGGTACAAATATTGAGCCCCGCACCCCCATCTATCAGTACATGCCTAACATGGGTTTTATGAATCATGACTTCGATGTATAAGGCCAAGTTATGTGGGTGACTGAGGGATTTGTCATCTTCTTCGGAGAAGGTGAGGTAATGAGGGCTAGCCAAATGGTTGACCATGTTTTGGAATTGGTCAATATCTAAGTTGTTAGGGATATTGGCTGCTCGCAAAGCATCTTCAAGGACATGCTTGTGCTTAGGAGATAATTCTAAAAGCTCAAAAATGGATATCTGCGCGGGTGTAAGTTGTAGCTGGTCAATAAGATTATAATTGGAATCAAGACCAACGGCAGATTTGGGAGGAGCACCTTTGGACACGGGCTGTTTAGACTTGCTAGTGCTAGGACCTCTAATGATAATGGGCGCTTGGGCCTGCCCCCTAGTGATAGCATTGAGGGACTGGGGCATTCTTTGTGAGTGAGGACCTCTTATCACCATAGTGGGTCTTTCATCAGTCATAGGAGTTGAGTCCACATTATGTCCATAGGAATATTTCCCTCTCATCATGTTGACACTATCATCCACAACTTCAAGCATGTTAATAACGTTCTCCGCATTTGTGTAGGTATAGTTGATAGCCACCTTGCCATTCTTATTGTTAGAATTCTCTCCTTTCTCATATTTAGGCAAGGGTTCTTTAAAGGCTTTATGATCCGCATTAGTGGTTAACCCATCCACTTGTAATTGTCCTTTCTCAATAAGGTCTTGAACAAGATGCTTGAGTTTAAAACAATTTTCTATGTCGTGTCCAATCCCATTATGGAAAATGCAAAAAGCCTTAGCATCCCACCAATGAGGTAAAGGATCCGATATGCGATGTTTTGTAGGATCCTGTGGGTGTGCCAAATTATGAGCAACTAATGTCTTAAAAACATCTACATAAGATTCTCCCAATTTGGTAAATTGTCTTTTCTTCATTTTAGATCTCTTTTGATACTTAGGTTTGTCTTGTTGTGTTGAAGATGTTTGCAACTTCATAGCTTGAACTGCATGAGAGAGGTTAAGAACTCCTTCATTTTTGACCTGAGATGAGTCAACAACTCCATCGTTGACCACTTGCTTGTTTTTGTTCCAATAGGAGTTCTTTTTGTCCTTGCTACCATTAGTATTGTTATTTTGGCTATTGTTGTTATTTGTTGGTTTAGCCAAAATTCCTTGTTCTTTTAGGACATCCTCAATGCGACATGCCACCTCTACCATAGTATCAAAGGAATTAAATGGGATTTTCTTGACTTCATATCTTAGTTCTGGTATTAGATTGTTCACAATGATATCAATTCTCTCCTCTTCAGGGATTATCCTTGGGTATTTCGAACACAATCGCCTCCATCATTGTAAAAATGTGACAAAAGATTCCCCTTGATTTTGCTTAAGTTTACACAAATCAAGCATTGTGACCGACCTGGATAAGTTGTAAGCAAAATGCTGAACAAATCTTTGGACAAGTTCTTTAAATGTCTTTACTGGAGGGGAAAGGTTGGTGAACCACTCCATGGCTTGACCTTTTAAACTCCTTGGGAATAATCTCATCAAGTAGGAGTCTTCATGGTGAAAGGAAAAGCTCATTATGTAGAACTGTCGAACATAGTCGTGAGGGTCACCAGTGCCATCATATTTGTCATATGTTGGGAACTCAACTTTCTTAGGAAATTCTACCATCACCACACTTTTGTCAATAGGGTTAGGACATATGGAGTCCAAATGAAACATGCTCTTGGGAGCCTTCATCCTGTCTATATCCTTTTGCATTTGTAAGATCACCTCATCAATTGAAGGGCTCTATTTCTTGATCGTTTGGTGAACATCAAAATTATATGGAACTTTAGCACCTTTGTTGATAAGACTTTCCAAGAATTGGTCTTTGTTCTGTTCCACATATTGCTCCACATATGCTTGAAAGGATGGTTCTTGTTGCATAGTCATGAAGTCCATATGATCAATTTTAGCATAACTTCCTCCATTTTGTGAGCCATGATGTGCTCGTTGGGAGGGTTGCCTTGAATGTCTATGAGACGACTGTCTCCTATGATGGTCATATCTTGAAGTCCTTCTTCCTCTAGGACTTGGGGATCGTGAGGGTGTCTTTGATCTTCTTCGAGGGCTAGGGGAAGGGGTAGATGGGGGTGAGTTGGTCCCACTATTGGCTCCCCTCCCGTTAAATCAGCTTTGGAGTTGTGCATAGAATCTATCTTCTTCTTCTTGGGTGACTCTTTTCTGTATATCCAACAATGCACGTTCCTCTTCCTCTAGTTGTCTGAATTTTTCCTTTTTAGCAGCCTGTTCATCTAAGTAGGCTTTCTTCTCTCTCTCAATGCTTCTCAATCTTGTATTTGCATATCGAGAGGTGTCTTTAAGTGGGGAGGTTTGTCTCAAATGCCTCATTGCATTAGCTGCATTGATGTGGTGATCACTAGATTCGTTGTTCTGGTCTTCGTGTTGTGACCCTGAATCTGAGTGAGCTTGCTTATGATGTCTTTCAGCTCATTGATGAGCATCAAAATACCTCACATTGTTGGGAGGTGACCCGGGTGGACTAGCATGAGAAGAACCACCATACTCTCTTCTGTGTCGTTGGAAGATATCCTCAAGAGTTTGATTCATGGCTTCTCTTTGTTGTTGGGTGAAAGTGTAACTCATGTCCATACTTGATGAAAGTGGTACAAAAGAGGTGCTCACTTCACTAGGATTAGCTCCTGAATTAAAACAAACCTCAGATTCACTCTTAGGAGATTGGTCAAAAAGGGGTCCTTTTCCCTTAGGTTGTCGACGAGTCTTGACGGGTGGTAACTGGCTAAAGGCAACAGGGGGTCGCTTCCCTTGATTAACTTGGTACCTTTTCATAACTGACATGAAAGAGAGATACTCTCAATGATAAGGTGACATTTCAAAGTGTCAACACCAAACTAGGATAATCAAAGTCCTCTATTGTCCAAAGAGAAATGAAAAGAAAAAAAAGGGCTTTACCAACACTGTCAAAGAGGTGCTTCAAATCAAAGGGTGACTACCCTTGCACTTTTGAATCAGGAGGTTGGACTAGGCTAAAAGATAATTGAAATTGAGATGAAAATGTAAGCGATTTGGACAATAAGAGTACTAAGATTTTTCTAGAATATAGCTAACAATTTTAAAGATGAGCCTTAGCACCAAGAATGGCCTTCTAACTTGGCAATTTTTCCAAAGTGATTTCGTAAATCAAATGATGCTATCCCGGAGGACTAAAAACCATAAATTTGGAGTCAAGACAGATCTCAAACGTCAGGGTGAGAAGCTTGCTCTAAGACCTAGCCTGATTAACAGTGACTGAAACTGACCAAAATTTAAGCACGACAGAAATAAACCAGGCGATATACTCCAGGATACTAGGGTGATAAACCTATAACCACGCGATACTTCACCCAAAGCCAGGCGATACTTCTTAATACTGGCGGGTGATATACTCCAGGCAGGTCAGGCGATAGTCTGTCAGGGGTGAACTATCGTGCGATATTTCTCTTCAAAGCGGGCGATATTTCTAGCAAGCGCGAAGTATTGCGCGATACTTCACTTTACAGGGCGCGATACTGTTGTAGAATTGTTTAACTCTTGACCATATTTGTGCAAAATTTGCATTTTTGGGTCTGTTTGGTCAAAATTTCCAGTCTGAGGGTTGATATTTTCGACTTCAGTCACAATATCAGCAGAATTTTGGTAGGTTTGCAAATAGTAAGGGATCAAAACATGGTCTCAAACACTTGAAACAAGGGCAAAAGCAACCTTGCCAAGACAAACACTTGTGATATCAGATTTGAAACAACACCCTATGAATGATACCGATTGTTTATATGTAAGAACGTTTGCACTGGTATCACATAATCGAAGACACTTCAAGAAAATCTATCCTAGAAAGTCAAGGCTCAATACTTACCAACTTAGCCCACAACTTGATGCCCCCTTGCCTCACACCAAGTGGTTACCCATAAGAGATGTTGGCTTTGTCATAGAAATGTCAAATGACACAACCAAAGGGACACATATGGTGAGTATCTTAAGGTGATTCGGGTAAATCACTTGGATCAATCCTTGCACTAAGAAGATAAGCGGTTAAAAGAAGGTGGCTTCTATCTAATGGTTCTTAATAAGGATTTCTATTCACAACACCCCTTTTGCTCCTCATAAAGGATTAGGACCTCGTGGCCTCAAGAGTACCTTAAGCATTCTTGTTCAATGTTTTCCCCATGGTCGTAATCCCATGAGCTACTCACATCAAATGAAGACAAGTGTTATGTCTATCAAGGTTTTTGGTGTCCTTGATAGCCTTGAGATTATAGTGAGTTGGAATCACTTGCCACCAAGGAAAATGATGACAAGGTTGTCCCCACTTGAGTCGTTCCTCTTGATTGCTCAAGAGCAGGCCCACTAAGGATTCCTAAACTAAACAAAAATGGATCAACTCTTGAGGTTCAAGGTTTTTGATTCACCACAAGGGTGAAGAGCATACTCCCCTATCTTAAAAATCTCTCCCAAACACACCAAACAAAGAGATTCAATTACTCCCTTGCTTCCAAAACCTTAAGATGGGTCAAGATTTTCTGATTCACCTAAAGGTGAAGAGCATACTTCTCCTACCACCTCAAGATCCCTTTCACAAGGTATTAAGATGCCTAATACAATTAGTGAATGCCACACTTGAAAGGAAAGTAAATAAACAAGCAAGAAATAATTTTTTTTTGTTTTTATGCTTGGGCAGCCCTGCAAAAACTGTTAGTAGCCCTCTTTGACATGCATTTTTAGCAATTTTCAAGCAAATGAGAGCACCTACAAACACAACTTGTTAGACCCAAAAAGTTAGCAAAATCAAAATCTAAATGTAAACATGCAATAAACTAGTAGATTTAAGCTAAAAGATGTGGGTTAGACCTATCTAAACATAGCAAAACAAAATAGCAAGCTAAAATAATCAAATTCAGACAAGAAAACTGGAAATGCAAGTCTCTGTCAGACTAGGCGATATTTCTCAGATTTCACTAGTATCGCGCGATACAGTTTCTTATAGTCGGGTGATATTTCTCAGTCGCGCGATACTTCTCACTATGGGCGGGCGATACTTCACCAGATAACAAGCGATATTTCTCAGTACTGGCAGGTGATTCTTCTCTCATGTGAAGTGTCGCACCGTTATACAAAGGTATATCGCGTGATATTTCTGAGAAGTATCGCACGATACTCTGAGACAGAAAACCAGAGACTGAAAACTGAGCCAAAAATTGATGAAAATTTTGATGGAAAATGCAGAATTAAAGGGACAAAGCTAATCTACTCGGCCCCATGGTGGGCACCAGAAATGTACATGCTAAAATAGTGCACTTCTATGAACCATTACATGCAAGGTTGCTCAAGAATGAGGCCTCACAAAGCGGCTCATAGCTCTCTATGCATGGAGTTGCAAGGGACTATGATGTGTTTGCTCTCAGCTAGAGCTATAAACTTGTGACCTTGCTAGTCAACCACACAATGAGAGATTCAAGTGAAGACAAGGGCAACAATGCCAATATCTCCAAGAATCAATATGAAATGCAATGCAATGCAACTAAAATGAAGATGCAATCTAAGCTATGAAAGGAAAGTACAAACTATGCTATGAAAGGAAAGAACAAGTATTACCAAGCCTTCCTATTTAGACTATGTGAGCTTATTCTATTGCATAAAAGGAAATCTACATTAAGGATGCCATTATTATGCAACTATGAAAGCAAATATGAACTAGATGATGAAAGAAACAAGTCTTCAATATCTTCAAACTTCAAATGCACCTAAAACCTGCAGCATAACAATAGCATAAAAACATGGTATATGCAAATGAAGGAGAGAGCTCTCCTTTTATAAGAAATAAGGTGAAATGGACCATGGAGATTAAGAGGAAAAAAGACTTAATCAGCGGTGGAGCTTGAAAGATGAGCAATCCATGTGCACAAGTATCCTCCAATGAGAGTGAAGTGTTGACTTTTGAGCCTCATATGAGACAAAAAGTGTTTTTTCCCTTTTTATAAAATAGGAATAATGTTTTATTTGTGCAACTTAGGATAAGAGGAAAGGTGGGGGCTTTTTATTTAATCAAAAGGGGAGGAAATATTCCTTTTAATCAAATAAAGACTTAGGATAAATGGTTAGCCCAAGGCTAAAAATCCAATATATGATCGAAATTAAGACTTGATCCAGAGATTGATAATGTTGAAAATATTGATTATTGATCAAAATGATTCAGGATTGATAAATCAAATAAATGGGGCCCAAAGTCTAGGCGACCATTTTAGGGTGCATACAGATATAAACTATGATTAATCATCTTCACTTCTTCATCATGAATGAACTTAAGACACTTATGGATAGGTGAAGTAACAACATGCATGGTAGTCAATCAAGGCAAACCTAGCTTAACTTGAAATTGATCAGAAGTAAGAACAACAAAAAAGGTAGTGTTCACAATTTTTCCACAAAGTTCAACCAGTAAAGTAATAGAACCAAATGATGGATAAAGAAAACCATTACAAGTTTGAATCCACACATCTGATGTATCATAAGAATCACGTTGTAAGCTTTTCATAAAAAGATTTTCTTCAGTAATAACATTGACTAAGGATGTAGGATTAACAAGACAACCACGAGTAGGTATCTGAGAAATCCTAGTAGTAATGTAAAGGGGACCGTCAGGAGCCTTAATAGTCTTAGAGTCATCAAAGGTAATCAAAAGTTCCTGAGGTCTTTTATTCTTAGGTTGTTGTCGAGGTTTAGGTTGAGTTTTTAGTTTAGGTATAGGTTTTGGTCGAGGTTGAGATTGAACTTGTAATGCCCCGCCAGGCAACCCAAGAGGACAAGACATAAAACCTCTATAAAATGCAAGTAGTGAATTTTTATTTTATTTTATTTATTTATTTTAACTAGAATAATATTCATCATTACACTTCATATTTCTAAAAGAAGAAATAATTTTCTACTACTTGAATGTAAGATTTATACAACTTAAGTCCTCCCGGGTTCCCTAACGTCGCTACTAAAGCAACATCATATAAACCATTTACATGCATAAGATATTCACGGAATCATGAGCTTAAAAGATCTACATTCATTTTAATGCACCAAGTTAAATGTCCCTAACTTATTTCTTAAACATAGGTTAATCATCCAACATCATTATTCCTTTTATCAACTCATTCCATAAATTCATATTGATTTCATCTACATCTACTATCCTTTATATCACTTTTCTCTAATAATTTAGGTAAGAGATTAATATTCATTAAGGTAGGCATCATCCTAGGTACTTCATTAACATGAACCAAGTATTAACATTAAAATCAAATTACTATTCTATTGCATTGTTTCATAACCATTCATTGTTAATAATTCCAATCACTAACCTATCATTTTTCAATAATTTCCTTGGATCCTTTCATCAAGAGAGAATACATTATTTTTTTGTGATACATCATTATATATAACTATATTTAAGATCATTTCCTTTACATATGGACAACATAAGAGGATAGGAGAAATAACATAAACACTTTCTTTTAATGCTAGTAACATGTCCAATATTCCACATTCTTTTCCCTTTCTTTTACCTAGAACTACCCATTCCCTTATGCATTGCTTTGAATTGAGATTATATCAATACTACAAGACTCCTTTTAGGAGATTAAAATTACATGAATACAAATACATAAGTACATCTCATATTAAAATATCCAATAAGAAATCTTCAACTACAGGTCTGGAATGGAATATGTGCTAGGATCATCCAAAGAATCACGATCAATACCTCGATATAAATATTAACCACCCAACCATGTGGAACCAATAGGCCCACTCCCTCGAGCTAAGAGATAGAACCAAAGGCCCATACAAGAGGTAACAACTAGGAAATTCCTAAGGTGGTGATAAAATTTCCCCAAAGTCACAACACAAAAGAAAAGACAAGAAGACCACAAGGACTACCAGAGGCATGATTAAATTTGGTAGAGACTCTAAGCTACAAGCTAGGTTAGTGTCATCGCATAGCCCTCACCCCTTGGGTTGTCCTGGTACTAGCCACTCTTGGCCCCGCCCCCCAAGTAGGCACATGCGGAACCGAATGCCTCTCGTAGAGACAAGGTCATCCAGTCGTACCTACGCATAGGTACCTTCTCCCACTCCCATCCTTAGTCTTTACTAGCACTAAAGGCATGGGCGAGGCACAATTAATCTTGATTAGTGTGTAATTTCCCATTCCAATCCCATTCCCAATTCATTTATTTAGGTTATCACTTGATTAAATAACTCATAGTAGGTTATCCTGGTACTAGCCACTTAGGGCCCCGGCCCCTCACTATGAGCCACTCACCTAGTGTACTTAGGTTCCCTAACATACATATAAAAATTATAAGAACATAATAGATCCATCATCAAGAATTCATACCAATTTCATAACAACATTTGATTGAGTTTAGGAAAACATATGTTGTCCCTAGTCCACTTGACAACCCTAAACCCAATATGGCATACAGAATGTTTCAAACATATAAGAAGACATCCAAGTGATATTATAAACATATTCAGAGTATACATAGATCCAATTAACCAAAAAAATATTCTAATAGCCTCTGGTGACCATACGAAACCTTAAAACTTAATGATGTTCTTAAACTGAATTATTTCAAGCAAGGATTAAATGCAAAGAATAGTCATCATAGAACAGTCATCCATATCTTCCACAAAACAAATAATAAAGGAAATCTCTTTGGTGGAGATTTAGCTAACATAATTATGAACTCTCGATTTTATTTTTAGAAAGATCCAACGGTAGGAATGAAAGTTATGACTTCTGGTTTAAAATAGAAAATTCTGGTTAGGGTTCAGACCTGCCTTCACTAAAACGGTTGTAATTTTCACAAAACATAATAAAAATTCTCCAAACTAATTGGAAATGAAAGATAAGACTTAGGAGAATATTTTATATCAAATTTAGACTTTTATATAATCATATCAGCCTGTAGCATATGAATACATTTGACAGAAAATTTGGAATCGAAAATGGACAGGCATAGTCTGCCAAAATGTCAAAAATAAGGCATTAATTCGACCCTAAAAATAAACTCAGAGAGATACCCATTTGAGATCTGTGAATTTTACTTCCAGAAAATCAATTTAGTAAAACCCTAGATGCAATTTAAATTATTATAATAATAGATCTCCAAAAACAGGTTGCTAAAAACCCTAGGAAAACACATGCCAATTCTTACAAACAAAAACTCAAAACTTTAAAATAACCATAGAAATTAAAAGTACAGATATAATAAATAATTATAATATATAAATAGATCCATAATCTATCAGAGACATAAAGTAACTAACATATTCAATCCATACCTCATGTCCTACGAAGGTTGAATCGAAGAAGGAAGGAAACAAAGGAGAAGACAAATCCAAACTTGAGATGCATCCTTCAAACCCTATCCACTTTCAGAAATCTCCACGAAAGAAAGAAATAATTCCACAGCAAAGAATCCCTCTCTCAACTATTGAAATTCTCACAAAAATGTCTCTCTCCCAAAAGCAAAGATAACCAAAAATTCTTAAAGACATATGCTTACAAAATCTCCCTCACATCTCCAAGTTTTCTCTCCAAAATCACCATGAAAATTAAGGCCATCCTCTCCTCAATGCTTCAGCCCCAAAATCCCCCCTCTTCAAATGAGAAAGTAGTGCATATAAATAGATTTCCAAAGGTTGAGAGGAAAAGTAACCAACTCCCAACTAACTCTTAACTAAAGGGTATTATAAAATAACTTAATATCATACAACTATATTACTCAAATATACAATAAAAGACTATTTGTATTCATTCATACACATATGTAATATTATCCTAACATATATGCATATGCCATCATTAATTACATCAATATCTATATATATAACCTATCCTCATTATTAATAATTAATAATTGAGAATAATATACCTCACATTATTTAATATTTAATTATTAATAATATTATACTTTACATTAATCCCAAAATATACACCATCAACAATATCTACAATAATTAAAATATAATCACATATAAATTATATATATATAAATACATATATGTGTGCACCCATATATATATTTCCATATATATATATATATATATATATATATATATATATATATATATATATATATATATATATATATATATATATATATATATATTTATATTTATATAGATACATGCCAAATACCAAACACTATAATCTATAAGATTATGAAGTAATAGATCACAATATTATTACCTATTTACTATAGGATATAATCACTGAGGTAGAATAAAATCACACACCTCAAAATAAACCTAATCATCCAAAGAGGCCTCACAAATCATCTATGAAACATATCGAGAAAACCATAAGATAAAACAAGGTCAACCAAAGTCAACAAAGAAAGTCAAGCCAAACTCCTGAAACACAACATAGAAAGATTAACTAAGAATCATACCAAGAAGGAGAAATAAATAAAATGAGTAAACAAATCATACAACCAAATGAATTCAAGTGGTCACAAGGCACTAACTACAACCATGCCCAACCGGGTGCGTTGGATCTAAGTTTTTGACCCAAAGGTTGACTGACAAAGAAAGAACCCTAATATTCCCAAATTGGAATAATGACAAAGGAAGACTCATGTAGGGGCCTTAGTACTATCTCCATAACAACAACCATCGAGGATTTGAGGGCATGCTCAGACCTGTGAAGCCAGGTGAAGTCGATGCCCGGTACCTGCAAGCCTGCATCACAAAGAAGAAATACATATGCACGGATATACATATAAAAGAAAACATTGCAGACAGATGACCAGGATCGATACATCATGTGGACCTCAGCTATGTGAGTAACTACGACTTCATCCTGAATCATGAAAACACATCATGTATATATATACACTCAAAGCATGTAGCATCATCATAATGAAAGTTAGAATCTCAAGCATTGTGTTAGTCTCTTATCAATACTAATAATAAATTAACATAATCAAATCATCAAGTGAGATACAAGATTCATCCCAGGGTAACCTTAATAGAAGAAAATATAAATAACCACTTATATATATCTATCAAGTACATATCATATAACATCCTAACTATGTTCATAAAGGTCTTGTAGGTACTCAATACATACATGGAGATAAATACATACAAAAATGATACCTTTAGATAGTATGTCTGATATTAGAATCATTGAGTACTAGCTTATGAAATTATTATAAACAACTATAGGAATAGATCAAACAAGTATCATGTACAACTTAAGCTGTAAGAAAATATCGAAGGATCTTAATTCTTTCAAAAATACAAAACTTATATTAGGGTTAGAGGGGTATTACATCCTCCCCCACTAAGATTCGACTTACTCCTCGAAGTTGGGAATGTGAACTATATATCACACATTATCTAACAGAATTATATTATTACTATTCTAGATCCTAATTTAATGACTGCACACATTCTTCTCCTATCAAGAGTTTTGGTAAATCCTATCTTATTACAACTTTAGTGTAGATTAACTCAATTCAATTAGTAATGACTTTCAAAAAGAATTACCTATGTGATTCTATCACTTTGTGCAGTAAGTTTGTTAACAAGATACTTGAAATTGCATCAAAATTATTGTTATCAAGTCGAAACTCTAAGGTATTCATGTTTACTCACTAATATCAATATATTATGAAATTGCATGTTTTACTAACTGAGATTATCACTTCCTTTCACAATATCAAAGTTCCTATCTATGGTAACCAGTATAAAAGAAAGAAAGAATTTATGATATATTTTCTCTTTTGAGACATAATCTAACCCTACATAATACAACTTGTGAGACCTTATTACAAATAGGGTCCAAAATTTGTGTCCCTTACAAGCTATGAATACCAAACATAGAGAGGTATGTAACATTTATATTTGTTATGATCATGAAGGGAATACATCAAATAATTTTTCATTTACTTTTGTAATCATGAAAATAAAACAATCTAGATACTTGAAACTTACCATTTTCATTAACACATAGTTTTATAAGAAATATTCTTTTCCATCAAAGCTTTAAGTAGAATTCCAATGACATAGGACACACAAATTTTACAATATACATATTCTAAGTCATCTTTCACAATAGTTGTAGTGCTTGATTTCCAAAAACACATTCACCCCCTAGAGGAGATCTAAACAATTTACAATTTATTGCACTATTATTCATTAAGTTGGGATCCCTTCTTAAAGCTTACTATTTATCTATGCACTTTTCCCTAATTTGCATGTCAGGCAATTTCCATATGACATTTTCTTAAGAGTTATTTCAAATTCTTTATTGCATAACGATCATAGATCCATTAAGAGAGAAAGAAGTATATGAGTCCTACTACTATCTTCATAACCACAACATCTAAATTAATAACATTAACTACTGTACATAACTTTAATTTCTACCCTTTACCTATTTGAAACATTACCCTCTTACACTTTAAAATTTTGAGATAACATCAGTTCTAAGTAGAAATTGAGTAAGGTACATTTCTATAACATTTATTTACCACAACAACTCCTTATTCATAGTTGATCAATCACTTAATGTTGTTAATTTCTTACTACTATGGTGTTGATCACAATGTATACAAAACATGATTTTTTTTCTAAAATACCCATCTAGGGTCCTAACTATTCACTAGGCATTTTGCAAGACATATATTTAATAAAAACAACTTCCATCATTAGTACAGATAATCCATCATCGCACATACTCTTCCCTAGAATTTCTTGATTATGTTATCTTAAATCTTTTTTTTTGTAATTTAATAAGATATGCAGAAAGGATATAACTTCTTACCAAGATAGGGATAAAAATTCCTCTTCCTAAATGAAAATGTGAATTATAGCCTATGATAAAATCTTGGGGACATAGGTCCTTCACCCAAGGGTTTCCTAATTGAGTATTTACAAATTTTCCTAATATATCATTGCCTTGTCTAAACAATTTTAGTCATGCAAAACTTATTTCTTAAGAGGGGAGAGAGAAAGAGAGAGAAATACATATGATAGTAGATTATTTGTTCCTTATTTATTTATTTATTTTTTTCACTTCTTTCCTAGGTACATATTATTAGCCATGTAATCTAATTATTGCCCTATTATTCCTATCAAGTACTACCACAATCATTTCATTCTTTAAAGATCCAAAAAAAATCTATTTCTAAGATACCTTGAGTAGGATAAAATTCAACTAGGTATTTGTAAGAAGATAGAGTGCACAACATTATATTATAGGTATGATCAAGGGGTAATATTATCTACTACCATAATTAAGATTCAAAATATTTAGCATCCTTTAACTTTTGACCCTTCTAGAGATACTAGTACCTTTCAAGAAAACAAACACAAGTCTCAAGAATTCTTCGCCATTCCATTAATATTATAGGAAACATCCACTTAACACATCATTGATCTCATTATGCAAAAACATAAATAATTGTTAAAATATAACTCAATCATAGAGGAATGGGTGTGCCCTTGTAAGACAATACAACATAAGAACACGAAAGGTAGCCTTCGTTTCCTAAGATTCAAATTTTAGCCTAACAACAAAATCCAAAAGCAGACAAAGTTAAGATACTCAAGGTTATGCATAGGTGAGCTATGAGTCCCAGAGTTCCCAGTGTAGAAACCTAGGGCTCTGATACCAGATGTAATGCCCCGCCAGGCAACCCAAGAGGACAAGACATAAAACCTCTATAAAATGCAAGTAGTGAATTTTTATTTTATTTTATTTATTTATTTTAACTAGAATAATATTCATCATTACACTTCATATTTCTAAAAGAAGAAATAATTTTCTACTACTTGAATGTAAGATTTATACAACTTAAGTCCTCCCGGGTTCCCTAACGTCGCTACTAAAGCAACATCATATAAACCATTTACATGCATAAGATATTCACGGAATCATGAGCTTAAAAGATCTACATTCATTTTAATGCACCAAGTTAAATGTCCCTAACTTATTTCTTAAACATAGGTTAATCATCCAACATCATTATTCCTTTTATCAACTCATTCCATAAATTCATATTGATTTCATCTACATCTACTATCTTTTATATCACTTTTCTCTAATAATTTAGGTAAGAGATTAATATTCATTAAGGTAGGCATCATCCTAGGTACTTCATTAACATGAACCAAGTATTAACATTAAAATCAAATTACTATTCTATTGCATTGTTTCATAACCATTCATTGTTAATAATTCCAATCACTAACCTATCATTTTTCAATAATTTCCTTGGATCCTTTCATCAAGAGAGAATGCATTATTTTTTTGTGATACATCATTATATATAACTATATTTAAGATCATTTCCTTTACATATGGACAACATAAGAGGATAGGAGAAATAACATAAACACTTTCTTTTAATGCTAGTAACATGTCCAATATTCCACATTCTTTTCTCTTTCTTTTACCTAGAACTACCCATTCCCTTATGCATTGCTTTGAATTGAGATTATATCAATACTACAAGACTCCTTTTAGGAGATTAAAATTACATGAATACAAATACATAAGTACATCTCATATTAAAATATCCAATAAGAAATCTTCAACTACAGGTCTGGAATGGAATATGTGCTAGGATCATCCAAAGAATCACGATCAATACCTCGATATAAATATTAACCACCCAACCATGTGGAACCAATAGGCCCACTCCCTCGAGCTAAGAGATAGAACCAAAGGCCCATACAAGAGGTAACAACTAGGAAATTCCTAAGGTGGTGATAAAATTTCCCCAAAGTCACAACACAAAAGAAAAGACAAGAAGACCACAAGGACTACCAGAGGCATGATTAAATTTGGTAGAGACTCTAAGCTACAAGCTAGGTTAGTGTCATCGCATAGCCCTCACCCCTTGGGTTGTCCTGGTACTAGCCACTCTTGGCCCCGCCCCCCAAGTAGGCACATGCGGAACCGAATGCCTCTCGTACAGATAAGGTCATCCAGTCGTACCTACGCATAGGTACCTTCTCCCACTCCCATCCTTAGTCTTTACTAGCACTAAAGGCATGGGCGAGGCACAATTAATCTTGATTAGTGTGTAATTTCCCATTCCAATCCCATTCCCAATTCATTTATTTAGGTTATCACTTGATTAAATAACTCATAGTAGGTTATCCTGGTACTAGCCACTTAGGGCCCCGGCCCCTCACTATGAGCCACTCACCTAGTGTACTTAGGTTCCCTAACATACATATAAAAATTATAAGAACATAATAGATCCATCATCAAGAATTCATACCAATTTCATAACAACATTTGATTGAGTTTAGGAAAACATATGTTGTCCCTAGTCCACTTGACAACCCTAAACCCAATATGGCATACAGAATGTTTCAAACATATAAGAAGACATCCAAGTGATATTATAAACATATTCAGAGTATAAATAGATCCAATTAACCAAAAAAATATTCTAATAGCCTCTGGTGACCATACGAAACCTTAAAACTTAATGATGTTCTTAAACTGAATTATTTCAAGTAAGGATTAAATGCAAAGAATAGTCATCATAGAACAGTCATCCATATCTTCCACAAAACAAATAATAAAGGAAATCTCTTTGGTGGAGATTTAGCTAACATAATTATGAACTCTCGATTTTATTTTTAGAAAGATCCAACGGTAGGAATGAAAGTTATGACTTCTGGTTTAAAATAGAAAATTCTGGTTAGGGTTCAGACCTGCCTTCACTAAAACGGTTGTAATTTTCACAAAACATAATAAAAATTCTCCAAACCAATTGGAAATGAAAGATAAGACTTAGGAGAATATTTTATATCAAATTTAGACTTTTATATAATCATATCAGCCTGTAGCATATGAATACATTTGACAGAAAATTCGGAATAAAAAATGGACAGGCATAGTCTGCCAAAATGTCAAAAATAAGGCATTAATTCGACCCTAAAAATAAAATCAGAGAGATACCCATTTGAGATCTGTGAATTTTACTTCCATAAAATCAATTTAGTAAAACCCTAGATGCAATTTAAATTATTATAATAATAGATCTCCAAAAATGGGTTGCTAAAAACCCTAGGAAAACACATGCCAATTCTTACAAACAAAAACTCAAAACTTTAAAATAACCATAGAAATTAAAAGTACAGATATAATAAATAATTATAATATATAAATAGATCCATAATCTATCAGAGACATAAAGTAACTAACATATTCAATCCATACCTCATGTCCTACGAAGGTTGAATCGAAGAAGGAAGGAAACAAAGGAGAAGACAAATCCAAACTTGAGATGCATCCTTCAAACCCTATCCACTTTCAGAAATCTCCATGAAAGAAAGAAATAATTCCACAGCAAAGAATCCCTCTCTCAACTATTGAAATTCTCACAAAAATGTCTCTCTCCCAAAAGCAAAGATAACCAAAAATTCTTAAAGACATATGCTTACAAAATCTCCCTCACATCTCCAAGTTTTCTCTCCAAAATCACCATAAAAATTAAGGCCATCCTCTCCTCAATGCTTCAGCCCCAAAATCCCCCCTCTTCAAATGAGAAAGTAGTGCATATAAATAGATTTCCAAAGGTTGAGAGGAAAAGTAACCAACTCCCAACTAACTCTTAACTAAAGGGTATTATAAAATAACTTAATATCATACAACTATATTACTCAAATATACAATAAAAGACTATTTGTATTCATTCATACACATATGTAATATTATCCTAACATATATGCATATGCCATCATTAATTACATCAATATCTATATATATAACCTATCCTCATTATTAATAATTAATAATTGAGAATAATATACCTCGCATTATTTAATATTTAATTATTAATAATATTATACTTTACATTAATCCCAAAATATACACCATCAACAATATCTACAATAATTAAAATATAATCACATATAAATTATATATATATAAATACATATATGTGTGCACCCATATATATATTTCCATATATATATATATATATATATATATATATATATATATATATATATATATATATATATATATATATATATATATATATATATATATATGTATATATTTATATTTATATAGATACATGCCAAATACCAAACACTATAATCTATAAGATTATTAAGTAATAGATCACAATATTATTACCTATTTACTATAGGATATAATCACTGAGGTAGAATAAAATCACACACCTCAAAATAAACCTAATCATCCAAAGAGGCCTTACAAATCATCTATGAAACATATCGAGAAAACCATAAGATCAAACAAGGTCAACCAAAGTCAACAAAGAAAGTCAAGCCAAACTCCTGAAACACAACATAGAAAGATTAACTAAGAATCATACCAAGAAGGAGAAATAAATAAAATGAGTAAACAAATCATACAACCAAATGAATTCAAGTGGTCACAAGGCACTAACTACAACCATGCCCAACCGGGTGCGTTGGATCTGAGTTTTTGACCCAAAGGTTGACTGACAAAGAAAGAACCCTAATATTCCCAAATTGGAATAATGACAAAGGAAGACTCATGTAGGGGCCTTAGTACTATCTCCATAACAACAACCATCGAGGATTTGAGGGCATGCTCAGACCTGTGAAGCCAGGTGAAGTCGATGCCCGGTACCTGCAAGCCTACATCACAAAGAAGAAATACATATGCACGGATATACATATAAAAGAAAACATTGCAGACAGATGACCAGGATCGATACATCATGTGGACCTCAGCTATGTGAGTAACTACGACTTCGTCCTGAATCATGAAAACACATCATGTATATATATACACTCAAAGCATGTAGCATCATCATAATGAAGGTTAGAATCTCAAGCATTGTGTTAGTCTCTTATCAATACTAATAATAAATTAACATAATCAAATCATCAAGTGAGATACAAGATTCATCCCAGGGTAACCTTAATAGAAGAAAATATAAATAACCACTTATATATATCTATCAAGTACATATCATATAACATCCTAACTATGTTCATAAAGGTCTTGTAGGTACTCAATACATACATGGAGATAAATACATACAAAAATGATACCTTTAGATAGTATGTCTGATATTAGAATCATTGAGTACTAGCTTATGAAATTATTATAAACAACTATAGGAATAGATCAAACAAGTATCATGTACAACTTAAGCTGTAAGAAAACATCGAAGGATCTTAATTCTTTCAAAAACACAAAACTTATATTAGGGTTAGAGGGGTATTACATCCTCCCCCACTAAGATTCGACTTACTCCTGGAAGTTGGGAATGTGAACTATATATCACACATTATCTAACAGAATTATATTATTACTATTCTAGATCCTAATTTAATGACTGCACACATTCTTCTCCTATCAAGAGTTTTGGTAAATCCTATCTTATTACAACTTTAGTGTAGATTAACTCAATTCAATTAGTAATGACTTTCAAAAAGAATTACCTATGTGATTCTATCACTTTGTGCAGTAAGTTTGTTAACAAGATACTTGAAATTGCATCAAAATTATTGTTATCAAGTCGAAACTCTAAGGTATTCATGTTTACTCACTAATATCAATATATTATGAAATTGCATGTTTTACTAACTGAGATTATCACTTCCTTTCACAATATCAAAGTTCCTATCTATGGTAACCAGTATAAAAGAAAGAAAGAATTTATGATATATTTTCTCTTTTGAGACATAATCTAACCCTACATAATACAACTTGTGAGACCTTATTACAAATAGGGTCCAAAATTTGTGTCCCTTACAAGCTATGAATACCAAACATAGAGAGGTATGTAACATTTATATTTGTTATGATCATGAAGGGAATACATCAAATAATTTTTCATTTACTTTTGTAATCATGAAAATAAAACAATCTAGATACTTGAAACTTACCATTTTCATTAACACATAGTTTTATAAGAAATATTCTTTTCCATCAAAGCTTTAAGTAGAATTCCAATGACATAGGACACACAAATTTTACAATATACATATTCTAAGTCATCTTTCACAATAGTTGTAGTGCTTGATTTCCAAAAACACATTCACCCCCTAGAGGAGATCTAAACAATTTACAATTTATTGCACTATTATTCATTAAGTTGGGATCCCTTCTTAAAGCTTACTATTTATCTATGCACTTTTCCCTAATTTGCATGTCAGGCAATTTCCATATGACATTTTATTAAGAGTTATTTCAAATTCTTTATTGCATAAGGATCATAGATCCATTAAGAGAGAAAGAAGTATATGAGTCCTACTACTATCTTCATAACCACAACATCTAAATTAATAATATTAACTACTGTACATAACTTTAATTTCTACCCTTTACCTATTTGAAACATTACCCTCTTACACTTTAAAATTTTGAGATAACATCAGTTCTAAGTAGAAATTGAGTAAGGTACATTTCTATAACATTTATTTACCACAACAACTCCTTATTCATAGTTGATCAATCACTTAATGTTGTTAATTTCTTACTACTATGGTGTTGATCACAATGTATACAAAACATGATTTTTTTTCTAAAATACCCATCTAGGGTCCTAACTATTCACTAGGCATTTTGCAAGACATATATTTAATAAAAACAACTTCCATCATTAGTACAGATAATCCATCATCGCACATACTCTTCCCTAGAATTTCTTGATTATGTTATCTTAAATCTTTTTTTTTGTAATTTAATAAGATATGCAGAAAGGATATAACTTCTTACCAAGATAGGGATAAAAATTCCTCTTCCTAAATGAAAATGTGAATTATAGCCTATGATAAAATCTTGGGGACATAGGTCCTTCACCCAAGGGTTTCCTAATTGAGTATTTACAAATTTTCCTAATATATTATTGCCTTGTCTAAACAATTTTAGTCATGCAAAACTTATTTCTTAAGAGGGGAGAGAGAAAGAGAGAGAAATACATATGATAGTAGATTATTTGTTCCTTATTTATTTATTTATTTTTTTCACTTCTTTCCTAGGTACATATTATTAGCCATGTAATCTAATTATTGCCCTATTATTCCTATCAAGTACTACCACAATCATTTCATTCTTTAAAGATCCAAAAGAAATCTATTTCTAAGATACCTTGAGTAGGATAAAATTCAACTAGGTATTTGTAAGAAGATAGAGTGCACAACATTATATTATAGGTATGATCAAGGGGTAATATTATCTACTACCATAATTAAGATTCAAAATATTTAGCATCCTTTAACTTTTGACCCTTCTAGAGATACTAGTACCTTTCAAGAAAACAAACACAAGTCTCAAGAATTCTTCGCCATTCCATTAATATTATAGGAAACATCCACTTAACACATCATTGATCTCATTATGCAAAAACATAAATAATTGTTAAAATATAACTCAATCATAGAGGAATGGGTGTGCCCTTGTAAGACAATACAACATAAGAACACGAAAGGTAGCCTTCGTTTCCTAAGATTCAAATTTTAGCCTAACAACAAAATCTAAAAGGAGACAAAGTTAAGATACTCAAGGTTATGCATAGGTGAGCTATGAGTCCCAGAGTTCCCAGTGTAGAAACCTAGGGCTCTGATACCAGATGTAATGCCCCGCCAGGCAACCTAAGAGGACAAGACATAAAACCTCTATAAAATGCAAGTAGTGAATTTTTATTTTATTTTATTTATTTATTTTAACTAGAATAATATTCATCATTACACTTCATATTTCTAAAAGAAGAAATAATTTTCTACTACTTGAATGTAAGATTTATACAACTTAAGTCCTCCCGGGTTCCCTAACGTCGCTACTAAAGCAACATCATATAAACCATTTACATGCATAAGATATTCACGGAATCATGAGCTTAAAAGATCTACATTCATTTTAATGCACCAAGTTAAATGTCCCTAACTTATTTCTTAAACATAGGTTAATCATCCAACATCATTATTCCTTTTATCAACTCATTCCATAAATTCATATTGATTTCATCTACATCTACTATCCTTTATATCACTTTTCTCTAATAATTTAGGTAAGAGATTAATATTCATTAAGGTAGGCATCATCCTAGGTACTTCATTAACATGAACCAAGTATTAACATTAAAATCAAATTACTATTCTATTGCATTGTTTCATAACCATTCATTGTTAATAATTCCAATCACTAACCTATCATTTTTCAATAATTTCCTTGGATCCTTTCATCAAGAGAGAATACATTATTTTTTTGTGATACATCATTATATATAACTATATTTAAGATCATTTCCTTTACATATGGACAACATAAGAGGATAGGAGAAATAACATAAACACTTTCTTTTAATGCTAGTAACATGTCCAATATTCCACATTCTTTTCCCTTTCTTTTACCTAGAACTACCCATTCCCTTATGCATTGCTTTGAATTGAGATTATATCAATACTACAAGACTCCTTTTAGGAGATTAAAATTACATGAATACAAATACATAAGTACATCTCATATTAAAATATCCAATAAGAAATCTTCAACTGCAGGTCTGGAATGGAATATGTGCTAGGATCATCCAAAGAATCACGATCAATACCTCGATATAAATATTAACCACCCAACCATGTGGAACCAATAGGCCCACTCCCTCGAGCTAAGAGATAGAACCAAAGGCCCATACAAGAGGTAACAACTAGGAAATTCCTAAGGTGGTGATAAAATTTCCCCAAAGTCACAACACAAAAGAAAAGACAAGAAGACCACAAGGACTACCAGAGGCATGATTAAATTTGGTAGAGACTCTAAGCTACAAGCTAGGTGAGTGTCATCGCATAGCCCTCACCCCTTCGGTTGTCCTGGTACTAGCCACTCTTGGCCCCGGCCCTCAAGTAGGCACATGCGGAACCGAATGCCTCTCGTACAGACAAGGTCATCCAGTCGTACCTATGCATAGGTACCTTCTCCCACTCCCATCCTTAGTCTTTACTAGCACTAAAGGCATGGGCGAGGCACAATTAATCTTGATTAGTGTGTAATTTCCCATTCCAATCCCATTCCCAATTCATTTATTTAGGTTATCACTTGATTAAATAACTCATAGTAGGTTATCCTGGTACTAGCCACTTAGGGCCCCGGCCCCTCACTATGAGCCACTCACCTAGTGTACTTAGGTTCCCTAACATACATATAAAAATTATAAGAACATAATAGATCCATCATCAAGAATTCATACCAATTTCATAACAACATTTGATTGAGTTTAGGAAAACATATGTTGTCCCTAGTCCACTTGACAACCCTAAACCCAATATGGCATATAGAATGTTTCAAACATATAAGAAGACATCCAAGTGATATTATAAACATATTTAGAGTATACATAGATCCAATTAACCAAAAAAATATTCTAATAGCCTCTGGTGACCATACGAAACCTTAAAACTTAATGATGTTCTTAAACTGAATTATTTCAAGCAAGGATTAAATGCAAAGAATAGTCATCATAGAACAGTCATCCATATCTTCCACAAAACAAATAATAAAGGAAATCTCTTTGGTGGAGATTTAGCTAACATAATTATGAACTCTCGATTTTATTTTTAGAAAGATCCAACGGTGGGAATGAAAGTTATGACTTCTGGTTTAAAATAGAAAATTCTGGTTAGGGTTCAGACCTGCCTTCACTAAAACGGTTGTAATTTTCACAAAACATAATAAAAATTCTCCAAACCAATTGGAAATGAAAGATAAGACTTAGTAAAATATTTTATATCAAATTTAGACTTTTATATAATCATATCAGCCTGTAGCATATGAATACATTTGACAGAAAATTTGGAATCGAAAATAGACAGGCATAGTCTGCCAAAATGTCAAAAATAAGGCATTAATTCAACCCTAAAAATAAAATCAGAGAGATACCCATTTGAGATCTCTGAATTTTACTTTCAGAAAATCAATTTAGTAAAACCCTAGATGCAATTTAAATTATTATAATAATAGATCTCCAAAAATGGGTTGCTAAAAACCCTAGGAAAACACATGCCAATTCTTACAAACAAAAACTCAAAACTTTAAAATAACCATAGAAATTAAAAGTACAGATATAATAAATAATTATAATATATAAATAGATCCATAATCTATCAGAGACATAAAGTAACTAACATATTCAATCCATACCTCATGTCCTACGAAGGTTGAATCGAAGAAGGAAGGAAACAAAGGAGAAGACAAATCCAAACTTGAGATGCATCCTTCAAACCCTATCCACTTTCAGAAATCTCCATGAAAGAAAGAAATAATTCCACAGCAAAGAATCCCTCTCTCAACTATTGAAATTCTCACAAAAATGTCTCTCTCCCAAAAGCAAAGATAACCAAAAATTCTTAAAGACATATGCTTACAAAATCTCCCTCACATCTCCAAGTTTTCTCTCCAAAATCACCATGAAAATTAAGGCCATCCTCTCATCAATGCTTCAGCCCCAAAATCCCCCCTCTTCAAATGAGAAAGTAGTGCATATAAATAGATTTCCAAAGGTTGAGAGGAAAAGTAACCAACTCCCAACTAACTCTTAACTAAAGGGTATTATAAAATAACTTAATATCATACAACTATATTACTCAAATATACAATAAAAGACTATTTATATTCATTCATACACATATGTAATATTATTCTAACATATATGCATATGCCATCATTAATTACATCAATATCTATATATATAACCTATCCTCATTATTAATAATTAATAATTGAGAATAATATACCTCGCATTATTTAATATTTAATTATTAATAATATTATACTTTACATTAATCCCAAAATATACACCATCAACAATATCTACAATAATTAAAATATAATCACATATAAATTATATATATATAAATACATATATGTGTGCACCCATATATATATTTCCATATATATATATATATATATATATATATATATATATATATATATATATATATATATATATATATATTTATATAGATACATGCCAAATACCAAACACTATAATCTATAAGATTATGAAGTAATAGATCACAATATTATTACCTATTTACTATAGGATATAATCACTGAGGTAGAATAAAATCACACACCTCAAAATAAACCTAATCATCCAAAGAGGCCTTACAAATCATCTATGAAACATATCGAGAAAACCATAAGATCAAACAAGGTCAACCAAAGTCAACAAGGAAAGTCAAGCCAAACTCCTGAAACACAACATAGAAAGATTAACTAAGAATCATACCAAGAAGGAGAAATAAATAAAATGAGTAAACAAATCATACAACCAAATGAATTCAAGTGGTCACAAGGCACTAACTACAACCATGCCCAACCGGGTGCGTTGGATCTGAGTTTTTGACCCAAAGGTTGACTGACAAAGAAAGAACCCTAATATTCCCAAATTGGAATAATGACAAAGGAAGACTCATGTAGGGGCCTTAGTACTATCTCCATAACAACAACCATCAAGGATTTGAGGGCATGCTCAGACCTGTGAAGCCAGGTGAAGTCGATGCCCGGTACCTGCAAGCCTGCATCACAAAGAAGAAATACATATGCACGGATATACATATAAAAGAAAACATTGTAGACAGATGACCAAGATCGATACATCATGTGGACCTCAGCTATGTGAGTAACTATGACTTCATCCTGAATCATGAAAACACATCATGTATATATATACACTCAAAGCATGTAGCATCATCATAATGAAGGTTAGAATCTCAAGCATTGTGTTAGTCTCTTATCAATACTAATAATAAATTAACATAATCAAATCATCAAGTGAGATACAAGATTCATCCCAGGGTAACCTTAATAGAAGAAAATATAAATAACCACTTATATATATCTATCAAGTAAATATCATATAACATCCTAACTATGTTCATAAAGGTCTTGTAGGTACTCAATACATACATGGAGATAAATACATACAAAAATGATACCTTTAGATAGTATGTCTGATATTAGAATCATTGAGTACTAGCTTATGAAATTATTATAAACAACTATAGGAATAGATCAAACAAGTATCATGTACAACTTAAGCTGTAAGAAAACATCGAAGGATCTTAATTCTTTCAAAAACACAAAACTTATATTAGGGTTAGAGGGGTATTACAGAACTTGAGATTGAATCTGAGGTTGAGGTTGAGGTTGAGGTTTAGATTGAGGTTGAGGTTGAGGTGGAGATATAGATTGACCAACATGCCCCACTTGATTAACAACATGATTGAGATCATCCATCTTTAAATCATACACAATTTCTATAGCAAATGGTTGAGCAATTGTATTTGTATCATGCGTAGGTAAAGGATTCGTATAGATTTGAAGGTTTTGATTATGAGGAGAGATAGATGTGTTCCCACTACCATCAAGATTATCAATAGATAAAGCCTTAGAATTAATTAAATATTGAACCTTATGTTTTAAAGAATAACATTTCTCAGTATCATGACCATTCTGATGATGATATTGACAAAAAGCATTTTGATCAAAAGATTTAGACACAATCATAACAAGTAAAAGAGGTTGAATAGGAGGTAAAGTAATCATATTAGTAGCTAACAACCTATTCATAATAGCATGTAAAGATTCAGAAAGAGGAGTAAATGTATGATTTAATCAAAAAATAGTGGATGCAAAAGTGGCATTATGAGATGCAACAACAACTTGATCAGCAACTACATTTTCTTGTTTAATTATCTTGACATAGTTGTTGAATTTTTGTAATTTGTTTGGATTAGGAGCAGCATCACTCTTATCAACTTGAATAGGAGCCATTGGATTTGTGCTCTCAAATTGACTCACTTGTAATTGATAATGATGAAGCACTGCACAAAGTTGTTGATAATAGGTAAATTCAGTAAGAAGAATCTTATCTCTAATATCCTTTTGCAAATTTGAAATAAAAATACATTTAATATCAATATCAGGAACAAGATAGGAAATCTAAGCATACAAATGCTTAAATCTACCAATAAATTCAGTCAATTTTTATTTAACACTTTGTTTACAATGCATTAAATCAGTCAAAAACACTTGTGGGTCAATTTTGTTTTGAAATTGTTGAATAAAGGCATTAGCAAGTTTCGGAAAGGAATCAATAGAATAAGGAGGTAAGGAACAATACCATTGTAAGGCCTTGTCATGGAAATTTCTAGCAAACAGTTTAGCTAAAATCCTATGGTCATGAGCATAATCACTACAAAGGATTTGGAATGTTTTAACATGATGAACAAGATCTCCTTTTCCATTATAATTCTCAAGATGAGGCATCTCACCTTACTGAGGAACAGGGGTACGAATAATGTCTCGGGCCAAGGGACTTCCCATGTCACATGTAGGAATACTAAACTTGTTTTGAGTTAAGGAAGAAAGTTGTTGTTGTTGTAAGGATGACACGGTCTAACCTAAACTGATGATTGTTGAATCATTAGAGAAAATAGGAGTAGCAACATTAGACACACTAGGTAAAGTGTAAGAAGTTGTAGGAATAGAAGACACAACTAGAGGAACACTAGGAACTACAGTTGGAAGTGGATTGGAATAAGTAAAAGGAACATTGTGATATGAAGGTTGTGATGTAGGAAGGGATATAGGAGGAACACTCATAGGAACAGAGGGAACCGTCACAGTCACCAAAGAAGGAGTATAGGTAGGAATACTAGGTAAAAGATTAGAAGGAGGTTCAACACTAGTGATAGGAGGAATCAACCCTAAATCTTGAGCTTCTTGAGCTAAAGGTTTAACATTTGAATGCACAAGGTGATTAATACCATGTAAAAGGTTAACACCTTGATCACTATCATGGAGAGCTTTCTTAAGATCCTTTATAGCTTGAATAGAATCTTGATTATGGTTTTCTTGAATAAGCCAATTACCCATTTTATCAAGTTCAGTTGAAAGTTTTTGGACTTGTTCAGGAGGAACTCTTAAAGTGTCATCTTCATCATGAGATGAGTGAGAAGAGTTTTTCTCCATTATAGGATTGGAATCATGAAGAATCAAGTTATCATCCAGGATCCTAAGGAAAGGAGAGGAAGATTCAGGATCAAAGGCACCCATGAGTCTATGACTTCTTCTAACCAGAATGTTATAAGTAGGACTAGTAGTAGTAAATCTCATAAACCAATGCAAAGCAAATGAACTAAACTAAAACCACATAAAGCATGAATATTTTTGAATTTTTCAAATCTAATTAGCATGCAAGATCTAACACAAAGGAAAAATCTAATACTAACAAGATAAAAGGAGAGCACAATAAGGCATCCAATTCCACAAAAAGAAAGGAGAGTAAGTATGTCAGGTTCACCAAAATGAATAGTGAAGGTGAACACACAATGTAATACAAAGGGAAATCTAACACCAAAAAGAAAGAGAGTAAGCACGTCAGGTTCAAAAAAATAAATAGAGGTGTAAAATGGAATAACCTATATTTTTTTTGTGTATGTGTTGTATGATGTGTGGGGGAAATATGAGATCCACTCCTAAATCCAAATTCCTAAAGGAGAGATTCAATTTGATCAACCAAAAGGTTAATGCACAATCAAATCAATCTATGGAGAATATGAAAGAGAAAGAGAGAGAAACCTTATATTTCCTTATGGTAGAATTGAAGTGTTTAGAATTTGAAATAATTGAAATGAAAGTACTAACCTCAAATTAGGGAAAATCTAGAAAATGCTAAATTTTGATGTCCGTGTGTACTTTTTGGCAAATCTGCAACTTGTTGTGGACTGAAAATCCAAGACGGAGAAAACCCAAAAATCTTTTTCCAAGATAAGCTTAGGTCGACTTTAACCCTCATAAAAGGTCAAAGGCTAGATTCTTTATTTGGAGGTTGATTCTGATTTTGTTCGTAGATCTCAGAAGTTCACCGAAAAGGGTATCCAAATCCACTCTCAAATCTGAAATCTCACACCTGTACCTACAAGAAAATGGAGGTTTTTGTTTGTATGGGGGGTTTGCCTTGGTCAAACCTCAATTTATGAATTAACCTTGAAATTGAATTGAAATGTTGTGTGCATAAACAAAGTAATTGGAACAAATCACCTCACTTATGTTGAAGTCCTTGTAGAGGATTCGAATCCTCAAATCCACAAGTAGGAATGCTTCAATGGATGTAGAATGTTTCAAATAAATGGCATTTGATCTTCAACACTAGTCTTGAATTGATCTTTGCATATGAGGAGGCTTGGATGAATGTGGAAGGATGGATCATCAAGGGGGCTCCAAAGAGATTGAATCCTTCAGTGGCTAACAATGGATCTCTTTGATGGATGAATGCTTGAACACTTGAATGCTTGAAGGCTTTCTTGAATGCTTGAATTCTTGCTTGCACTTGAGAGCTTGAGAGAGAACTTGATTGCCAAAACTTGATGATGAAAATGAGAGAGGAAGGCCTCCTTTTATAGTGAACTAGGGCACAATCCTCTAAAGGGGCCACCTTGGAGAATTAAATTCCAATTAGGTCCTAACCTTTACAAAAAATACCTAGATTAAATGCAATTAGATTTTTTACCATTCTGAAACCTAAAATAGTGAACCCAGAGACGGGAAAATAAATATCCCCAAACCCCGATACCCGTAAATCAAGGAATTTGGAGATTTTGAAAGAGGGGGGAAAAATCAAAGTTGGGACTGACCTAGTTAGGTTCGAGTTCAATCCTGACCTAGTTAGGTTCAAGCACGATCCTGACCTAGTCAGGATCAACCTCGAATTTGATCCTAGGCCCAAATCTAGTCAGAATTAGGACAGGAGGTCCCAGGGATGCCCAAAGACCTAGAAATGATATCAGAATGGGATAGAATGTTAGGGATATCCTATGATGACTATGATGAAGGCTAGGAGGACCTATTTCTAGTTCCTACCTAGAGAATAGAGTCATGGAAGAGGAAAATTAAGGAGAATCCTTAGGATCCTAACCCTAATTTCACCTAGAATGAAGCAGAAAAGAAGTGGAAAGTGGGAAGAAAGTCAAATACATGCAAAGACCCAATCAAGGTACTTAACATGACCCCAAACCACTTAATCAGAGGGCTAAATGATCTTATCATGGAATTGATTCTATTTTAAGATGATACAGTTATCACTAAGGATAACTAGACTTAGATTAATCAATTCCTCCTTCTGAATCCCACCAAACTTTCTTCCCCTTGACAGAATCATTGTTGTGATACTCCTCGTTGATTTGGTCCTTAGCTTTAGCCAAGTAGTGGGGATTAGGGGACTAGGTAGAAGGGATTTCCTGGTAATCTTCAGGCTCATCCATATTATAATCCTAGATCTTCTCATGGAAACCAGAAGGGAGAGTATTTCTGCCACTCACATCCCTTTCCTCACAAGACAACTAGCCAAAGCTTTCACCCCTGAACTTAATTTTTTTGTTCACCATAGCTAGTTCCCTTTTCTTCTTATCTTTTCCACTAGAAATTTCCTCCTGATCATCTGTATTCATCCCTTCCTCATTTTCATTATAATCCTCTTCTAAGGAAATAACAGTTCTTGCCTATTTTTTGTAGGGTTTTTATTTTTCAACAGAGCTAGTAGTTCTCATCTTGAAGGAAGAACCTTGCTTCTTATTTTTGGTATCACCATGCTCCTGGTCCTTCGAGTGAAAACCCACACTATCTTCAATTTTTGAGGGGACATAGTTAGAACCACAAACATCCTCTCTCTCCTCATTAACAACAATTTCCTTCCCCAAGATTTGGGCTTTGAAATATTCATAAATCAAAAGTAATAACCCTTCATGAAATACAGGGTTAGCAATATCCTTATCCCTATAGCCATTAATGTTTTCATTAATAGAATCATACAAGTAGATTAGAGGATGGAGACCTTCATACCATGTCTAAGGTGATTTAGCAGAACAAAATGATAGGTTCTTATCTTGTCAAACCTGGTGTCTAGTATCACATAAGAGATGAGATCTCTTAGGATAAATCTCCACAACATTTTAATCCCTTCAATTTGGTAGTGAGTACCCACTTTGATGATGGCATTCTTCTCATCCTCATCCCTCACAAAATTATTGACCATAGAGTTTGATACTTTTTGGTCCCTATAAATATTTCTTACCCACAATGGGGATGTCGGTGACTTTCGAGATGACCTCCTCCGTGATAGTTAAATTTTTCCCATCTATCACCACACAACCCTCATTCCAGCATTTCATAAACATTTTTGTCACCGTCAGCTTGCTTCCATATAACCTTTCTGTTAGGCCATTTTTTTGTCATAGCAAAATCCTTTGAAAATGGCCTCCTCCTTGCAAATGTTTCATGGTCTATGTCTTGCCCTGTGTTCCATGTGTCACCTTGCTCCAGTCCAAATCACATGTGCTAAATCAAAAAATCCAAAAAGTTGTCCAAGTTTAAGGTCTGCTAGAAATATTTTCAAAATCTGTCTAAGTGTCGAAAACCCACAGTGTTTTTGAAAATCCACTATGTTGTCAGCTTGTGTGTTGTTTTCGACCTTGTGCTTCCTATTGTGTGCACTTGTCTTCTGGCATCAAAAACCTTGTGTGTTTTTGGTCTTTCTCTATGTCAGATACTTTGTGTGTTTTCAACCTTGGTCTTAACTACGCAGGTGCGATGGATGGTGGGCCCCAATCCTTGCTCAGTTCCTTGTCGCTGATTCTCCAGATCTCCTAGTGGTTACCTCTTCTATTCAGTGACTTGGCAACTATGTTGTCATGCATTCTCTTGTTTCTGGTGGTTAGGTGCCTAACCTTCAGCGACTCGGTGACTGTTAGTTGCGTAATCTCTGAATGGTTGGTGGTTAGTAGCTAACATCTCATGACCTGGTGAGCGGTTTATCGCGTGGTCACTGAGTGCTTGGTAGTTAGTTGGTGGGCCTAGTTTTTCTCAAAGCGGAGTAACAATGTAGATAAGATCTACGATTGCCGCATGATTGTGAGGAATAGTCCTCCCCTTTGTGATCATGCGACCACTGTCTAATTTTCCTGAATGGTAAGGCTTTTCTCAGTGGTGGGTCCTGTGTCTGGTGGCTCGGTGGTTTCAGTAAATGGCGTGGTGACATGTGGCATCAAGTAGGCCCAAGTGCAGTCTGAGGTTTGGTGGAATGGATAAAGACCTGGCGGTGCTGACAAAATTTAATGTGTTCACGTGTTCGCCCAATAAAAAGGTGATGCCCTAGTTCATTTGGCGATTCAACAAGAAATGGTCGCGTGGTTGCTAAGTCTTTTGGTGATGGTGTAAAGTATTTCATGAACTGGTGAAAGTTCTTTGGTCACCAGTTCGCCAGATAAGGTGGGGCCGATGTTTGCGGTGACAAGGTGGCAATCTCATGGCTTGTCGCATGTTCACATAGCCCAGTTTTTTGCTATGCCATCATGTGACAACTATTATAACATCACAGTTGTAGAGTTGTGTGGGTCCACGGTGCTATGTTGCTGACATGCCCATTTTTCATTTGCCAAGGGATTTATGAGGTGGCCGAAGACTTTTCTGGGTGGTTTGTGACAGCATTGCATGGTTAAGGAGACCGTGGTTGCATGATCGCAAGGGTTAGTTTGGTGCCTTGTGACCATGCGACCAAGCATAATTTGAAGCCTGGATTCCTATGGCGATGAATTGATGATGCGCGATTGTGCAACTAGGGGCAAACAGTTGAGGAACATAAAACACACAAAGTGCAAAGTAGCCATTCATTTTCAAATTTGAATTGTCTGAGGGTTTCCAGCGATAGAAAGGACTGAATTTCAATGCAGAAGTGATTGGAACTGGTAAAAGGTGATTTGTTTGCCGCTCCAGTGTGGTCCAGGGTGCTTGATGATCATTTATAGGGATCTGTACCATGTAAGGAATGATTACAATCTTGGCTCGAGAAGTGTTTGCAGGTGGTTGATTAGATTGATTTTTATGGCAATCTCCTGGTCTTATGGCCTGATCTTAATGTCAGTCTGAGATCTTTTCTCTTTGGGTTGCCTAACTTTCATGCCCCTGCAATAAATTTTTTACCATTTCCAATTGGTTTAGTTATTGTAACCTATGGCTTAGCTATCTGTAGCTTTTTGCAACCTATTATGGGTTTCCAAGGCAGCTAATGGTATAAAGTGTCAATTTTTTGACTTAGAGAGGGTTTTGAATTTTGTCAGTTCCAGTGAAGGGTTCTGTCCTGTAGATTTTTCTCCTTCTCTTTGCATATAGAGTTACCAAACTATCTCCATTTGAATTTTGGACTCATTAATCATACATCAAGGGTGTTTGGTTTTTCTATTTGCACTACCTATGTGCTTGCAAGTGGAGTTGTCTTCGCAGGGATAACTAGTTCAGGGTTAGTGTTTATGTATGTATGAGCTGAGGTGTCAAAGATATTTCATGCTTGTCTTCTAGTGGATGCTAGTTAATTTATTGTCTATTTATAGGTCTCTTCTAAGGGGAGGGTTAAAATCTTTTGAGTGGATAATAACATACTTAAATACACAAGTGGGTGCTAAGTTGAGGTTTGGTCATGGTGTGTGATTGATGTCATGCATCAACACATTAGGTATATTATTTTCTTATTTCATAGCTGTCCCTTGCAATATTGTATTTGACTCTATGGCCCATTGGATAAGGCACTGGTCTATGTGAGACTTAGGGTATCTCATGGGTCCCTTCTATCCATTCAAATCATTTCCATTCAGTCCCACCCTTTCCCTTTCTTGTTGTTAGTGTAGGTCTCTAGCTTTCAATCTCATTCCATGCAAGTAGGGCTATTGCATGAGACTTTCTATCATTGGGGTACAGGATACCTATAGGAAATTGACTGCTATTCCACATTAATCTATCTACGGGCCTTTGATTTTTCATGAGGTGTCTTGAATGTGCAGATAAGGCAATACCCGCCTGAGTGAATGTGGAGCTCAAAGAAGAAGAAGGATTTCTCTCTATCCTCATCAATTGGTTTATTTTCCTTGTCAAACTTGAGTGCCTAACCTATGTTTTAAGCCCAACCATTTGATTCAAGTTTGGTCCTACAAGGAAAAGAACCAACACTTTCAATGAAAGTTAAAATTCCCCCTTTTTGTAGAGCATTCCAGACCTTGGTTCATCTCCTCCATTTCCCACTATCATTCTTGGGCTCCCTTTTGTTTCTTTCCCCTCCCATCACATAAATTTGGTTCAAAAAAACTCTCTAGTTTAATAAATTACAGCTATACTGATTCTTTCTCACCAAGCTATTCCAGATTTTTCTTCTATTTTGCCTTAAATGGTAGATTTTAACCTTGGGAATGAACACCTAGAAAATGTGTGAGAGGGACACATAGTAATTTCCCTTCCTACCAATCTGGTACTTACCATTTATGGGATGGTACATCCAATAAGAAATATTAAGATTCATTATTTCAATTTATGATTCCCTCATTTCCTTGATATTTGTCCCTTTCAACTAAATCCTTCACCTCAAGAGCGAAATCTCTAATTTGTTTCCATCTAATCATTACATCATTTTTAACTACCAAGTTGGCAAACTAGTCAGTAACTTTATTGGCTTCATTGTACACATGAAATGTGTACCTTATCAAATGAGTGTAAGAGAGCGCACTTTTCTTCAATCATATTTGATATAGTCCATGAAGGGGAATGGTTAGATTTTAAATAATTTATGATATTCTTTGAATCTCCTTCAAGCCAAATCTTTTTTACACCCGTATCAAAGGGAATTTTAGTTACTTGGAGGGTAGCATTAGCTTCATCATAGTGGTTTGTTTGAGTGCCAAGAGGGAGGGTGGCGACAGCCATCCCAATACCATAGAATTTTTTAATCACTCCACCACTTTCGGCCTTTCCTAGATTTCCCTTGGCCACACCATCAAAGTTAGCCTTGGACCAACCTTCTAGGGGAAAGCTCCAAGCACAATTCTATCTTTTATTTATACTCTTCTTAGGGTTAGCATTCTAGTCTTTTCCTATAAAAAGGTTAGTTTCACCACAGAAAATATATTTTTCTTTTAAAGCATGGTGGATCTTTTCAAAGATTATTTTTGGAGGAGCACAACAATAACAAAAAATATGATTGTTACACTCTTTCACTCCCCAACAAATATGTGGGAGAACCCAAGAGGAGAATTTGTGAGAATCATTGTTCTTAAAAGGAAGGGCCCATTAAGTAAAAAGGTCTTGAAAAGATGAGGGAAAGCACCAGGACATCCCAAGGGTAGAAAGGAGATACTGCAAGATCTTTCTTACAAAAGGGTAATGGATAAATGAGTGATCTACAGACTTGGCTTGGCATCTACACAACACATACCTATTGGGGATCTGGAAACCTCTCTTAATAAGATTATCAGCAGTGAGGATGTGGTTCTGAAGTAAAATCCAGAAGAAGACATTAATTTTGGGAATAAGGCCAGGGAACCAGGCTTTAGCCTAAATAGATATGGCTTCCTGATACATCTAAAAAGAATAGATAGAAGCAACTGAGAAAGCCCCATCAGGAGAGCCTTCCCAAATCAAAGAATCCTGAGAAGGGGATAGGGAAACCACATTAAGGACAATTAGTAGAGGAATTAGGTCTTGAGAAACAGAGGAAAGGTTCACCAGACATTACCCACTCTATAATTATAGACCTGAGAACTATATTTTTGGATACACTCATCCATCCAAATATTGAAAGGCTCACAGTCTCTCAAGGGTCCTAGATGAAGCCAGTTATCATTCCAAAAGTTAATAGATTGACCATTCCCAATTTTCTATTTAGCCTTAGATTTAGGAATATCCTTAGCATTGAGAAAGCCATTCCAAATATAAGAACCTTTCAAAATATCATTTGAACCAAATAAATGGTTAATGGAGTTGTTAGAAAGATACTTATCTTCAAAAGTGTCACGGGATTCCCCCTTGCTATTGAAAATGCACCATATTTATTTTTCTTGGAGAGATTTGTTGAAAGGTGTGATCCTCCTAATCCCTAATCCTCCATCTCTTTTAGGAAGATAAATTTTGTCCCTAGCAATAAGGGGGAGTCTCTTATGATCTTTAGTCCTTGACCATAGAAATATTCTTTGAATTCTTTCCATCACCTCTATTTCTTTAGTAGGTATAGAGAAGAGACTTAAAGCATAGGCTGGAAGATTTTGCAGGGTAGATTTAACCAGCTAGAATTTTCCAGCTTGGCTGACAATAACCCCTTTCCAAGCAGCCAACTTCCTATTGAATCTATTAATGAGTTTGTTGTAGAAAGCCTCAGGGGATTTAACACCTAAAGGAAGACCCAAATAATTTGAAGGAAGAGAATCAATGCAACAGCCCAAAATATCCTCAATTCTCCTCTATCTTTCCTTAGGAGTGTTTATGAAGAAGATAGAGCTTTAAGTCCAATTAATGGACTAACCAATAGCCCTTGTATAAGAGTTGAGAAAGTTCTTCACCACTCTGGGTTCACCCACCGAAGCCTCCCCACCTAAAATGGTGTCATCCACGAACTGCTGGTGGGAAAAGATAGTGGTTCTAGAAGATAGCTTGATACCTTTCAAAACCCTAGAGCTCCTAGTGGCACAGATAAGTCTCCCAAGGCATTTAGAAAGAATAATGGAGAGAATGGGGGAAAGGGGGTCTGCTTGACTCAAACCCTTGGAAGATTTTTAAAAAGCCGACGGGGAGCCATTGACCAAAATTACCAAAGAAGGAGTGGAAATGAGTTGATGAATAATCTTACAGGTGTTTGAATTGAAACCAAAGGCTCCAAGAACCCTGAGTAGGAACATCCAGTCAACATGGTCATAATCCTTGGACAATTCAAGCTTGAGAAGGAAACCTTCCCTTTTTCCAACATCTAAGGAATGAATCACTTCATGAACTGTCATTATGGAATTGAGAATTTTTCTTCTAGGCATGAACCAAAACTGCTAATGAGCTATAATAGAAGGGAGCACCTTAAGAATTTTGGCTATGATGACTTTAGAGATTATCTTATAGAAGGAGCTGCATAAAATAATAGGTCTAAAAAGCTCCATCGAGTCTACCCCTGGGGCTTTAGGGATAAGAAAAAGAAATGTAGCATTAAGTTATTTGAGGAGGTTCTTTTATCCAAATAATTCCTGTACCACTTTGACCACATCAAATTTAACCACTTCCCAAGAAAGATGAAAGAAAAATAGCAAGAAGTCATCCGGACCTGGGGATCTATCACCAGGAAGAGAGTCCAAAGCTTTTTTTAACTTTATCCATGTTTGGAATAGCACATAAAACTTTGTTTTGATCTTCAGAGAAAATTTTAGGAATGTTGTCCAAAAGAGTATCCTGATCCCCCTCTAACAGCTCATGATCTTTGGATAGGAGAGGAGAAAAAAGCAATAGCCTCATTAGCTATGTCCTTTTCCTCTTGCAACAGCTGGTCTCCCCTCTTTATACTACTAATTTTGTTGGAAGCCCTATGTTTTAGAGTAGATAAGTGAAAGAACCAAGTGTTTTGATCTCCTTCCCTTAACCAAATTGATCTGGATCTCTACTTCCAGAAAATCTCCTCCTTCCCTATAATATTATGATACTCAGACAACAAGGATTTCTCCTTAAGACGTCTATTCTCATCATACCCCTCTCTTGTTAGAATAATTGAGAGCAGGGTGAATCAGTTATACAGTGTCCCAATTCAAAATGTATAATCCAAAACAATTCTACTACTTCTGCAAGTCGGTAACCATAGAATACTTCCATTGTCTATGTATTTATCGATTGACAATCTAAACTTTATATTAATTACCGATTAAATCTAACATGTAATATGCAAAGTGTGATCACAAAAAAATATCAAAATCAACACCTAACACAAGAGATTTAATGTGGAAACCCTGTAAAGAGAAAAACCACCTAGGACCGGCAACCCAAAATTGTTCACTCTTCTAAAGTGAGGTCAGTGAAGACCCAACCCTATTAAAGGTTTAAAAACACACTGTTATGTGTGACCTTGTTAGAGGATTTTAGACCAGAAGTTATCGTCCAACCAACAGTCACTCTAGGGTTGATAGGATAACAATGTTCACTCTATAAATGAAACATCAAAATATTTTCATAGTCCAGTCGGTTGAGAGATTTAATTGTGTACAATGGTTAAATGTGTAATAGTAGGTGATCTGCCTAAATACAACTTCAGTTTGCAGTTTATAAATCAATGTTCAACTCATTCAAATACTTCTGATCAATATAACACTTCAGATTCAATATTGTATCAACTTACTATCCATTGGTAATAACTCTCTGTAGCTCGGTAACTGTTCTACAGCTCGGTTCTTATTAACCAGTATGATCAAAAAAACTTCTTCACGTGATTATTCTATAGTATCTTCTTCTTCTGAAATCCTTTCATAATGAAACCAATGTCTCTTATATAGATGAGTAAATCATTTTCTTTTCCTCCATCAGATTTTGCCACTTAATCATATTCATAGATTTTGTCACTTTAAGCTCCCTTGGCTGATGTGTCAGTAACACATTTCAATCTAATCCATTAGATCCTTTTGATTTATGTTAGCTGTCGATCTTCATATCAAACATTATCTGTTACCTCAATTTCATACACTTTACAGCTCATCACTTTATCGACTAAACTGATCATTTAATTCCTTTATGTTTTTCTCGGTTAACAAATAAATGTGTCGATGAACACAAGCTTGGTTAATACTGCACTTGGTATACACTACACTTCATCGGTTTATACTAAAATGCTTTATTTACCGACAAACTACTTTGTGTCTTTCAGCTCTATTCTTCATCATAGATGAATGCAACACAATAAAGTCAATTCCATCAAGTCATAGACTCATCAACAAGTTACTCAGTGTATTCCTTATCCTCATCTATCATATATATCTTCCTCATGTAGATATTTATGTTCTTCATCTCTTTCACCTTGCTTCAGATGTGTCAGTATAGTAACTTACAAGATAAGTACTGTCAAGCTAGTTGACATCAATGACAACATAATACTAATTTAATCATCTTGCATATCTAATCATCAACTCCTTAGTAATCTTTGAATTACAAATTCTTCATTCTAGTTTTGAATCATTTGTAGTTCATCAATCTCTCCCTTTGGCATTGATGGCAACTCAAGTAATATGAAATGTACCATACACATACCAAACATGTTTTCTACAACTCTATGATCAAATTCTATGTAGTGTAAGCTCTCCCTAGCTTAATATGTTTAATCACTATGTTACTAAAACAACATTATAAAATACAGATTTTCTATTCTATAAATATAACCTTTTCAGTTCTCAATTTCCTTTCAGATCATCTCTCCCTTAGATAGTTCTCATTGGTGAAAATCTCCTTTTCTTTTCATATTATTTATCTCTCCCTTTGACAACAATTCCAAATAAACAAATAAATATTCAGCTCTGAAGTAGCTAAGTAACTCTCTGGTGTCTAATACTCCCTCTGTATCTTAGTATACTAATATCCGAAACTATTTCAGTTCATCAAACTTAATCACAACCTTGAACAAAATTCAGTGTGAACTATGCCGCATCAACATGGATGATCTTCTGATAAGATTAGGCTGATGCAACATCCAGATCACATTACTGACCAATAGATAGGGGACGGACCCCAAGTCTAGTCCTTAAATATTCAAAAATGTCCTTCGGTAGAGGCTTTGTAAAAATGCCTACAAGTTGTTCTTTAGATCTAACAAATTCCAACTTTACTTGCTTCTCTTGCACTTGTTCTCTTAAGTATTGATACTTAATTGATATATGGTTTTTCTTTGAGTGCATCACAAGATTCTTTGAGATACTAATTACACTTGTGTTGTCATAGTATATGATCACCGGGTCAGTGATTACCTCATTCATTCCTTCCAACACTTGTTTGATATATGCAATGTTTGAGCAATTAGTAGCAGCAGCAACATACTCTACTTCAGCTGTAGACTGAGAAATACAAGCCTGCTTTTTACTTGTCTAGGTTACAAGTCTTTCACCAAAGAAAAATGCTCCTTTGGTGGTACTTTTTCTGTCATCCACATTTCCAGCCCAATCAACATCGGTGTAAACTTTCAGCTCAAACTTACCTTCCTTAGGATACCATAGTCCATAATCTTCTATCTTTTTTAGATATCTTAAGATTCTTTTAGTAGCAATCATGTGTGATTCTCTAGGATTAGAAGAATATGTAGCAACAATTCCCACATCATGTGCTATATTTGGTTTACTGTGAACTACATACATTAGCTTACCAATCATGGATCGGTAAAGTGTTTGGTTTACCTCTGTAGTTTCATCTTCCTTTGTCAATTTACTTCTAGTAGCCATTGATGTTCCTATAGGTTTAGCATCTTCTATGCCAAATGTCTTCAAGACTTCCTTTATGTACTTGGACTATGTGATGAATATCCCATCACTCTATTGTATCACTTGTAATCTGAGAAAGAACTTAATCTCTCTGAACATAGACATTTCAAACTCATTCCTCATATCATCAACAAAAGATTTACATATATGATCTTGACCTCCAAAACTAATATCATCAACAAAAATTTCAGCAATGATAATAGTATCATCAATATCACCTTTCATGTACAAATTGTTGTGCTCACTAGTTCTTACAAATCCAATACTTAACAAGTAAGTATGCAATCTTTCATACCATTCTCTCGGTGCTTGCTTCAAACCATATAAAGCTTTGTGTAATCTACATACCATGTTTCTATTTTCTGGATCAACGAATCCTTCAGGTTGTTCTATGTAGACCTCTTCTTCAAGTATACCATTCAGAAATGTTGATTTCACATCCATTTGATAAACCTTAAATTTCTTGTGTGCAACATATGCAAGTAACATTCTAACTCCTTCCAATCTAGCAATAGGTGCAAATGTTTCACCATAATCAATGCCTTCTTCATGTGCATATCCCTTGCATACCAATCTCGCTTTATTTCTTGTCACTTCACCATTTTCAGTCATTTTATTTCTGAATATCCATTTAGTACTGATAACATTCTTATCTTTAGGTCGGGGTACTAAGGACCAAGTTTTGTTTTTTTCTATTTGTTCTATTTCCTCCTTCATTGCATTAACCCATTCTCCATTTTCTAATGCAACTTTCACATTCTTTGGTTCAAATTCACAAACTAAACATGTACCTTATCTTGTTTTGCTTCTAGTCTGCATTTCAGCTTATCTGTTTCCAATAATTTGTGTCTCAGGATGATGTATTCTGACAAAAATAGCTAGTACTCAGTTTCTTCTTTCTCATTCATCCTGTTCAGGTTCATTTTCTTGCTCGGTAGCACCATCTTGCTCATCGATTTCCCTTTCTTGTTCCTCGGGGTTGTTTTCCTACTAACTAGTTATCACAAGTTGCGACTTTGGTAGATAGTCAGAAAGTTCAATGTAAGTGAATCTACCATAGTCTTTCAGTTCCTTTCTTTCTTCTATTTTTATGTCATCATACTCATCAACACCAACATTAGTACTTTCAATCATCTTATTTGTAACCTTATTCAGACATTTGTATGCTTTACTCTTAGTAGAATATCCTAGGAATATTCCTTCATCACCTTTAGAATCAAATTTACCATTTCTCTCATCCTTCAAAATAAAACATTTTCTTCCAAAAATTTTGAAATAACTTACAGTAGGTTTGTGTCCAAACCATAGCTCATAAGGTGTCCAGTTGGTGTCCTTGTTCAGTTGTACTTGATTAAGAACATATATAGTTGTGCTAACAGCTTCCCTCCAATATGTCTGAGCAAAATTCTTTTGTAGCATTAGTGTTCTAGAATAGTCAATGATTGACCTATTCCTTCTTTCAGCAATTCCATTCTGTTGAGGTGTTCTCGGTGTAGAGACCTATCTCTTAATACCATTCTCATTATAGAAATTAGTAAATTCATCATAAATAAATTCACCTCCTCTATTAGATCTTAAGCATTTGATTTCTTTTCCAGTCTCTTTTTCTACCTTATCCTTATACCATTTAAACAACTTAAAAGCTTTAGATTTCTCTTTCAGAAACATAACAATCATCAGTCTAGTGTAGTCATCAACAAAAATAATAAATTATCTATGACCATAATAGCTCTGAGTTCTCATAGGACCACATAGGTTGGTATGAACCAATTCAAGTATCTTCTTTGTTGAGTAGTCTTTTCTTTTAAAAATAGACTTAGTCATCTTACCTTTCTAACATTCATGACACATAGCATGATCCAGTTTAGACAAGTTAGGCAATCCTCTAACTCTTTTCTTCCTACTAATCTTGACCATGTTATCAAAATTCACATGACATAACCTCTTATGCCACAACCATGCATCTTCATCTTTCATTAATAAACAAGAAGATTGATCAATATCAAGATAAAATAGATTACCTCTAGATTGTGTACCGGTTCCAACAAGTCTTCCTCCATCATCATAAATTCTTACCTTTCTACTCTCAAAAGCAAGTCGGTGACCTGAGTTGTTCAGTTGTGCCACACTTATCAAATTGTAGTTCAGTCCATCTACCCAGTATGCATTCTCACATTTTATTCTATCATTAATCATTAGTGAACCTTTACCTCTCACCATACAAGGTGCATCATTTCCCATTCTAATAGATCCACCATCATGTTCATCAATTAGATAAAATTTCTCTATATCACCAGTCATATGATGTGTGCAGCCACTTTCTATGATCCATGTATCATTTCTACTTACTTTAGAGATCAGTGATGTCTCCTAATGTTTCTCTTCTTCCTCTGAATCATCCTTCGTAGCAACAAATACTACTTCTACATCATCATCAGTGTTAGATTCAAATTCAAATTCTTCAGCTATGTAACATACCTTTTTCCCTTTGTCATAGCTATCTTGGTTGTCTCTATTATTGTGTCGGTAGCCTCTATTGACTCTTCTCCCATAGCTTCCTTTGGATCGATCTTTGGATCTATCATCATTTTTATTATTCAGACATCTAGCAGCAATGTGGCCAACTTCTTTACAATTAAAACAACCTAGAGGTAACTTGCCTCTATATCTTCCCTTACCTTTGGGCAATCTTCTAGCCATAAGAGCTTCAAGCTCATCAAGTTCATCGTCATTATTACTGTCACTGTCATTGTTCTTATCAATCTTACTACTAGACTTACCAATCTTCAAAGAGGACATGAAAGTGGATTCAATAGAAGGTACAACACTATTGTCAAAGTTATTCAATTCAAAGGTTGTAAGCTTACTGATCAGAGTATCAAGGGTGAGGTTGGATGTAGCCCTTGTTTCAAGAATTGCAGAGATCCAGATCGCATAAACTGGCAGAAAAGTTCTGAGAATCTTTCTTATCACTGTTTCATCATCAATAGCTCCACCAGATGCTCTAATAGCATGTACTACCTCTTTTAATCTATTTTTGTATTGCATAATGTTCTCACCTTCTTTCACCTTCATATCATCAAATCGACCTCTTAGGCTTTCTACTCTGGCTCTCTTGACATTCGCATCTTCACTGTATATTAGAGTCATCTTGTCCCACATCTTTTTAGTAGTATCACATTCCTTGATATCATTAAATTTGGCATCAGTACAGGTAGCAGAAAGTTCCATCATAGTGATATTGTGTTCATGCCTATCCTTTAATTGATCAAGAGTTAGGGGACCTGATGTTAGTTCAATGTAGCCATTCTTCATCAGTTCTAGTCCAGAATTCCCAATTCCAAATATGTGCAACTTCATCTAGCTTTGCCATATTGTGAAGTTATCTTTGTTCAGCTTTGGCACTTCTGTCTTATACATTTTGAGACCTTTTTGCTGAAGTCCTTAAAACTCTATTCTAAGCAACCAGCTCTCTGATACCAATTGTTAGAATAACTGAGAGGGGGGTGAATCAGTTATCTAGTATCCCAATTCAAAATGTATAATCCAAAACAATTCTACTACTACAAGTCGATAACCATAGAATACTTCCACTGTCTATGTATTTACTAATTGACAATCTAAACTTTGTATTAATTACTGATTAAATCTAACATGTAATATGCAAAGTATGATCACAAACACATATCAAAATCAACACATAACACAAGAGATTTAACGTGGAAACCCTGTAAAGTGAAAAACCACCTGGGACCGGCAACCCAAAATTGTTCACTCTTCTAAAGTGAGGTCAGTGAAGACCCAACCCTATTAAAGGTTTAAAAACACACTGTTATGTGTGACCTTGTTAGAGGATTTTAGACCAGAAGTTATCGTCCAACCAATAGTCACTCTAGGGTTGATAGGATAACAATGTTCACTCTATAAATGAAACATCAAAATATTTTCATAGTCCAGTCGGTTGAGAGATTTAATTGTGTACAATGGTTAAATGTGTAATAGTAGGTGATCTGCCTAAATACAACTTCAGTTTGGAGTTTATAGATCAATGTTCAGCTCATTGAAATACTTCTGATCAATATAACACTTCAAATTCAATACTGTATCAACTTACTGTCCATTGATAATAACTCTTTGTAGCTCAGTAACTGTTCTACAGCTCAGTTCTTATTAACTAGTATGATCAGAAAAATTTATTCATGCAATTATTCTACAGTATCTTCTTCTTCCGACATCCTTTCATCATGAAACCAATGTCTCTTATATAGACGAGTAAATCATTTTCTTTTCCTCCATCAGATTTTGCTGCTTAATCATATTCATAGATTTTTCCACTTTAAGATCCCTTGGCTGATGTGTCAGTAACACGTTTCAATCTACTCCATTAGATCATTTTGATTTATGTTAGTCATCGATCTTCATAACAAACATTATCTGTTACCTTGATTTCATACACTTTATACCTCATCACTTTATCAGCTAAACTGATCATTTAATTCCTTTCTATTTTTCTCGGTTAACAAAGAAATGCATCGGTGAACACAAGCTTGGTTAATACTGTGCTTAATATACACTACACTTCATCGGTGTATACTAAAATGCTTTATTTACCGACAACACTATTTTGTGTCTTTCAGCTCTATTCTTCATCATAGATGAATGCAACATAATAAAGTCAATTCCATCAAGTCATAGACTCATCAACAAGTTACTCAGTGTATTCCTTATCCTCATCTATCATATACATCTTCCTCATGTAGATATTTCTATTCTTCATCTCTTTCACCTTCATTTAGATGTGTTAATATAGTAACTTACAAGATAAGTATTTTCAAGCTAGTTGACATCAATGACAACATAATACTGATTTAATCATCTTGCATATCTAATCATCAACTCTTTAGTAATCTTTAAATTACAGATTCTTCATTCTAGTTCTAAATCAGTTTTAGTTCATCATCTTTGTATTTATTCTTGAATGCGGTTAAGATCAAAGATAAATTTTTCTTTAGAAGAGAAGATATTACCAAATTCATCCTTGTTCCACTATTTGATATTCGATTTAATATTTCTAAGATTTTTAACCATCCTAAACATTGTCGAACCCTTAACATCTATGTTCCACCAATCTTTTATTTTATTTATCATATTTGGATGGGTAGTCCACATCGTTTCAAATCTAAAGGGTAAACTCCTTTTCATAGAAATTAGATCTAGAGAAAGAGAGATGGGAGAGTGATCCAAGCCAATCCTCACCAAAGAAGATAAATTACAATTGTAAAAATTCAGCCAGTCAGCAATGATCAAAGCATGGTCTAGTCACACTTGGATGCATTCCTACCCAGTTCTCCTATTGGTCCAGGTGAAGCTAGCACCCTGAAGGTCCAAATCTAAGAGGGCTTGATCATTGATGAAGACCATGAGATCTTGTTTTCTTTCCAAATTAGGGGAAATACCACCATATTTTTCCCCTTCTTTGAGGGGGGTATTAAAGTTCCCCATGATAATACCCTTAGAAATATAACAACAAGAAACAATCCTTTTAACTTTTTTCCAATAAGATCTTCTTCCTTTTTTGGAATTAGGATCATAAATATTCATAATATACCAGCTTTCATTATCCTTTAAACTAGTAAAATTCATGAGAAGCATATTACCTTCTTCACGGATGACTTCAGCCTTAAGTTGATAGGAGTTCCACATAGTCATCAGACCTCATGAAGCTCCTTTAGAGCTAGAAGCACTTATTTACATATATTTACAAAATATAATACCCTCAAGGTTATCCTTCTTCATCTTGGTTTCCTGGATTAACATAATATTTGGTCTATGATCCCCAATCATATTCCTTATAACATCCTACTTATGTGAGACATTTAGCCCATGAATATTTCATGAGATGATTTTCATTTATTTTTAGATGTACAGGCTTCCTAGATGGTCTTTTTGGTTCCCTCCACTATATTCTTGTTGGATTCTTCTTACCGGACCTGGCTAGCTTTCTTTCTCCCCAGATTTTTTGATTTGGCCCCTACATTAGCTCTATTGCTACTTCTAGTTTCTACTGGGGAGACTGGAGAATGATCCCTACAATTAGATTTCTTCTTCTTCTAGACCTTAGTCTACTCTTCATCCTCCCCTTCTTTATATTTCATAAAGAGCTCTTCCATTTTTGTAAACTACCCCAGGGAAGTTGATTTAAGTAGTTCTTCCATCTTGAATACCTATCTAGAAGGTGCACACTTTGAGCTATGATTAGGGTTGGATTCTTGTGAGGAAATGCCTCTCTACATGTACTTCTTAGGACTAGATAAACCATCCTCCAAAGAAGGTTCAAGGGAATCTGGAATAAAGGAAAGCTGGGCCATCCCACCTTCAACCAATCTCATTTCTTCCCTAGTACTGACCTCTCTGGAGTCATCTTGTAAGATAATAGCTTCCAGAACCTTATCAATCCCATCCAAGGGAAGAAACTCCTCCCTATCCACTAAACATTCATTCTAAAGCTGGATGATCTCCCGAGAGTCTATTATTATTTTCTACCATACCCTCTTGGTTTTTAATTATTTTTGGGCTCACCTCAGTTGAATCCTTTTTCTTCCAAACTCTTTGGATGTTAGCCTTGACACACCCTTGGGGCTTTGGGTTTTTCTCCCTTGTTGGGCCTGTCGATACCTAATACTTGGTGTTTCCAGCTTTCCTTAGGGCCATCTGATCTTTCCTTTCTTTCTCTAGCACCAAGAGCATTGGACATGATTTAGCATAGTGACCACCTTTCTTGCAATGAAAATATGCAAAGGGAACACTTTCATAATCCAATTTCTGCACTCTTTTACCCAGTTTTGAGTGAATCTCTTTGGTCTCTGGCATATCCTTACCCTCTTCCACCCCTATATAGATCCTGGCATAAGTGAAGTGCCTCCTTGCCACTATCATAGGGTCTATCAATAGTAGTTCTCCAAAAGATTTATCTATTCCATCAAAGACATCTTCATACTAGAATTCCAAGGGAAGTTCTGGTAATCTTATGCGCACAGGAGTTTGAATAAAGAAATAATCATTTAGGTCTAGTTTAGGAGACCATTTTTGCAATGCCAAAGAGGATCTCCATATGGTCCATGTTCTAGCACATAAGATTTTGGCTAGATCCTCCTAGCATGAAAACTTAAAAGACATAAAACCTTTCACCATAGTAGTGATTTGAACTTGACCCTTTAGGTCCCATCTTTTCTTAGCAAAAGCCCTTACTATTACACTCTATTTTGACATTTCTAAATAGTTTGAGAAGTTTTAAATAAAATTTGACATTAATGGATTGAATCTAGACTCTTTATGTGGGATTATTTTAATTAGGATTGTTTACTTCCATTTTTCATAGGTTAGAAGTTTCTTTAACTACATTTGATTAGTTTTGTAAATAGTTTTGTAATCAAGCCAGTCACTGGTCTATCTAGGACTGTGTGTAAAGAAATGGCTCCCACATGAAACCCTGAAATGGAATCATCACAAGTCTTTGGGCCATGTTAGGAGAGCCTATGTATAGTGTACATATTCCTGTTGGAGGTCTAGAAGTGGCATATACTAATTTTGCAAGAAAGCCCTAGGAGGGTCCAATTAAACCCAACTAGGAGTTTGCAACTGAGAATAGTGTTTGATTGGAGGAGTTTGAGTGTAGTTTTGAATCCAAGAGGTTGGAAGGTCTCTTGGGGGCTGTAGAAAGACCCTTGAGAAATATGGGAACTTCGTTAATCCATATGATGACATTTTAAAGCTTAAAACACTTGACTAGTTCTTGGAGACCCAATTATCCCTATAATCCCTTGTTTATAGGAATTTCCTATATGGAAAAGTTGAAGAGGGGAGACCTAGTGAATCTCAAATAAATTTGAAAAGGGTGTTCAAAACCTATATTTTTTCATTGGGTTGTTTGGAGACATTTTCCAAGAATAGCCAAAAACCGGTTAGAGAGACCTAATTGAGGGCTAATAGGCCTAAATGACAAATTGAACCAAAATCTTGAAATCGATGAAAAAGATAGAGCTTTAAAGGGTGGTAGAAGAAAATTGAACCCTTGAAAACACTTAGAAAAGAAAATTGAAATAGGAAAAGCCTTAAGATGGAAATCTAAGAAGTCAATAAGTTGTTCACACATACAAGATAGATACCCTAGTGAAGCACTAAAGGTTTTCACCTTGAGAGGGGGCATTGACAAAGTCCTAAAATCAATAGAAGAGGACTTGGAAGATCCTAGGAGTTAGGGTTAGGGTCTTGGGAGGATTGGAAACTCAAATAATCCTAATCAAGAAAGTGCAAGCAAGCTAGGTGACTATCTATCAAATTGGTATCAAAGCCTATAAGATTAGGATTGTGGGTGGATTTTCCAACCAAAGGATTCAATTGGAGAGTCTACAATCATATCTAATGTGGAGTTATCCAAGAAGGTGGATGAGAAAGAAGAGGAGAATAGGTTTCTCAGAGAAAGACTAGCCCAATTGGAGTAGAAACTAGATGAAGTAGAGGAAAAGACTGAAGAAGTAAAAGATAAGGTGGAAGGAAAGGCCAAGGAAGTGCCCCTAGATGATGAGGTCCTTGAACTAGACCATATCCTTACTAAAGATCCATTCCTTAAAGCATTGAAATCCCTAAGTGGGAAATCTTTAGAGGAGTAACCTACATTTAGTGGGAAAATGGAACTAGAGGTGGTGATGGATTGGATTGAGTGGTTTGAAAATCACTTTGAGTGTGATGGGATAACTAAAGCCCAAAAGGTGAAAGTAGAAAATTCAAGGCTTAGGGGATCTATCCTCACTTGGTGGAATCTCATCCAAGTTGAGAGGGAGAAAGAATGAAAGAATCCTATAACCACATAGAAACCTATGGTGGCTAAGATCAGAGAAGCATATGTACCTAAGGATTACAAAATCCAATTACACAAGAGAAGATAGATCCTTAGAAAAAAAGAGTTAGATGTCAACTCTTATACAGAGGAGTTCCAAAGATTGTGCATGAGGTCTAGAGTGGCTGAAGAAGAGATTGTGAAGGTATCCATATATGTAAATGGCTTGAGGTGGAACATTCAAGATGAGATTAGTCTCTTGGCTCCTACCATAGTGCAGAGATGTCACCAATTAGATATCAAGGTCGGAGAAAAACTAAAGAAGAAGCAAGACTCAAGAAGCACTAAAGGAGGAGGAAGAGGTAGAGATGGTAGAGGCTATAGAGGGGGTTTTGGAGGTAGGATTTTAGAACCAAATACCCAAGGAGAGACAAATTTGATAGAGAAAAATGAAGCTAGCTCAGAGGTATAAGTTCAAATAACAATCAGAGAGGAAGAAATAGTGGTCAGGGAAGAGGATCATACTTTGCAACCATGAAGTGATACCACTGTAACTAGTTAGGACATCCAGCCTATAGATTTCTAGAGAAGGGATCTACATCACAAAAAAGTGAAAAGAAGGTGATCTATGTTCAAGAAGAGACATGTAGTAACAAGCATGTAGAGGTTCCTTTAAAATTAGAAGAAGAGAAAAAACTTGTGATAAGAGGAACACTCATCAAAGAGTCTGTCAGAGAAGAACCCAATCAAAGAAGGGAATTGATTAGAATGAAATGAAAAATCTTGGGAAAAGTTTATAAATTAATCATTGACTCAGGGTCTACTGATAATATTGTGTCATAAGAGGCAGTTAGTAAGCTCAATATAAAAATGACCCCTCATAACAATCCCTACATAGTCACTTGGTTGAACAAGGGACAACATGTCCTATTTAATCAGAAAGTATTGGTAGACTTCACCATTGGGAGGTATAAAGATAGAGTTCTATGTGATGTTTTACCAATGGATGTATGTCACCTTTTATTGGGAAGGCCTTAGAAATTTGATAGGTAAGCCATACATGATGGAGCTAAGAATGCCTATTCATTCAAGAAAGATGGAGATAAATTCAAGATATAGTCTTTGTTAGAAGAAGGGGAAGCAAGGTCAACAGGGCCTAATGTTCTTAGTGGGGGAGAAGAAATTCTTGGGAGCTCTTGAAGAAGGTGAAGGAGTAGGGTTTGCATTGGTTTTCAAGCCCAAAGAAGATAAGGCAAAAAAGAAGATAGAGTTTCCTGTGAAGATACAAGAGATATTGAATCATTATCAAGACATAGTGAGTGATGGACAATTGACTACCTTACCCCCTAAAAGATCCATTAGCCATCAAATAGATTTCATCCTAGGAGCTACACTTCCCAAAAAACATACTTATAAAATGACCCCACAACAAAATGAGGAGATTGCTAAGAAAATATAAGAACTCATAGACCAAGGACTGATTAGGAGAAGTATTATCCCTTGTGTTGTTCCTACTCTCTTAGCTGCTAAGAAGGGTGGTACTTGGAGGTTATGTACTGACTCTAGGGCCATCAATAGAATTACCATTAGGTATAGATTCCCTATTCCAAGAATAGAAGACCTAATGGACTATGTAGGGGAAGCCAAGTACTTCACCAAGATTGACCTCAAGAGTAGGTACTATGTACTCTAAATAGTGCACTTCTATGAATCATTACAATCAAGAACACTCAAGAATGAGGTCTCAAAAATCAATCCATAGCTCCCTAGGCATGGAGTGCAAGGGTTTTTAAGAATGCTCTCAGCTAGAGCTATTAAGCCAATAACCTTCCTAGTAAACCATGCAATGGGAGATTCAAATGAAGACAAGGGAAAGAATGCCAATATCCTCAAGAATCAAATGAAATGCAATGCAAGCTAGATTAAGATGAATATGCAAGCTAAACTATGGAAATGAAAGAACAAGTATTACAAAGCCTCCTAGTTAAGCTAGATGAATTAATCTAAAGCATAAAGGAAACTAAGCTAAGTATGAAGCTATGAATTTCATGATAATGCAAGAAATGAAACTATGATAACATGTAGATGAAAAATCCAAGAATGCTCCAAATCTTCAAAAAGTTCCAAAGTGACCTAGAAAACCTACAACATAACATTAGCATAACAAGTTGGGGATCTAGAATGAAGAAGAGAGTTCTCCTTTCATAAAAAATGAGAAGGAATGGACCATGGAGATTAAGAGGAAAAAGATTTAATCAATGATGGAGCTTGAAAGAGGAGAAATCCATGTGCACAAGTATCCTCAAATGAGAAAATAAGAGTTGACTTTTGTGTCCATATGAGACAAAAAGAGCTTTTCTCCTTTTTATAAAATAAGAATAATGCTTTATTTGTGCAACTTAGGATAAGAGGAAAAGTGGGGGGCTTTTTATTTAATTAAAAGAGGAGGAAATTCCTTTTAAATAAATAAAGACTTTAGGATAAAATGGTTAGCCCATAGAAAATAATCGAATAAATGATAGAGCTAGGATTTGATCAAGAATAAGCAATTGATAATTTTAGCAAATAATGCTAGAAAGGGGCTAATAGTCTAGATGACCATTTTTAGATGATTACATTTTCCCCTCTTTGACTAATGTGTGATCAATCTGGGAACACATTACGTCAAAGAATAGATCAGCCAAGAAAGTAATAGATAGCAGTTTGACTCCAAAGTATGAAGTGTAGAGAGATAGCAAATCCTACATGGTTAGCCTAGTAGCGACAATACTGATCACTTAGGAAAGAGATGGATAGTATCAAAACTCAAGATGAGAACTAACATGTCAAGCAAAAAGATAGATTGATCAAAGCAAATGGAATGGTCAAGCATATGCTCTGGAGAATAGCTAATAGGATATGATGTGTCTACCCCCTCGAGATTGAAATTGAAATCAGGTAGAGGGAATGTAGAAGCAAGAGCAACATGATCAAATCACTAGAAATCATAATTGAAGATGAAAGATGATAGAATAACCATCAAGAAGTGAAGATATGCCCCAGTCAAGACCTTAGAGAGAGATGAATTAAATGAATGAAAGACTAGAAGTGTGAGAGAGATGGGGATGAAGAAGGAAAGAATTCCCTAGCGAAGAGCAAAGGATTAGGCCTCAAAAGGTCAGCCAACTACATGGAAGAAGAAGAAATGTGATTTGGATGGTCAAGGTGAACTCAGATTTTGGTTTTGATCCTGAAATGAATAGAAAATGATGTGATATGAAAGACAAGAAGTGAAAGACATGATCAAGAAAAGAAAATGTGAGCACAGTTGACCGACAGGTCCACGAAAGATGAAAGGAGAGCTCTCTCCATATGCAAGATGCAAAATGAAACTAACATGAATCTAAGAATGAAAGCTACTATGAAAAGTGGTTTACTTGCAAGGTCACAAATCTTTTAGACTCTAATATTCATCATCGAGTGTTATTGGTAGTGTTGTAAGATCATATAATACACACTAGTATAACTATGTGGATCTAAATATGATCTATATCAGATAGGAATGTGGAAATCCCACTTAGGCACCAAAGACATATAAGTCAAGATGACTAGTGCAGTGAGGTTCCCTAAGTTTGATATAGAAAAATTATGCTCGCATCGAGACACAAGAAAATCAAGATAACTATAAACATGCACTTGTAGAAAAATAGTCAAGGATAATACCTTGTAGATCCCAATGTCAAGTGGAACAAGCATAAATGCTAATGATAGTGAGGACCAACAAAATATACCCACAAGTAGAAAGAAAATAAAACATGTTCTCATGCCCCAGTCTTCTAGCTCAGCATCATCGAAAACTATTAGGGATACAACACTTAGCAAAGAAATCATCATAGATAGCACACAAAGAAATAAAGCAAATGTTAGCAAGTCAAGTGTTTAAGTGTGTGTGTGTAGGTCATAGAGTCAATCTTTGAGTATCGCATCTTCCAATGAGAAATATCATATCATGCTAGACTGTGGGTAAGACATCTGATAAGTGTTGATAAAAACTTGATGCTAGGGTAGTGTTGAAAAAAACTGTTGGGGTAGTGTTCAAAAACACCATTTGCGAGGTGCCTAAGAAACCCAAATGCACAAAGAGACCCAAGATAAGCTAAAACAATGTATGCCCCCAAGACTAAGACAAGAGTCAATTCCAGGCTAGGAGAGGCAAACTGAGAAGTGGAGTGAAAGAGCGCCACACAAGGCTGATAGACGTAGGTGCAAGGGTCTCAAGCAGCACCTGTTTCCAAGTTTTCACCACTTGATAGATTTTTTATTTTTATTTTTTTTTGTATTTTTGCTACCAAGGCGCCTATTTCCAGGTTTTCACCAAGGCACTTTTTCTATTTTTTTGAATTTTTATGCATTTATTTATGTTTTTTGGTGAGACATCAAAGTGCCTATTGCTAGGTTTTCACTAGGATGCTTATTTTTTTTAGTACTTTTTATGCTTTTTAGGATTTTTTCAGCATCATATAAGAGCTCAAGGACCTTAAGCATAGAACTTCTACAATTGTAGAACATTGATAGGCTTGTTAAGCTCTACTTCCTCTTATGTAGATAACTGAGATGCACTGGACCCAAATGTTGTTGTGATAATACAAGGTCCTAACCAATAGGAACCAACCCTAAGCAATTTCCAAGCTAATGCAAGGTCATTAAAGTGTGATCCACATATATTGTCATGGACTTCAGCTAGCACTTTGTCCAACTCCTCTATTTCTAGACACTTAAGGAGAGTTTTGTCTAGACCCTTCCTATACAAGTCACCAGAGATGAGGGTTGTAATACCCCAAAAATGGGCTATAAGTTCATTAATCTCCTACATCTTCAATTCGAACGAAATCGACATCAAAGTCCTAACCTAAGGCACATCTAAACATCATCGAATCATAATTGATTATCTTAAATTCTGCATCGGGGAATATTCCTAGTAATATTCCTAATTATCTTAATTATCTTTAATTTAATGATTATTTGGCGATAAATCACATTTATCCTAAAAATTTGATTAATTGAATATTTTCATATTTAATTAATTAGATTTAATATTTGCCACTTAATTGTGTAATTAAATTTAATTCTATCTATTATTAATTGTATTATTTAATTTTGACAATAAATCAAAATTCCTATCTTTAATTGATTAAATTCTTATTTAATTAATTAAAGCATGTTGTCATTATTTAATAATATAATTTTTAATAAAAGTTTGAATAAATAGTTAATTAACCCATAAATTAATTATTTATTTTCAAAAATCAGTTGAGTTGAGGATAAATCACTTTATTTATTTATTTAATTCTTAATTATTATGCATATTCAAAAGAAACAGTTAAACTCCAAATCAGAAAATCAATGCAAGTTATTGACTTTTTGGAACTCAACATCCTTTTGGAGTTCAAAAAGCTGATCTAAACTCTAATTTGAGTTAAAAAGCTGTTTTTGCATGTTTTTGCATGATTTTGAGAATTAACTATCTTTTATGATCAGATAACTCAAAAATCAAGATGAGTTAATTTGAGTGATTTATGGCTTTTATTCATGCACCTCCAAAGCCCTGGATTTCTATAAATTAAGGCTTTAGCTCTTCACAAATCATCTCATATTTTGCACAATCACGCTGGAGAATTGGAGACTGAGGAATCAACTTGCGAATTCAAAGCTTTGTGAGATCAATCTTATTTTTTTTGCATTCATATTACATATCATTGTTAGATTCATAGCATATCAATTTTCAATAGCATTCATAGCATATCAATTTCATTTAGCATAGATTTCATATCAGTTTTTACAATTATTATTGCATAGAAAAATCCAAAAAATAGCTTAATTGCATTTATTCCATATCCATCTTTTGCATTCAAATCCTTCATTTAGGTGTCGTCTAGGTCACTGATCTTAATTACAATCTGAGAACATTAATCTCGCACCTATTAGAAGGCAGTAAATCGCTTGGTTAGATAGCTTTCAATTTTGCATGATTTTGATTATAGCTAACCTCTAATGTTTTACTGAGTGTTGTGTCTACAGATCAGGTATAATTTTCACACACACATTTCTGGCGCCCACCGTGGGGCAACCCACCTTTGCATGCTGGTTTTGATTTTTTTGGGAGCTAAAACCCCAAAGTTTCAAAGATTTAATTTTATCTCCCAAACGGCTTGGAATTTTGATCTGAAATTTTGTTTGCAGGTTGGTGACATGTCATGAAAGCTACAGTAAAAAATTTAGAATTTTTTGAGATGTTTTGAATTTTTAATAATTTTTTCTTGAAATTCCGGAAAAAATTAATATCTGACGCAAATCAGCATAAATTTTTATATTTTCGGAAAGCTCTTTAAATTCTATAGGGGGTCCATTCTTTGTGTTTTAAATTTGGACATGATATCATAGCTCAAATAGTCAATTTACAAAAACTGGTCTGTTTTGATAAAATGGGTCTCTAGGGCACAAATGAAGAGGTTTTTCTAAAACTTTTGTATTTTTGGAAAGCTCTCTGTTTTTTAGCAGGGGTCTCTATTCTGAATTTCTATTTTTGTGGCCAAAATCATATCAAAAAAATTAGATCTTGTTGACTAGGTCAAATGCAAAAAAAAAAAAAAAAATTTGTGATGGGTATGCACTTATTTTTTTTACATGGTTCAATGAATGATATGAGTTGTCATTTGGGTTGATTGCTGGTTATTATTACTGATAATAATTGATTTTTAGAGCTAACCCTATGATTTTCATAAGTTGAATATATTTTGCATATCTTGTTTGCTTGTTTGCTTGTTGGAGAGTTCGTCACTTGCTTGCATGGAAAAGCTCAACAAAAATTGCTAAAAATCAAGCAAAATCTACTAAGTGCGTTGCAAGGATCCCAGGTATTCTCCTTCATCTAATAATATTTTGATTTGGGACTTAAAATAAATCTCTTATGTGTCAAGCTTGTGTGCATCTTTTCATGCTTTTGATCTATTTCTACACACTTGCATAATTGATACTAGGTTGTGAACCCTTAAGGATTCATTAAGTAGTCTTAGAATACTTGTGATTGATCTTGATTGCTATCTTGGGTTATTGGACTCGCTAATCCGCTGGCCCCTCATTTCCGCCCCGTGGTTGCAATCTCAGCGCCATAAAGGGGAGGGGTCAACAGGACAGAAGCGTTAAATGTTCCACTTGGCAACCCTTTTGTGCTTTTAGGAACTCACTTGTTTTCTAAGTTGGGGACTCATTTTTAGCTTGTGTGAGGTGTTAAGTGTTCCACCTTGTGGACTCATCTCATATTTGCTTTAAGCGTTAAGTGTTCCTCTTTCTACTTTTTGAATGCTTTTGGTAGATTTACTTTCAGAACATATATCTGTGCTCACATAGTAATTAGGCCCTATGAACACTATTCGTGATTCTTGAAAGATTGGATTCCCAGCGAAATCCTTCTTGATGACAGAATCCTTGTAGGTAGGGAGGATACTTAGTGCGTTTCACATTCAACTTGGTTAGTGCATCTTCTCTTATTAATCGACACATTCTCTCTCCGGAGAGGTTGATAGATCACGTAGGGTTGATATCACAAGCTTTGGTGAATCAAAATTGGTTAGTGCATCTTCTCTTATTGATTGATACATTCTCTCCCCGGAGAGGTTGATAGATCACGTGGAGTTGATATCACAGACCTTGGTGGAACAAAACTTTGTCTTAGCGTGTCGGATTAATCTGCTTGCTTTGTTTGGGTTAAAAGTGAAGAGGTGTCAAAACCTTGAATCTGGAGCCAAGTCCCCTTGTGGTATAACTCTGTGAGTCATCTTTAGAGAGGGTTAACCGTAGCGGACAATCCCTTCACAGGGCAAATTGCGTTGACGGAACCTCAAGCGGTCATAGCCATTTTCACCGTGGTAGTGACAGCCGCTATATAAATGTCCTTGTGGAAGAAATCTCCACGGGTATGGTTCATTGTTGGGTTGTCAGATCTCCCTAGCAGCTCTTGAAGATTAAGTTCTCAGACTGTGTCAAAACCCTGGTGCGCCAGGATTGGAGTTCACCCCTTTGAATCATAAAAGTTGCAGAGTCAAACCATTACTAAAAACCTTAGAGAGGCCAATTTTTCATTCTCAGGTATATGTGTGTTATTGCAAAACTTTTCAGAACATACACAATTAGTACTCTCAGGGATTAGCACAATTTGGTCACTTGATTGTTCATGCGCAAGGTTGCTTTTGCCCTTGATCATTGTTTTCAGACGTGCTTGGAATCACTTGCTTGCTGTTCTGTGTGCTTATTTATCTACTTGGCTATTAAAAATGATCAAATCTGGTATAACCTTCAAAATCTGGACAGTACAATTTGCAAACAATCCAAAACTGAAAATCTTAAATTTTGCAAAAATTGACGTAAAGTTCTTTCTGGAGTCAAAAGTCATTTCAAGAATTCAAAAGTCGTACGAGTTTTGTCAAGTGTCATTTCAGCATTACCCAACTGTCGTATGAGTTTAGCAACTGTCATTTCATAGACTACCCAGTGTCGTACGAGTCTGCAGAGTGTTGTTTGGAAAAATTTGAGAAAGTTGTCAGAAATTGTCAAATTGCAAGATATCCAATGTTTCCAGCCTAGTTCCAGAATCTGTCAAAAATATCATTGTGTCAGGAACAGAGCAGTAGCTATTGAGCATTCTACCATTTTCTGAGTTTGATCTTTTGAATCCGATCTAGTCTTCTGTTTGATCAATTTGAGTCCTTTTTATCTCGTGTCAAAAGCTTGTCATAACTATCAATCTTTAATCAATCAATCTTCAAAAACAAACTAAGTGTTGAGAACTCGTGTCCGCTATCTTTTGGGCGATCTATCCCATGCATCCAGGGCACAGTTTCCTTCACCCACATCTCATCAGATCTTCAAAACTATCATAATCTTGACAAGGTTGCGTCATCCAATTTTCTCGAATCAAATTGTTCTTCAGTTGTCTTCATCCTTTTCTTCTGTTTCATTCAAAGTTAATGGTGGAGACCAGAGCTTCTTCACACAAGAAATCAGAAGAAACATCTCAAAACTTACTTTTGACCAATACCCCGGGTCCAACTCTTGAACAACTCATCAAGTCAGGTATCTACGAAGACGACGGTCTCGGTAACTTTCGATTGAAAATTGGTTACAGACCTCCTCTATCAACTCATAGAGGTAATCAACAAACTCTTCCTCAATCTATTCCAGGGAGCCCAAAAACTCCTACCATGTCTCAAGCAGGGACAAACCATGGTTCTCTAGGAGGAGGATCCCAGGGACACCACTCTCAACATAATGCCGACCAAGACCCTACACCCTCTGAAATCCATCGGTGTCAGAATGACAATGAATTCAAAAGAATGATGAGGCATTTCTTGAAAATGGATAGAGAGGCATACTTTTTGCAATTAGCCCAAGAAGGAGCTAAACTTCCTCCTCACTTCAATGTCGAAGATATCATCACACATGAGGAAGAAACTCCGATGATGGCCATAATGAACCAGCTGCACGCTATGCAGGTCAAAATGAATAAAATTGAGAAAGAGAAGGAACCCAAGGAATTCTCCATGGAGGCCCTTTGTCCTTTCCCTTTTGACAAAGACTTGTATATGCCTCCATTCCCAAAAAGAGTGGAGATACCAAAGTATGACAAATATGATGGACACTCTGATCCTCAAGATCATGTCAGAGAGTTCTGTACACAATCCATGGAATTCATGCATGAACCGACTTATCTAATGTGTCTTTTTCCTAGATCCTTGGGAGGAGCATCCATTCAGTGGTTTTCAAGATTACCTTCTACAATCAAAACTTTTGAGGAATTGATTAAATTGTTTTATCAACAATATTCCTACAATATTCAACATCCGATTACCATGATCGATATCTGTAACCTCAAGCAATATCCAGGGGAATCATTCCTAACTTTTCTCAAGAGGTGGCGAAAGAAGTTTTCTTTATATGCTAGACCAATTCCCGAAATGGAGAAACTTGAAATCTTTATCAATAACCTTGTTCCAGAGCTCAACTATCCATTGCAAATGCAAGATCATGTATCTTTTGATAAAATGGTGGATAATGCAATCAAGATTGAGAAAGTACTTGTCAAGAAAGGAGAAATCACACTTCAAAAGGACAAGTCTGAATCGGGATCTAGCTCAAAAGATAAAAACAAGACCTGGAATAGAAACAAAGGTATCGTCTCTGACGGTGTTGTTGACACTATCCACACCCCATCAAAGGCACCGGCCTACAATCTCACCCTTGCCACCAAAGCCATTGAAGCTTCAGAGCAAAAATCTGCTGAACCATCTCCAAAGAAGCCATTCAAACGATGGGATAATAAACGAAAGTTTACTCCCCTAGGAGAATCTTTGGAATCTGCTCTGAGGACCCTGATAGCTGATAACATGATCTCTTTACCACCAATCCGAAAACCTGATTCGGATCCAAAACCATGTTGGTGGAAAGATAACGAATTTTGTGCTTTCCATCGAACTAAAGGCCACAGAACTAATGGATGCTTCCATTTGAAGCATACCATTCAAGACTTGATAGATCAAGGGGACATCACAATCAATAATCCTACCAGCAATAATGATCACACAGCATTTACAGAACCTTTTCCACAACATGGCAAGGGAGTTTCCACTTCTCAGCCTAACATGGGGGCAAAAGTCAACTATGCCTACCCTGGAAACGATGTTGTCATCAATATGGTGGAACCATGCCTCTCTGAGAGCTGTAATGTCATCACGATTGTACGAAGAGATAGAAATCATTCCTCAGCTAATGCAATTACCAGATCACAAGCTCAGACGCATCTGAAAGGACAAACACCAAATTCATTTGATGTCCCTAAGATACCTTTCAATCTCACATCTGCTTCTAAACAGAAGGTTGCCTCGAAATCTCCCAATCCAAAGGATACCAGACCTACATCTTACAGCATCGTACAACAACTCCAGCATACCAATGCCAAAATCTCTATGTTTGAGTTACTTCGAATCTCTCCAGCTCACCGAGATATCCTAGACAAAGCTTTGCTCAGCTCTAATGTTCCTGATGATCTAGATCTAGACAGGTTCCAAACTATGGTTGGTCATCTAACATCTCCGCAATATATCTCCTTTTCAGAAGAGGATGACAACTCCCTAAGTCACCCACATAATCAGCCCTTGCACATAGAAGTCTTGATCCAGAACCGTCGAGTCAAACGTGTGTTGATAGATGGGGGCGCAGGCCTCAACATTTGTTCTTACAACTTAATCACACAGTTGGGATTCTCAGAGATGGCTATTGATCCTCGAAAGAAGATCACCATAAAAGCCTATGATGAACAAGAAAGAGCTTCTAAAGGCACCATTGTCTTGCCCATCCGGGTGGGTCCAGTCATCAAAGATACCACATGTCAGGTGCTCGATCTACCATTGGCTTACAATATCCTTCTAGGGAGACCCTGGATACATGAAATGCAGGCTATTCCTTCAACATACCATCAATGCTTGAAATTTCCCTATGAAGGAGTGGAGGTTACTATCCCAGCTGATCTGAGTACAACTTGTAATACATTGAAGGAAAGTGCCGATAAACTTGTTCCCAATAACAGAGAATCTTCCATCAAGCAACAAAATGTGGCTTCCACATCTAAGATGGATGACATTGCTAAAGAGATCAATATCAAAGAAAATGGGATGGGAGAATACACTATAGAGCCAGTCTTGTCTCTGACATCTCTCCCAATCTCACCTAAGTCATATGGCCAATCCTTGAAGCAGTCTAAATCAGAACCTAAGGAACCTATGGAAGCATACAAAAGACATTTTTTGGTGGAGCAAGTATCTAAACAAGAATTTGAAGAGGATGAAGTTGTGCTGGCATGGCTATATAAAGAGGATTCTGAATCTAAAATTGTTCAACCTAGTGAATCTATAGCACCTACAGTCCCTTCTAATTCATATGGTCCAGGAAACAAATTGATAGACAAGATGGGATATTCTGGTCAAGGACCTCTAGGAATTAGGGGAAAGGGTCTTGTGACCCCCATTTCACATATTGGTCGAGCCAAAAAAGATAATGGTGGCATAGGGTTTAAGAAGAAACCCTATCATCTCAAAGGTGGTTGTTCTCATGTCATAGAACAAATTGCACCAGGAGAACCCCTTCTTAAGAAAGAAGAAACAGAACCCTCTGATGATGATTCAGATAGCTCTGAGCTTATCCCCTATGAAAAATTGCCTAAAGAGATCAAAGATCTTCTTGATGATACAGATGATCCTATCAGAAGAATTAATGTAGTAGAAACACAAGAACCTACTGTAGTGCAAGAGATGGTTGTACCACAAGAACCAACCAATCTCGAAGGCAATCAAACTGATCAAGAAGCAGGGGGTAGTTATTCTGACACTGATTCCCATGAATATGAATTCAAGTCAGAGACTGAGGGTAATCCTTCTTGGGGTATTCATCCTGATTTCACGCACTTTCTAAGATTTCCTAGAGATTCTGAATCAGAAGATGAGTCAAATGATTATGAATGGGGTGCCATTCCAGAAGAAGATGAGCTTATAACAGAGAAATTTATTGATGTTATTCACCAATATGTCTCTCAACCCAATGTAGGTCTAGAGCGAAACAATGAACTTAACGTGTCTGATCCACCTATGGCTGAAGAGGACTCCTATGATGATGTTGAGCCTATTCACGAATTGAACATTCTGAGCTGTAATATCACCTTTGAACTTGAGCATCAGGTTAGGACCAATGATGACATATCCACATCCGTGAACACCATATCCCAAGCCTTTCCCACTTTGACTATCCAACGCCCTGATCTTATCGACCAAACTTCCACCAACCCAAACCATGGTATGTATACCTTCCCAAATGACTATGCCCTTGCCTGCTACCTCAATGCAGTTGAGCCTATGAGTACTTCCATCAGTGAACCGAGTGTCAGCATGACCGAGTCGAACATCAAATATCTTAGTCAGAAAAACAAGAGTAAAAAGAAAAAGAAAAAGAGTTCTGAGGGTGAAAACCACTTTGTGGCAGTCTCAGAACCGACAAAAGTAAAAAGAAAAGACGTATCTGAAGGTGAAAACCTCTCTGAGGCACCTAAGGATGAGATATTTGATGTCCTTCCAAGTCATTTACAGGATAGATCTCCAGTTCTGATTGAGCCAACTCAATCCATCAATTTGGGTACAACAGAGGAACCACAATTGGTACATGTAGCACAATCTCTATCAGACGAAGAGAAACAAAACTTCACTATCTTCTTATCAGAGAAAAAGATCAACTTTGCATGGAAATATTCAGATATGCCAGGATTGGATCCCAATCTCATTATGCACCATCTATCCATTGCTCCCGGAGTAAAACCAATGAAACAAAAATTGAGAAAGATGCATCCTCATGTTGCACTCTTAGTCAAAGCAGAACTAGAAAAACTCCTAAAAGCTGGATTCATCCGTGTCAGAGACTATGCTGAGTGGATTTCCAACATTGTACCTGTTTCCAAACCAGATGGTTCAATCAGAGTATGCACGGACTTTAGAGACGTGAACAGAGCATGCCCTAAGGATTATTTTCCACTGCCTAACATTGATATGATAGTGGACATGACTGCGGGCTATGAAATATATTCCCTTATGGATGGTTTTTCTGGATACAACCAAATCAAAATTGCTCCAGAAGATCAAGAGAAAACAGCTTTCACATGTGCGTGGGGAACTTTCTGTTGGAATGTTATGCCATTCGGACTCAAAAATGCTGGAGCTACATATCAAAGAGCAATGACATCTATTTTTCATGATATGATGCATAGAACAATGGAGGATTACGTAGATGATACCTTGGCAAAATCCATGATTAGAACTGAACATCTAATAGACTTGAGCATGATCCTCGACAGAATGGAAAAATTTAGTCTTCGACTAAATCCTAAAAAGTGTGCTTTTGGAGTCACTTCTGGAAAGCTCCTAGGATACATCGTCTCCAAGAAAGGCATTGAAGTTGATCCAGCTAAGGTCAAGGCTATAATAGAGATGCAACCTCCCACAAATATCAGTCAAATGAGGACGTTGCAAGGCAGAGTTCAATCTATCAGAAGATTCATATCACAGCTAGCAGACATCTCACAGCCTTTTACAAAAACATTACATAAAGGTGTGACCTTTGCATGGAATGAAGAATGCGAGAACAACTTTAAACATATCAAGAAGTATCTATCAAATCCACCTATATTGATGCCTCCTATTCATGGGAAGCCATTAATATTATATGTCTCCGCAACAGATACATCACTGGGGGCATTGCTAGCACAGCATGATGAGAACAAGAAAGAAAGAGCCATCTACTATATCAGCCGAACTTTAGTGGCCTATGAGAAGAACTACTCAATGATAGAGAAGGCATGTCTCGCTGTGATCTTTGCATCACAGAAATTGAGACACTATATGTTAGCTCATACTACTCATTTGGTAGCTAAAATTGATCCACTGAAATATCTCCTAAGCAAAGCTGCCCTCACAGGTAGACTAGCTAAATGGGTCATGCTCTTGAGCGAATTTGACATTGAATATGTTGAAAGAAAAGCTATCAAAGGACAGGTCATTGCTGATCAGTTAGCTGAAGCACCACTGTTTGATGATACACCCATGCAAATGGAATTTCCCGATTCCTCTATCATGCACCTCTCTTCTAGAGCATGGCGATTATTCTTTGATGGCTCCTACACACAGAATGGATCCGGCGCAGGCATATTGTTCATTACTCCTCAAGGATACTCGATACCCAAAGCATTCAGATTAAAGTTTCCTTGCACAAACAATATTACTGAATATGAGGCACTTCTCAATGGTATGAAAATGGCAATACAGTGGAGAGTTACAGAGATGCACATTCATGGAGACTCACAACTAGTCATCCACCAGGTCAATGATGTGTACCAAACCAAAGATGGAAAGCTCATTCCTTACAAGAGAATGGTCGATGATCTAAAGAAATACTTCATCTCTATCACATTTGAGCAAATACCCAGAATGGAGAATAAGGCTGCTGATGCAATGGCAACATTATCTACTCTTTTACAACAGCCTGAACATGAACTACGCTACGAGTTCCTGGTGGAAGCCCTATCCTATCCTGCATATGACTCCCCTGAAACCCGCATGATCTGCACTGTTGTAAGTTATGACTCATCTCGCTACAAAAATTTGTTCTCCGATCTCCACGACCAAATCATCCCTGAGTCCTTTAACCGTTTTGAGAAACGAAACCTTATCCGATCCGCATCCCGATATGTCATCATTGGTAATGATCTGTACAAACGAGGTCTAGATGGTACACTGCTTAGATGTTTAGAATGAGAAGAGTCTCAACGTGCATTAGAGGAAGTCCATGAGGGTATATGTGGGTCACACTTGAACGGGTTAACGTTAGCTCGAAAACTTATTAGGGCTGGGTATTATTGGCCTGAAATGGAAAAAGAAGCTATTAAATTTGCTAAAAACTGTCAACAGTGTCAAGTACATGGCAACTTGATTCATGCTCCAGGGAGAGATCTGATTCCTTTTACTACACAATGGCCTTTTCAACAATGGGCATTTGATCTCATAGGTGCTATCCATCCGCACTCTTCTAATGGACATACCCATATAATCACAGCTACAGATTATTTTACAAAATGGGTAGAAGCAGTTCCTCTAACACAAGCAACGGGGAAACAGATCTCTATGTTCATCCTGAATTACATCATTTACAGATATGGGATCCCTCACTCTATAATCACAGATAACGGGGGACAATTCAAAAACAAGGACCTAGATGACTTATGTGCCAAGTTCAAAATTACTCAACATTGGTCATCTATCTATTATCCTCAAGGGAACGGACAAGCTGAGGCTTCAAACAAAAATCTCCTGAAGATCTTGCACAGAACAGTGAATAAAACAGGAAGAGACTGGCATCTGATGATCAATCCAGCTCTCTGGGCATACAGAACTAGTATCAGAACGCCTACAGGGGCTACACCTTTCGCTTTAGTTTATGGGTCTGAAGCGGTACTGCCTATTGAGGTTGAAATCCCATCACTCAGGATTAGAATGCATGGACTTGTCACTGATGAAGACTACAGAGTGTCGAGGTTACAAGAACTTGAACTACTAGATGAGCGCAGACAAGCAGCGTATGATCATCTCAAAGTATATCAAAAGAGAATGTCTAGAGGCTACAACAAGAAAGTCAGACACAGAGAATTTCAGGTTGGTGATCTAGTGTTGAGAGAAAATCCTAAAAATCAATCACATCGAGAACGCAAGGGGAAGTTTGAACCCAACTGGCTGGGTCCCTTTGTAATCACTGCTACTTTTGGCTCTGGTGCCTATCAACTCTCAACGACTGAAGGAGAACAGCTCCGAGAACCAATCAACGTTCTCCATCTGAAGAAATTCTACGCCTAAGGCATTCAGTGCTTGGTAAATGTCCTGAAAAAATCTTAAAAATCGGAAAAAGTCCTGAAAAAATGAACATCTTGGTGAAAACCTAGCAATAGGCACCTTGATGATTCACAAAAAAAAAAAAATCAAAAGTACAACAAAAAAAATCAAAAAATATCAAAAGTACAAAAAAATTGAAAAAATGAAAAATACAAAAAAATTTAAAAAATGAAAAATACAAAAAAATTGAAAAAAAAAAAAATACAAAAAAAAAGAAAAAAAAAAAAAAAAAAAAGTGCCTTGGTGAAAACCTGGAAACAGGCACCTTGGTAGCAAAAATAGAATCTCTACCAAGATGGTGAAAACTCGGCAAACGGGCACCACTTGTTCCAAAATGCTCCATCTATCAGCACAATCTTGGTCTTTCCCAGCTTTCAGTCTTGCTTTAGTTTGTACATATCTCCCGGTTTGTTCCTGCATTTCCAGTTTTCAATAAGTCGGCCTGTACACCAACCAGCTCAAGCATTTGCATCCTATCAATGTTCACACTTGGGGGCAATCAATGTCATATCCTATGGTCTCCCATGTATCTTAGACGTGTCATATCCACTCAGAGTCCTTTGAAGCTTCAAGTTGAGTCAGTCAGTCAGTCTCGTCTCCAGAAAGGATTTTGCATCAACAACAATCAAACATCAAACTCCAACTGAAAACAATATGTGCTTTTCATGCTTTTATCTCCTTGTATGCTTACTGATTCGCATTGAGATTTTTGCATATTGTGTCCCTTCGAGCTCTTCAATGATGTCCTTTACAGGATTTAGAGAGTGATGACTGGGGGCATAATCTTTTCTTTGTCTTCTGCTTGTATGTGAAAATCTAACAACTTTGGAAATTTCAGATTGAAATGGTGTCCGACTATAAGAGCCTCTATCTCGAATTGGATGGCCATGCGTACCTCGACCATTGATACCTGGACAATTCAAGGAAGTTTGATCTAACTATTATCTTTTTGAGTAAATTCTTTCTCCTACTGTGGAACGCAATCTTGCCTAAGGATGTGAACGATAAAGGGTCACTACGGGTAATTCACATTGGATTTAGAATGATCTCTTGACTGTTTGATGTGTTTGCAACGCAAGGCATACTCAGGTCATCACAATGTTTATGTTTTGATGCTTGTACAAATTGCTATATCAAAATGGACATGATATTCAGGTCATCCTGGCATTTGTGCCTTGATGCTTATATTTAATCCAACATTTTGAAAATAAAGTCAATATTCATATATCCATGGTTGTTGTCCAGTGGGTGTTGTATTGATTCTTGCGCATACAAATCGATATTCATATGTCTATGGTTTCATGGCTAGTGGGCATTGTATTGATTTATCCGGTTACCTAAAAGTTCAATGATGATAACAAATCGACACATGATCAGTGACTAGGTCCTAGGTCTTAGGTTGCATTTCATTTTGCATGTCTCATTGCATGATCTCACAATGATTAAACAAACTTCAATGCTTAAATGATTCTTCAAATCGCATCTTCAAGTCTAACAAGAGCTGAATCTCACACGAAGGTTCCTCCAATGAAATAGCAAGTAGAATCCTTTTTCGGGATCAAAATTCAAATCTGAGATCATTCATATTATTAACTACTTGCATATTCGACCTTCAATCATCACAGAAATCTAGTATTCAACTTAACTGATTATCTTACATCAAACTATCAAAATTTCAACTTGGTCAACCATGGTCAACTCATGGTCAAATCTAGTCAAATTCGGTCTCCAAGACCTCCAAACGATGCAGAATGCGTTCTTGAACGTGTATAACCACTTCTCAAATCAATTAACATGCTTCTAAACCATTTAACGCTGACTTCTCTTGTCAGATTTCAATTTTAATCCCGAAGGGGGCATGGTATTGCACATCAATTCAAAGTTTGTAAATCAAAATTCTATCGATCAAATCTATCAATATCTTTCATCAGTGATCAAGATAACAATCATGTCTAATTACTGATTCATCAAAAGTCCTCATCGCTCGAGGCAAATCTATCATCACTTGGGGCATATCAGATTCATCAAGATCCATATCAATCTGATATTTTCTTAATCTTGTAAACTGTATCAATTTTTGCAACCATCGGATCATAGTGTTCTTTCCTTGGTTCTTCGGCAACTGAAGGATTCGGATGTGATACCTGCTAGTTCTGCTAAGACAATCGAGTCTAGAACGGGTCACTCACTTCTTATCAATCCTAAGGTTCAGAATCAGGCATTTTGACACTTTTTCGCAATCATAGGTTCATTTTCTACTACAGTGAACATTATCTCTGGTCATTCAGGACCTCCTATCTCAATATCTTTCAATCGGTTTCTATCTTGAGATCGGTTTATCTTTTGAATCAGTTTCATATCTTTATCAAACACAGACTATCTTTGAACCACTGCGCTTCGCACAGTAATTCAAAGAGGGGCAAAATGTAATACCCCAAAAATGGGCTATAAGTTCATTAATCTCCTACATCTTCAATTCGAACGAAATCGACATCAAAGTCCTAACCTAAGGCACATCTAAACATCATCGAATCATAATTGATTATCTTAAATTCTGCATCGGGGAATATTCCTAGTAATATTCCTAATTATCTTAATTATCTTTAATTTAATGATTATTTGGCGATAAATCACATTTATCCTAAAAATTTGATTAATTGAATATTTTCATATTTAATTAATTAGATTTAATATTTGCCACTTAATTGTGTAATTAAATTTAATTCTATCTATTATTAATTGTATTATTTAATTTTGACAATAAATCAAAATTCCTATCTTTAATTGATTAAATTCTTATTTAATTAATTAAAGCATGTTGTCATTATTTAATAATATAATTTTTAATAAAAGTTTGAATAAATAGTTAATTAACCCATAAATTAATTATTTATTTTCAAAAATCAGTTGAGTTGAGGATAAATCACTTTATTTATTTATTTAATTCTTAATTATTATGCATATTCAAAAGAAACAGTTAAACTCCAAATCAGAAAATCAATGCAAGTTATTGACTTTTTGGAACTCAACATCCTTTTGGAGTTCAAAAAGCTGATCTAAACTCTAATTTGAGTTAAAAAGCTGTTTTTGCATGTTTTTGCATGATTTTGAGAATTAACTATCTTTTATGATCAGATAACTCAAAAATCAAGATGAGTTAATTTGAGTGATTTATGGCTTTTATTCATGCACCTCCAAAGCCCTGGATTTCTATAAATTAAGGCTTTAGCTCTTCACAAATCATCTCATATTTTGCACAATCACGCTGGAGAATTGGAGACTGAGGAATCAACTTGCGAATTCAAAGCTTTGTGAGATCAATCTTATTTTTTTTGCATTCATATTACATATCATTGTTAGATTCATAGCATATCAATTTTCAATAGCATTCATAGCATATCAATTTCATTTAGCATAGATTTCATATCAGTTTTTACAATTATTATTGCATAGAAAAATCCAAAAAATAGCTTAATTGCATTTATTCCATATCCATCTTTTGCATTCAAATCCTTCATTTAGGTGTCGTCTAGGTCACTGATCTTAATTACAATCTGAGAACATTAATCTCGCACCTATTAGAAGGCAGTAAATCGCTTGGTTAGATAGCTTTCAATTTTGCATGATTTTGATTATAGCTAACCTCTAATGTTTTACTGAGTGTTGTGTCTACAGATTAGGTATAATTTTCACACACACAAGGGTAAAGTGTGAGGCATGATGGATGAGATGGTGCTTCATATTGCATGTTATATTTTTAGGAATAACATGATCTTGGAGATAGGAAAATATGATGGCATTGTAAGGACTATGAGCAAGATAGGGTAATTCTTCCACCAGGAACGGGAAGCAAAATTTATGCTTTTTCAATTGGAAAATGGATGTCAAAGTAACCATGACATTAGCAACTTTATTTTCAGATAAGTTCACCATGTTCTTGTAAAGAATCAACTTTTCATCTTTTATTGAATAATCATCATTTTTGAGCAAATCTTTATTTGTACTTTTGTTAGGTTCAGATACCGCCACAATGTGGTTTTTGCCATCTGAATATTGCTCTTTTATTTTGATTTGATGATTGAGATACTTGATTTCTGATTTAGTCCTTTTTGTTGCTAGTTCACTGGTGGAAAAAGTAACAGGTTGAATGGCATGTTGATCCTGGGTGGACCAAGCTATGAGATCTAATTTTTCGAGATGAAATGAAGTGATTGGTTCAATAGCATTTATGCGAGGGATGTCATCTCTGGTGACAAGAGAGGTTGAGCCTATAGGGTAAGCTCTGAAAGTGTTAAGATCTAGACTTGTCATAGAAGGACCAGTATGGTCCACTAAAGCAATACATGGATTAAACTCATCAGACCCTACGTGAGACTCATCAACTACGTCAGGTTGGCGACCATGAGTATGAACCACATCCACTTCCATATCCACTATGGAAGATCCGTCAGAGAGAGTATCCCATTCATATTCATTTGAATCTATTGTTACACTTCTACTGGGATGCTTGCACCAAGAAGGTTTAGGACCTTTAGAAGTAGAGGCTTCAGCATCATTATTTGTGAGATCATGTCTTTTCATTAACCACAAAATATTTCTTCATTGTCTAGCTCAGGGGTCAAATTCATTATCTCTAGACATAGAAGCTTCAGCTAAATCATTGTTAGGCATACATTCTCCTTCCCAAAAGAGTGAAGTAGAAGGAAGATCATCTCTCATTTGAGCCATAGTGTGTAGTGGTGACTCATCTATATCTGTGTCTAAATCACTAATCATGGGAGCATTTCTAGAACATGTAGGGAGGTCATCATCAGCACCATCTCCTAGACCTATTGTAATCTTAGAGGATCAGCCATTAGTATGACTCAAAGGCTCGACTAGGGCATGCCCATTATCATTTATAGGTCCATGACCTTGATAGCCCATTTGCTGCAAAAATTTATAGCCTTTACCATAGCGCTTAGGAGAAATAGGAGTAGCAATAGTGGTACTATCTTCTTCATCTCTATAGATCCATTCTCTAACAGCTTGTTCTTCTCTTTCTGCATCTAGGGGTATGGACACTTGAACAAAATTACCAAAAATCATCATGTCAGAAGCAGAAGGCTTCATCTTATCAGAAGGTTTACCATATGATCTAGGAGAAGTAGGCATAGCAACAATGGAATCTAGCATGTATTCACCCATACCAAGGTTCATCATCTTAAAATTTTTTCAGCAATAGCCAGGGATGTAGTAGGATAATTAGAGGGTTTTTTGTGAGGAACAAACATTTCAGCAGTAGCAAGAGTATTGATAGCAATAGTATGATCCCCGGGGATCACAATTTTAGCTCCTTTATGTGGGAATTTGACACACTGATGGTATGTAGAAGGCACAGCTTTCATGTCATGGATCCAAGGATGACCCAAAAGAATGTTATAAACAAGTGGGATGTCCAATACTTGGAACATAATCTCTTTTGTGATAGGGCCCACTCGGACAGGTAACATGACAAGACCTTTGGAAGATCTTTCAACTTCATCATATGCTTTTATAGTAATTTTTCATTTAGGATCTACAGCAAATTTTGACAAACCCAATTGTTGCACCACATTGAAAGAAACAATATTTAACCCTGCACCATTGTCTATCAGGACTCAGTGGACTCGGATATGGTAGACCATAACTTCAATATGTAAGGTAAGATTGTGAGGGTGACTAATAGATACATCATCTTCTATAGAAAAGGATAGATAATGAGGTGATGAGATTTGGTTGACCATAGCTTGGAACCTATCTAGGTCAATGTCATTAGGGACATTATCTATACACAAAGCCTTTTAAAGGATCTCTTTGTGCAAAGGGGATAGCTCAAGCAACTCAAAAATAGATATATGTGCGGGTGTCCGTTGCAACTGATGGACAAGATCATAGCTAGACAAAGTTGAAGGAACTACTGGTTTGGAAGATGAGGCTTGTTTAGGATCAAGCATAGCTTTAAGGACCATTTTAGCTTGCCCCCTAGTAACAGCATTCAGTGTCTCACTTTGGGAAGATGAACTACCTCATGTTTGCAAGACCAACTTTGGCATACCATGATTGGCTTTATTATCATCTTGAGGTCTCATCATAAGAACACTCTCAACAGGCTCTACCATGTTGATCACAGGTGAGTCATAAGTATATGTGTAGTTGATCTTAGCATCATGATTCTTCTTATTTGGTTGAGAGGACTCCCCCTTGTCATACTTAGGTAGAGGATCTTTGAAAGCCTAGTGATCATAATTTTTAACTAAGCCATCTATGAGAATTGCGCCTCCATCAATGAGATCTTGTATAATATCTTTAAGCATGAAACAATTGTCAGTCTTGTGTCCCTTGTTTATGTGATAGTGGTAGTAATAATCCTCTCTCCACCAATCTGGCTTAACTGGCAGATCATAGGGATGAGTTTTCTCAGGAAGCGTAAGATAATTATTGGCAACCAAAGTCTTAAGAATCACATCATATGGTTTAGCCAATGGGGTATAGACCCATCGTCAGAATTGCTTCTTTGGCTTATCAGCATATTGAGGCTTCGGAGCATCTCAAGTGTTGGTAGCTTCTTGTTGTTTTGTTGCATAGATGGCATTAGGAAGGTTGAAAGCAGTCTCTTTAGCCTTAGTGATGTCCACCACACCATCATTAGCAACATACATGTTTCTATTCCAAGGTTTGTTCTTATCCTTTCCATTGCCTCTAGTATCTTTATTAATAACAATATCCCCCTTTCTTATGGCCACATCTTCAATCCTATATGTGCTTTCAACCATGTCATTGAAAGAGGAGAAAATTTTCTTCCTTAAATCATAATACAGTTCTAGCACAAGAGTGTTGACAAAAATGTCAATCTTTTCTCGTTCTTCTAGCTATCAAGGATATCGAGAATACAATGACCTCCAATGTTGTAAGTAAGTGGAAAATGGCTCACCTTGATTTTTCTTTAGAGTACTAAGATCTATCATAGTGATAGGCTATTGGATGTTGTATGAATAATGTTGGGTGAAGTGCCTAACCAACTCATCAAAAGTTTTAAGAGGTGGTGTCAACTTTGCAAACCATTCGAGAGCTTGTCCTCTTAAACTTCTAGGAAACAGTCGTAGAAGAAATGTGTCTTCATGAATGAAGTCCATGCTAAGAGCATAAAAGTGACACACATGGTCATGGGGATCACCATTTCCATCATACTTGTCATGTTTGGGAACCTCAATATCCCTAGAAAATGGGACCATGTATAGACTCCTATCAAAAGGAAGAGCACAAATAGATTCTACAAAAGAAACATTTGGAGGTTCCTTTTCTATTGCAAGTTGAGCAAGATGTTGATTTTTTCATTGCAACTCATCTCTAAGGATTTCTAATTCAGTTGGTACTCTTTCTTGAATGATCTGGCATACATCATAGCCAAGAGGGAGCTTGTATCCCCTAGAAGTCATGTATTGAAAGTATTGATCTCCATTTCACTCTAAAAGTTTAAGCATCATGCATTGGGATGCTTCATCTTGCTCAAATCTCATAAGTTCTTCACTAGAAATGTCATCATTGGCTTCTTCCTCATGCTGAGAGGGAGGAGGTCTAGGAGGTGAAGAAGGAGTAGCAAAAGTTTCTCTTGGAGGAGATCTGGGTAGAATGTTGTTGCCATTGTTGCCATTGTTGCCAAAGAAAGGTCTATTTTCATAGCCACTAGTCCCAGGTTATTCATGGGACATCCCTCTTGAAGACATGCACCTAGAAGCTTCCATTAAAATTTTACTATACTCTTTATCCAAGAGTGCTTGGTTATCTCTTTGTGCAAAGTGGTCTTGCATACGATGATATTTCTCTTGTTCACTCATGGTAAGTGAGACACTATCTGTGTTTTTGGGGGTTCTAAATGTGGAAAAGAGGAAACCTCCTTTGTACCATGGGGTGGCCTTAGAATCCTCAGAACTAGAACTAGCATTGCTAATAGGCACTCATGGGTGTCTAGTAGGAGAAGGCAACTATGTATAATTGAATGGAGGGTGACTCCCTTGTTCAAATTGAGACTGAGGTGTAACCGGAATGAAAAAGAATGTTGTTCAACCAATAAAATGAGACAAAGTTTCTTAGATGTTGAGATAAGAAAAAGCCAACAATGATCACTTGTTGAGATAGGACAATAGAGATGGTTGGTCAAAGTGCTCAAGAACTTATAGCAGTCAATTGACACAAGCCCAGATGTGAGCAAGAAGATCAATTAGCAAGTAGCTAGATAGGTAACCGTGTTTTGACAAGTGATCAAAAGTGAAATTTGATAGGCTCAAATCCAATAGTTTTAGCTCATTTATTTCAGTCTAGAACAATCCTAAGCATGTAGGTAACAAACCAGCTTCAGATAAGAATAGAAAAAGACACTCTACAACAAGTTAAAATACAAGTGTAACAGCTCTGAATTGCAATAGTAGCAGGACAGTAGAATAACTCAAGATTCTTGGTTGAAGGTATGCGATGATGTTTCAGTATTGTACGGCTCTTGACCAGTGAATGTGAAAAACTAGTTTTGAAAGCAACTTGGTCAATGTTGTAGATTGCAAGTACAATTTCTTGGTTTCAAGCACAATAATATCAGGAAGTAGATAAGTTTGCAAATAGTAGGTGATCAAACATGTCATCAAACACTTGCACAAGGGCAAAAGCAACCTTGCCAAGAAAAGCAATTATGATATCAAAACTAAAAATCTATGAGCATTACCGTGATGTTTGATGTTTGAGAATGTTTACACAGGTAGATCACAATGAGAAAAGTTCAAGCACTTGCTACCTAGAAGGACAAAAGCTCAATACTTAACAACTTGGCCCACACTTGATGTTCCATTGCCTCACACAAAGTGGTTGCCCATAATAGATGTTGGCTTTGTCATGGAGGTGTCAATGACACAACCAAAGGAACATAGATGGTGAGTAATCTTGGGGTGATCCGGGTTATTCCACTTGGATCAATCCTTGCACCAAGAAGCTAAGTGGAAAAATAGGGTGGCCTCTACCTATGGTTCTTAGTAAGGGCTTCCATTCGTAGCACCCCTCTTGCTCCCCAAAGGGACTCCTTACCTTGTGGCAAGTAATGGACCTCGCAGCCTCAAGAGTACCTTAAGCTTTCTTGCTCAATACTTTCCTCATGGTCACAATCCCACAAGTACTCACATCAAGCGAAGACAACCACTACGTCTACCAAGGTTTTATGTCCTTGATAGCCTTGAGATTATAGTGAGTTGGAATAGCTCGGTATTAGCTTGTCCCCACTTGGGTCATTCCTCTTGATTGCTCAAGAGCAAGCCCACTAAAAGATTCTAAAGATCTAAACAAAGAGTGGATCAACTTATGAGGTTCAAGTTTTTTGTTTCACCACAAGCGTGAAGAGCATACTCCCCTATCTCAAAGTTTTCTCCCAAACACACCAAGAAAATGTTCAATTACCCTCTTGCTTTCAAAATCCAAAGATGGGTCAAGATTTTCTAGTTCACCACAAGGGTGAAGAGCATACTTCTCCTACCAACCAAGAATCCCTACAACAAGATATTATGTTCCTATGAAATGAAACAACTAGTAATTGCCACACTTGAAAATGAAATAAACAACAAGCACTTGATTGAGTTTTTATGCTTTGGGAAGCCCTAAAAAAACTATTAGTAGCCCTTGTGCATTTGAAGCTTTGACATGCGTTCTTTTGGCAAAATATTTCAAGCAATGAGAGCACCTACAAGCACAACTTGTTAGCCCCACAATGGTGAGCACATCAAAAATCAAATAATCTACAAGGAAAATAGTTGATCAAATGGAAAAATTTGAAAATGAAACTAACATGGTTGGATTAGGCTTGGAAAGAGCTTTCCAATGATATATCACACTTAAATTTTTGATATTGTATGTGAAAATTTCTAAAAAATGGGTGCCAATTTTCTAGTGTCACGAATTCTGAAAACACTAAAATTTTCAAAAAAATAGAAAACCCAAAACTCAACTCATTGTCGAGTACAGGTGATAGTATGGTCACCAAAAATGTCATATGACACTTCTCTATATACAGGGGTGACAGTTTATCTCCGTGCGACAATTCGCTGACCTGCATGCGACAGTTTATACTAAACAATGCGACACTATCTGTCAAACAATGTGACACTTTTAACTAGTAAAGTGTCACCCTGCTATATAAGAAATTGTCACATGACACTAGAAAACTATCGTATGACACTCTAAGATAGAAAAATAGAGAGCCAAAAATGACACTAAACTATGGCAAAAAAATTTCAAAAATTCATGAAATGAAGGACAAAACAATAATGCTATGCCCCACGGTGGGTGCCAAAAATAGTGCACACTAAATAGTTCACTTCTCTAAATCATTTCTTCCAAGAGAATCCATGGATTGGAAACCTTGAGAAATTGATTTAGAGCTCCCTAGGCATGGAGTGCAAGGGTTTTTAAGAGTGCTCTCAGCTAGAGCTATTAAGCCAATAACCTTGCTAGTAAACCATGCAATGGGAGATTCAAATGAAGACAAGGGAAAGAATGCCAATATCCCCAAGAATCAAATGGAAATGCAAATGCAATGCAACTATGCTAGAAATGGAAATGCAAGCTATGCTATGAAAGGAAAGAACAATGCAACTAAGCTATGAAAAGAAAGAGCAAGTGTTACAAATCCTTCCTATTTAGACTATGTGAGATCTAAGCTAGAGCTTGAAAGGAAACTAATCTAAGAAAGCATAAACATGAAGCTAAGCTAAGAATGCAAGAATGAAAGCTAAATGTAGAAAGATCTCCAAAAGGCTCCAAAGTCTTCAAAAGCTCCAAAGTGACCTAGAAAACCTGCAACATAACATTAGCATAAAAAGTTGGGGATCTAGAATGAAGAAGAGAGCTCTCCTTTTATAAGAAATGAGAAGGAATGGACCATGGAGATTAAGAGGCAAAAGATTTAATCAATGGTGGAGCTTGAAAGAGGAGCAATCCATGTGCACAAGTATCCTCAAATGAGAAAATAAGAGTTGAATTTTGTGTCCATATGAGACAAAAAGTGCTTTTCTCCTTTTTATAAAATAAGAATAATGCTTTATTTGTGCAACTTAGGATAAGAGGAAAAGTGGGGGGCTTTTTATTTAATTAAAAGAGGAGGAAATTCCTTTTAAATAAATAAAGACTTTAGGATAAAATGGTTAGCCCATAGAAAATAATCGAATAAATGATAGAACTAGGATTTGATCAAGAATAAGCAATTGATAATTTTAGCAAATAATGCTAGAAAGGAGCTAATAGTCTAGATGACCATTTTTAGATGATTATAGGTACCACCAAATTAGAATGAAGGAGGGGAATGAGTGGAAGACCACCTTCAAGACCACTAGAGGATTGTATGAATGGATTGTCATGCCATTTGGTCTATTCAATGCCCCTAGCACCTTTATGAGGTTGATGAATAAAGTGTTTAAGGAATTCATTAGTAAGTTTTTGATAGTATACTTGGATGATATATTGATTTATAGCAAGACTAAAGAAGAACATCTTAAGAATTTTCAAGTTGTATTCAAGAAATTGCATGAAGAAAAGCTAATGATAAATTTGGACAAGTTTGAGTTTATGAAAAAGGAACTAGTGTACCTTGGTTTTGTGTTGTCATGTGGGAATCTCAAGATGGACCCAAGAAAGGTGGAGGAAATCATAAACTAGCCTACTCCTAAGACTGCTAGAGAGGTGAGAAGTTTTCATGGCAATATTATAGAAAGTTCATTAAACAATTCAGTGTTATATGTGCACCTATGTTAGACACTATAAAGGGTGGTATGAAAACCAAGTTCCAATGAAATGACCAATAAAATTAGGGCTTTGATATTTTGAAGGAAAAGATAGCCACTCAACCCATCTTAGTTCTCCCAAGTTTTGAGAAACTCTTCATTGTTGAGTATGATGCTAGTAACATTGTCATAGGGGTTGTCTTAAGCCAGGAGGGAAGACTGGTTTATTTCCATAGTGAGAAGCTTAGTGATGCAAAGAGGAAGTACTCTTCCTATGACTTAGAGTTGTATGCTCTAGTCCAAGCCTTAAGGAATTGGAGACACTATCTCCTTTCTAAGGAATTTTTGGTCTATACAGACAACCAATCCCTTGGTTTTATAAATTCACAAGATAAACTCAGTCATAAACATATGAAATGGGTGGAGTATATGCAAGCATATACATTCACCATTTATAAGAAAAAGAAGGAGAAACAAAACAAGGTTGTTGATGCACTAAGAAGAAGACTCATGACAGTACAAGAGGTTCAATTGAAAAGCATAGGAATTGACAGCTTCAAGGACCTATACTAAGAGGATGGAGACTTTGTAGAGGCCTACAAGGTATGTAAGGAAAACCAAAATCATTTTCATAGTGAATTCTTGGATTATACTTTGTAGAATGATTTTTTTTTTAAAGGGGGTCATCTTTATGTGCCTAGAGGGTTAATGAGAGAGAATTTGATTCAAGAAAAACATAGTGGAGCCCTTAGTGAACATTTTGGAGTCAATAAGACTCAAGAGTTAGTTCAAAGGTATTATTATTGGCCAAGAATGAACCAAGATTTTAGGAGGTATGTGAAGTGTTGTATTGTTTTCCAAAAGTCCAAAGGAACATCCTCCAATGCTAGATTCTATCAACCTCTCCCAATTCCTAGAAGATCATGGGAGTGTCTTAGTATGGATTTGGTGGTTGGCTTACCAAGGAAAAAAGAGGGGTATGATAACATCTATTTTATAGTGGATAGATTCAGTAAGATGGAAAATTTTGTACCTTATAAGACCATCCATGATGCTACTCAAATTGCTCAATTGTTTTTCAAGGAAGCTGTGCAGATTCATGGACTACCCCTCAACATAGTATCAGACAGAGACTCCAAATTTCTCAATCATTTTTGGAAGACACTATGGCACAAGCTTGGTACCAATCTATCCTTTGGGTTTGCATGCCATCCACAAACTAATGGTCAGACCAAGGTAGTTAATAGGAGCCTGGGTAACCTTCTAAGGTACCTCACTAAAGAATATGGTCAAACTTGGGATGAAATCTTAGCACAAGTTGAATATTCTTACAATGACATAGTCAATAGGACCATAGGTAGAAGCCCATTTGAAGTCATGTATGATAACCAATAACTAATTGAATATATTAAAGGAAAGTTTGATAATAGAATGGATAATTGAAAGAAAGTGATTGATGATCACCGAGCTACCAAAGTATATGTAAGATAATTAAATCAGTTAATATATTGTCATTTATGTCAACTAGTTTTTAATGTACTTGTCATGATGGTTACAAACATCTAAAGAAGGAAAATGGTAAAGGAATGAGATACCTACATGAAGATGAGATGGATAAGAAAGATATGGTTATGGTATACATTGGGTAACTTATTGATGAGTATATGGCATCATGTTGATGACTAGATGGTATTACATGATTCTATTATGTATTGAAGATCATAACTGAACAATTTTATGTTGTCGGTAAATGAAGATTTATGTATACATCGAGAAAATGTAGTGTATACTAAGTATAGTATTAACCAAGCTAGTAATTACTGATGCATTTAGGTATTGACTAAGTGAAAGAAATAAATAGAGTTTGTAATAGCCAACTAAAATGATGATCTAGATAATTGCTTATGATTCAGAGGTAGAACATAATATTTGTTATGATGATCTAATGGTTGACAAAATTCAAGATTGATCAGATGAAGGAGAATGAAATATGTTAATGACACAACTATCAAAGAAGGTTAAAGTAGAAAAATGAATGGTGAAGATTAAGAGGCAAAATATATGAACAAAAATAAAATGGTTTATGATGTCTATATAAGGAGACATGAGATTCATTATTGATCCTGGGATACTTAATACTATAGGAGAATTCACATGAAAAGAATTGTTTTCATGCAACACTAATCAAACTGGTTGAAGACAACATAGAGAAAAATTGTAGACAACATCAAGGGTTAGAGAAAGAATATACCGAGAAAAATAGAGTTGGATGAAATGAAGATGTTGAATTAATTATTGATCAGACGTATTTTGAGCTTAGCATAGATCTGAAAATCTGCAAACCAAACTTGTATTTGAATCAGATTATTATTGTATCATTTTAACCATTACTATAGATAAATCTCTTAACCTAGTGGGACTTAATAGCCTTTATTTTTCAATATGACATTCAATGAATGTTGATTGTTTTCTTGTTGATCCCATAGTGAATATTTGGTCAAAGGAGAACTGTTAGTGATAAATCCTCTAACCAGGTCACACCTCACAATGTGTTTTGTAAGCTTTAATAGGGTTGGTGCCTAACCGAGCTCACTTCAAAAGAGTGAATTATTTTGGGTTACCAGTCCTAGGTGGTATTTCCCCTAACAGGGTTTCCACATTAAAAATATATGTGTTATATGTGTATGATGTGTTGATTTGTTATTTTACTTTACACATTTCTATAACTGGATAGACCAGTGAACATGGTACTTAATTTACTGGTAAGCAGTAGATGAAGAGAAAGACACAGTTGACATCTTACTGAGTTGATTATTTGATTGAAAATTTTTAATATATACATCTGGGAGATTTGGGATTGTAGGATAACTAGACTTAACTAATTCACCCCACCTCTCAGTTATCTAAAAATTGGTATCAGAGCATAGAGTGCTTGGAAAGAAAAGTTTGAAGGACTTAAGAGAAAGATCACAAGATGTATAAGAGAGAGGTGGAAAAGTTGAACAAGGATAACTTCTTGGCATGGAAAAGTAGAATGAGATTGCATCTATCTAGAATTGGAGAATCACCTATATACTATTTTGATAATGAATTCATCCAGCCTATTGGACCCTTGACTATTGATAAAATGAGAGCTAGACATGAACATAATGTTTCAATGATAGAGATTGTTGCTTCCTTATCATATGTTTAATTTGAAGATGTCAAGACATGTACTTTTGCTAAAAAAATGTGGGACAAGATTACACTAGTTCATGGAGGAGATGCAAATGTGCCAAGGGCTAAAGCTAAAAATCTTATAGGAAAGTTTGATGACATGAAAATGAAAGGATAAAACATTTCACATTACAACAACTGAATTAAGGAGATTGTCAATGCTATCTCAGGAGCAAGATGTATTATTGAAGAAGACACTGTTGTAAGTAAAATTCTTAGAACCTTTCTACCTACTTATGCTATTAGAGTCTTTGTAATTCATGAGATGAGATCAGCTATAGGAAATCATCTTACACTTGATAGTCTAATCAATATACTGACTACTTTTGAGTTGAGTAACTTTGATAACAATATTGTTCCTACTGTTGAGTCTGCATTTATGTCATCCTTGAAAATTGGTAAATCAAGTAGTAAACACATGATAATAAATGAGAGTGATAGTGAAAGTGATGAGGATGAACTTGATGAGCTTGAAACATTAATGGCTAAAAGACTGTATAAAGGTAAAGGAAGATATAAACGAAAACTACCTTTGGTATATTTAATTGTAAAGAAATCAGCCACATTGTAGCTAGATGTCCTAATAGGAAAGAAGATGATAAAGACAATGAAAGATCCAGTGAAAGAAAATTTGATAGGAGAGATAATCAAGAACACAGAGGAAACCAATAGTATAACAGAAGAAGTAACCGAGATTACAAAGACAAAGGCAAGAAGGCATGTTACCTTGTTGAATATGATGATGATGACACCAACATCAACACTAGTGAAGACATTGAGGTGGTATTCATAGCTTTGAAAGAAGACTCAGAAGAAGAAGAAAGGTATGTTGAAATAACACTTATTTCTAAAGTTAGCAAGAATGATACTTGAATTATTGATAGTGGTTATACACATCATATGACTGGTGATGAAGACAAATTTGAATACCTTGAACATAAAAATGGTGGATCTGTTAAAATGGGAAATGATACACCTTGTCTAGTAAAAGGAAAAGGATCTATATTGTTGAATAATAATATTAGATGTGGGAATTCATTGGGTTAAGGGACTTAATTATAATATGTTGAGTGTAGCACAGCTAAATAACATAGGTCATCAATTTTCATTTGAGAATAGAAAGGTGACAATCAATGAAAAATTAGAAATTTGATCGATACTGGTGAACAATATAAAGGTAATATATTTTATCTTGATAATGTTGAAACTTCTTGTTTAGTGGCTAGAAATGAAGATGTGGGGTTATGGCACTAAAGGCTATGTCATGTAAATTTTGACAACATGATTAAAATCAGTAAGAAAAGGAGAGTTAGAGGTTTACCAAGCTTATCTAAACCTGACCTTGTCATGTGTAAACAATGTCAAATGGGAAAATATCAAAATGTGGTTTTAAGAGGAAAAACTATTCCTCTAATGCTATTTTGGAGTTGGTGCATACCGACTTGTGTGGTCCTATGAGAACTCAGAGTTACTATGGAGACAAATATTTTATCTTCTTTGCTAATGAATACTCTAGGACGATCATTGTCATGTTCTTGAAAGAAAAATATGAAGCTTTTAAGATGTTTAAATGGTTTAAAGCTAAAGTGGAAAAAGAAAGTGGAAAAGAGTTAAAATGCTTGAGATCACATAGAGGTGGTGAGTTTATTTTTGGTGGGTTCACTAAGTTTTTTAATGAGCATGGAATTAAGAGAAAGGTTTTTTCACAAAGGACACCACAACATAACGGGATTGCCAAAAGGAGGAATAGATTTATTATTGATTGTGCTAGAACATTAATGATTGAAAAGGATGTTGCACAAGTATACTGGAGAGAATTTGTTATACTATTGTATACACATTAAACTGAGTACAACTGAAGAAAGATTCAAACAAAACACCCTATGAATTATGGTATGGTTACACACCAAATGTAAGTTATTTCAAAATATTTGGAAGTAGATGTTACATTCTAAAAGATGATAGAAATGGGAAATTTGATTCAAAAGGTGATGAAGGAATATTCTTAGGATATTTTACTAAAAGGAAAAATTACAAATGTTTGAATAAGGCTACTAACAAAATGATTAAAAGTGCAAATGTGAGAGTTGATGAATTTCTAGAGAAAAATGATGAATAAATAAAAAAGGAACTAGAAGATTATGGTAGATTTGCATACATTGAGCAACCTGACACTATACTCGAGCAATATCCTAGCATTACCGAGCAACAGGGTAATGATACTGAGCATCAGCCTATACAGACCAAGAATCAAGAAATAGTTACCGAGGAAGATCATGATCCTACATCAAGTGAAGAACATAATGAAGAACCAATAATTGAACCAGTACTTGAAAAATATGTGAGGAGACATCATCCATAGAATCAGATTATTAGAGATAATAAGGTTTTCATGATGAAACAAAGTAAGTTGAGAAATAACACATGCTTAGTTTGTGAATTTGAACCTAAAATTGTTAGAGATACACTTAAAAATGATGAATGGATTAAATCCATGAATGAAAAAATAGAGAAGATACTAAAAAACAAAATATGGACATTGGTACCAAGACAGAATGATAAGAATGTAATTGGAACCAAATGGATATTAAGAAACAAATTGAATAAAAATGGAGAAGTCACTAGGAATAAAGAAAGACTTGTATGCAAAGGATATGCACAAGAAGGTATTGATTATGGTGAGACTTTTTCACTAGTTTCTAGTCTTTAAGGAGTTAGAATATTGCTTCCATATACTACCTACAAAGGATTTAAAATTTTTCAAATGGATGCCAAATCTGCATTTCTGAATGGAATACTTGAGGAAGAGGTATACATTGAACAACCTAAAGGCTTTATTAATCTAAATCAGAAGAACATGGTATGTAAGTTACACAAAGTGCTATATGGATTGAAACAAGCACCGAGAGAATGGTATGAAAGACTACATTCCTATCTTATCAATACTGGATTTGTTAGAATGAGTGACAACAATAATTTATACTTGAAAGATGAAACTGATGATAAGATTCTTATTGCTGAAATTTTTGTTGATGATATCATATTTGGAGGACATGATAATCTTTCCAAATCATTTTCTAATGAAATGAAAAAAGAATTTGAAATGTCAATGTTTGGAGAGATTAAATTCTTTCTTGGTTTGCAAATTTTACAACAAAGTGAAGGCATATACATCACTCAATCAAAATACATAAAAGAAGTGTTGAAGACCTTTGGTGTGGAAGACACAAAACCAGTCGGTACACCTATGGTAACTGGATGAAAATTAACAAAGGATGATGTGTCAACTAAGGTAAATCAGATATTATATAGATAAATGATTGGTAAATTGACGTATGTTGTGTATAGTAGACCAGATATTGCACATGCAGTTGGAATTGTAGAAAAAATTTCTACTAATCCTAAAGAATCACATATGACAACTGTAAAAAGAATTTTGAGATAATTGAAGAACATTGTAAACTATGGTTTATGGTATGAAGAAAGAGGGAAATTTTGAAGTAAAAGTTTACACAGATGCAGATTGGGCTGGAAATATTGATGATAGAAAGAGCACTACTGATGGAGCATTATTTTTGGGACAAAGACTAGTTACTTGGATAAGTAAAAAACAAGGATTCATTTCTCAGTCCACTGCCAAAGCAGAATATGTTGTTTTTGTTGCTAATTGTTCAAATATTTCATGGATAAAATAGATTTTGAAAGGTATGAGTGAAGAGATCACTGACCCAATGATAATATACTGTGATAACACAAGTACTATAATCATTTTTAAGAATCCTATGATGCATGCAAAGATAAAGAATATATCTATAAAGTATCACTACTTGAGGGACCAAGTACAAGAAAAGAAAGTGAAATTGGAGTTTGTGAAATCAAAATAATAACTTGCAGATATATTTACTAAACCCTTACCTAAGGATACATTTGAGTACTTGAGGACTAGACTAGGGGTTCATCCCCTATCTATTGGTCACTAAAGTGATCAGGAGGTTGCATCAACCTATACTTTCTCAAAATATCAAATGATGTTGATGCATATTGTTCACACTTTAGGTTACCTAAGGTTGTGAAAGCTAGAAGAGAAAAAAAGTAAAATAACATATTGGTACATGAAAGGTATTTGATCTGAACCAAACACCAGAGATAATATTTTGGCTACTAAAGAGTTGTTTATTCTTTTTCGGCATTGTTGTCAAAGGGAGAGAAGAATCAATGAAATATTTATCTAAAGAGGGATAAGAAAAATAAGGAGATAAAAAGATCACACGAGAAGAAGATAAAATCTATAGGGATAATCTACATGGAGTGTTAATATTGTGTAGTGATTAAACATATAAAATGTACAAGCTAGAGAGAGCTTACGGAGCTACAACATTTTCTTATAGAGTTGTAGAGTAGATGTTTGGTATTCTGTGGTATATTTCATATTGTGTTTCCATCAATGCCAAAGGGAGATATTGATAACCTACAACTGATTCAATATCTTGAAGGAAAGTTTGACAATAGAATGGATAATTGAAAGACATTGATTGATGATCACCAAGCTACCAAAGTATATGTAAGACAATTAAATTATTTAATGTATTGTCATTGATGTCAACTATTTTTTACTATACTTGTCATGATGGTTACAAACATCTAAAGAAGGAAATGGTAAAGGAATGATATATCTACATGAAGATGAGATGGATAAGAAAGATACGGTTATGGTCTACATTGGGTAACTTATTGATGAGTCTATCGCATTATGTTGATCACTTGATTGTATTACATGATTCTATTATGTATTGAAGATCAGAACTAAACAAGTTTATGTGGTCGGTAAATGAAGATTTATGTATACACCGAGAAAATGTAGTGTATAGTGAGTATAGTATTAACCAAGCTAGTAATCACCAACGTATTCAGGTATTGACTGAGTGAAATAAATAAATAGAGTTTGCAATAGTTGACTAAAATGATGAGTTGGACAGTTTCTTATGATTTTGAGGTAGAAGATAATGTTTGTTATGATGATCTAACGGCTGAAAAAATTCAAGATTGATGAGATGAAAGAGAATGAAATGTGTTAATGACACAATTGTCAAGGAAGGTTAAAGTAGCAAAATGAATGATGAATATTAAGAGGAAAAATATATGGACTAAAATAAAATGGTTTATGATGTCTATATAAGGAGACATGAGATTCATTATTGAGTCTGGGATACTTAATACTGTAGAAGAATTCACATGAAAAGGATTATTTTCATGCAACACTGATCAAACTGGTTGAAGAAAGAACCGATCAAAATTGTAGACAACACTGAGAAAAATAGAGTTGGAGGAAATGAAGATATTGAATTGATTATTTATTAGAGGTATTTTGAGCTTAGCATAGATCTAAAAATCTGCAAATCAAAGTTGTATTTGAATCAGATCATTACTGCATCATTTTAACCATTGCTAAAGATAAATCTCTTAATTGAGTGGGACTTAACAGTCTTTATATTTAAATATGACATTCAATGAATGTTGATTGTTTTCTTGTTGACCCCATAATGAATGTTTGGTCAAAGGAGAATTGCTAATGATAAATCCTCTTATCAGGTCACACGTGATAGTGTGTTTTGTAACCTTTAACAAGGTTGGCTCCTAACTGAGCTATCTTCAGAAGAGTGAATTATTTTGAGTTATCGGTCCCAGGTGGTTTTTCCCCTAACATAGTTTTGACATTAAAAATCTATGTGTTATATGTGTATGATGTGTTGAATTGTTATTTTACTTTACACATTTCTATATCTGGATAGATTTGTGAACATAGTACTTAATTTACTGGTAATCGGTAGATGAAGAGAAACACATAGATGATATCTTACTGAGTTGATTATTTGATTAAAAAGTTTTAATATATACATCTAGGAGATTTAGGACTATAGGATAACTAGAATTAATTGATTCACCCTCCCCCCCTCTCTTTATTATCTACCAGTCTATAGATTACATCCAAGGGGTGTTCTTGAGCTTAGAGAGATGGGTGAAGGATCTTCAAGGAGTGGGTGTGCAGAAGACTTTTCCCTTTCAATGAAAGAGGTCCATGATATAGTCAAGAAGTCACAGATAGATAATACTACCAAAGTCAAGCATAAAGTTAATGAGAAGAAGAAATATCTTCAATTCCAAGTAGGAGATCTTGTGATAGTGCACTTGAACAAGAAAAGGTTACAAAAGGGAGTACCTAACAAGTTACAAATGAGATGGTTGGGACCTTGTGTTATTTTGGATAAGTATGGTGACAATTCTTATAAAGTAGAGCTCCCTGAAAACATAGGATTGTCTCTTATATGCAATGTAGCAGATGTAGTACTCTACAAGGGTCTAGTTCCAAATGTAGATCAAAGTCTCACAGAGGTAATTAGTGAAGTATAAGCACTTCAGTTACCCTCCACATCAACTCAAAAGGAAGAGAAGGTACTGAGATCAAGAGTGAGAAAGATGACTAGGTATAAGACCTATTGGGATCATTTGATAAAATGGAAAGGAAAATAAGATGCAGAGGCCACCTGGGTCAAGGAGATAGAGTTTCAAAAGTTAGGAATTGATACTAACTTGGTCACTTTAGTGGTGACTTGAGTTCTTTTTATTTGGGAGAATGGTGCAGGAGCACCTAGGAATTAGCTCAAGGTCCTACCCAATTTTGGCTTGTTTTGACCCTAGCCAGGTCAGATGTAGTTTTAAGACTCTATTTGGATCTATAGGGTGTGTCTAGAAGGTTTAGGTTAGACTTAATCTAATCTAGAAGTGTGTTTGGTCTTAGAGTAGTTGTTTTGTCTTTAGGTCTCTTTTTAGGATTGGCATTGGAATTTAGGCAAAAAGACCTAAATAGATTAGGAAAGAGTGGAAATAATCATAAAATGTCTTCTATATTGTTAATCCACCATTTAATGAATATTAGAGGTCACTAGAGCATATGGAAGTCAAAATGATAAAAGTTGTCAAAATGTTGTCATGACAACTTTTGCAACTTTGCAAAGTTGCATGATAAAATTGTCCAAATCGAGACAAAATGGAAGATTAGGGCATGGTTGGTATCTCAATCACTTGCACCTACAAGGAGGGGTTATATAAGCCCAAATCCCAAGGTTGGAAGCATTTTTGTAAGATTTAAAGTTAGTTAATTACACTGTGTTTCAGCGTTTCTGAACAGTTTGAGAAGTTTTCAATAGAAGTTGACATCAATGGATTGAATCCAGACTCTTTGTGTGGCATTCTTGTAATTAGGATTGTTTACCTCCATTTTTCATAGGTTATAAGTTTCTTTCACTTCATTTGATTTTCTTTTTAAATAGTTTTTTAATTTGGCCAATCACTAGTCTGTCCAAGACTGTGTGTAAAGAAATGGCTCCCACATGAAACCCTAAAGTGGAATAATCATAGATCTTTGGACCATGTTAGGGGATCCTATGTACAGTGTAAATTTTCCTATTGAAGGCCTAGAAGTGGCATATGCTAATTTTTCAAGAAAGCCCTACGCAAGTCCAGTTAAACCCAACTAAGAGTTTGCAATTGAGAATAGTCTTTGATTGAAGGAGTTTGAGTGTAGTGTTTAATCCAAGAGGTTAGAGGGTTTCATGAGGGTTATAAAGAGACCCTTAAGGAAGATGGACACTTGGTTAATCCATATTATGACATTTTGAAGCTTAAAACACTTGACTGGTTCTTGGAGACCCAATTAGCCCTATAAGCCCTTGTTTATAGGAATCACCTGTATGGACAAGTTGAAGAGGGGAGACCTAGTGAATCTCAAAGAACTCTAAAAAGTGTATTCAAAACCTATATTTTTTCATTAGGTTTTTTGGAGACATTTTCCAAGAATAGCCAAAAATCAGTCAGAAAGACCTAATTGAGGGCTAATAGGCCTAAATGACAAATTGAACCAAAATCTTGAAATCGATGAATAAGACCTTGATACCCCAAGTCAAAGGGATCAAGATGGAGTTATAAAGGGTTGTAGAAGACACTTGAACCCCTACAAAAACATATCAAAGAAAATTGAAATAGGAAAAGCCTTAAGATGGAAAACTAAGAAGTCAAGAAGTTGTTCACACATATAAGATAGATACCCTAGTGTAGCACCAAAGGTTTTCACCTTGAGAGGGGGAATTGAATAATTCCTAAACTCAATAGAAGAGGAATTGGAATATCCTAGGATTTAGGGTTAGGGTCTTGGGAGGATTGGGAACTCAGAGAGTCCTAATCGAGCAAGTGCAAGCAAGCTAGGTGAGTATCTATAAACCTATCATGATCCACCTTGAAATTTTATGAGAGGATCAAAGGGAATACTTTTACATACCCCCACATCAAAAATTAGAGAACCTTTCCTATTCTAATTAGAGATTTAAATTTATCATAATTAGGTGGAAAGTATGAATTATAAAACTATGGAGAATTGGTGAAAAATGGGTGTGAGTTGTCATGAAAGTTTTATTGGATTGTAATTTGTAGATGTTGGCTTGTATTTTTCTAACTTATTCAGTGCTAAGATTTCATGAGTTTCCCTAGTTGTAAATATTTTTCCTACCATCTTTTTTATTGTGGTTTTTCCTTAATTAATGATGAAAGATACTTCCTTCTTACTAGGTTTGGCTAATAATTTTTTTGTTGATGGGATTATGAAGCTTATTAGACTATAAATTTCCTTTTAAATGATAAAAGTGTTGAGCTCTACATTAAAAAGAAGTAAACTTCATGAAATTTTTGTTTTACTTGAAATTTTATTTAGTTAGAGTAACTATTATACATTGAATTTGCCCCTCTCATCTCAAGCTCTCTTGGTCTTGATAATCCAGTATAACATGGGAATCATCTCAAGGTTATGGGACCTTTTTCTAATCAAGATGAGACCTCTAGATTCTAGGCTGGTTCCTCTTGGATAATCACCTTGATTTGCTCTTAACAGGAAAGTAAACTTTGAGGGGAAAGGGTTAGAAAGAATGCATGAAAGGGAAATGACATGAAGAAAATCTACCTACTAGGTGATGCACCAAAACTAGGGTTTTGATCTCAATATAGAGGAATGAAACCAATGACAGACTTAGGTCTAGGAGATCACATCTTACTGAATAGGCTTGCATGAGTATTTCATTAGAGGGCCTAAAAATTAGACACAAATTATGACCTGCAAGTAGACATTCTCTTCAGATAAAGGACACAGGAATGAGATAGAATGACAGGGGCTGAAGGATACCCACAACCTCACTCAGATCAAATCAAACATAGTAGTACACAAATAAGCTGAAAGTAAAGGGGATTAGGAAAAGCTAAGTATCACTAAAAGCATTCATAAACCTCAATCCAATAAGAGACAAGCCAAAAAAAGAAAAGTACAAGGACATAAACATGTCACAGAATACTTTGCAGCATTTGTATTATCAATGAGAACTTACAAGATGTGAAAAACCAGAGAGAAAAAATGCTACAAATAGTTCTCCAAGAAAAGACTTTCTCTTTTTACAAAATGTGAATTCTGAGCTCCAAGGCTCCAAAAAAACAATATATACAACCCTGCACGCAGGCAGGAATCAAAAATATCTCAATTAGGGCTACAGAGGTTTACAATAAAATATCCAACCCTAATTCAATCCAATCTGGCCATAAATGTACACAAAAATATCCCAGCAGATTAGATATATTTTTTTTGCGTGTTCACTTCATGTTTATTCCTACAAAAATCTAGCCGCCATGATCCATCTACCTTCCTGCAACTCGGGCTCGCCATAACTGCAAAAATCTGATACTGTGAGATATTTGAATTTAAAAATTGATATAATGGTCAGAGGTGGTGCATAAATTTCCCATCGACGGTCAGTATTCAAAAATTGATCTTACTTTAAAACATGACCATCAGATCCTTCCTCTTTACCCGGGCTCTACACTTGACTACAAAACTAACTCGGTATTCACCCCAAATTTCAATTTTCCCCTTGTCACTGAATCGCTTAACTTTTTAACTAACCCTGGCTCTTCCTAGCGATTACATGACTGAAGCCACAAAATTGGGTCCACCTTGCCACCTGTCATTCTCTTATTCATTCTTGACTGCTCTGTAAGCATACACCTCAGTGGTCTCTGACACGGTCCCACTGCAACTTAGATTCTGATCCAACAGTGGTCGCATGATCGCAAAGGAAAGGAATATTCCTTGCAAACACGTGACCATCATAGATCTCTTTTCCTTTGGTACCCCACTAACACATCTAAGAAATTTGGTCCCACTAAAAGATAATCCAACTCAACACATGGACCAATGAGAAATGAGCATGTCAGCGAATGAGGACCCACCCGACAAAGGTGTGACAGCGGAATAAAATCAATGGCGGGAACATGATCGCAAAGGAAAGGAATATTCCTTGTGATCATGCGACAACCATTAGATCTCTTGCTGGGAAGTCTAATGGGCCCACTCTGATAGATTGGAACAAGTCATTACCTCTGGCCAATGAGAAACTTCCATATCAGAATACGTGGCACTGGACCCACCAAAGCTTTGAAGCACTGCAGAGAAGGAAACATCAACAGTTGTCACAATTTCGCAAGGCTCTGATAGATGCTTTGTGAAATCACGGTAGCCATTGATCATCTCAAATAGGACCCCACAAACTGCCTATCGTGTGATGTTAACTGATGACTGCAAACTGCCACCACCGAAACCGTTGACAGTTTTTCACATGATCGCATGCGGCCAGGAAGGCCCATGCGATCATGCGACCAACCGTAAGGTGTTAGTCACCAACCACCACCTCACTGTTCACCTGATTACTTACCATTTGTCACATGATCACATGCGGCCAGGAAGGCCCATGCAACCATGCGACCAACTACATGATGCTAACTAATGACCTCTTACTGCTTGTCTTGACTACCAAAAAAGAATGACAGGGAATTTTTAGGCAACATTTTGGTGACCTCTATGGGATGTCAGCCTGCTAGACATTTAGACCAATTTCCTTGACAAAAATTCATTGGGCATGGAGTCATTACTGAACACAAAAATTTGACAGAGGGATGAAACTGGACTAGAAGGACAACTGTGCCCGAGCACTTCTTGAAAAAATAGGGAAAAACTAAACTAGAAAGCTAGAAGAAAGCAGGAAAAATATTTACAAGGATTTAAAAGAAGGACCTACAGAGAGGGATTAACCTCAAAGCAAGGCTTCATGTGGAAACCATTTACTAAGATTGGTAGGGCAGCTCCTTCAAGGGTTGAAAGCTAAAAAGCGTTAGATCCTCTACACTCTGTTATAACAAATGGTCCACCCCAAAAGGAATCAAACTTTGTGTGCTTGCTAGGTTTTGACCTAAACTCATCCCATTTGAGAATTACATCTCCAACCTTGAAGTCTCTAACCCTGGCTCTTTTATCAAAGCTTCTCTTTGTTTGACTCTGATGGAATGCCATATCCTACATTAATTTATCTCTTATCTCTTCTAGCTCCATCAACTGGGCAAATATGATTTGCATAGGATCACTCTCTTCAAACAAGGCATACTAAGTGGCCAAGTCCAAGGTTGGTAATTCAGTTAAAATAGATAACTTAGCCTCTCTTCCATACACCAACATGTATGGGGAGTTACCAATGATTTTCTTTGGAGTAATTCTATCCAGCCATAAGGAAGATCTCAATTTAATATGCCAGTCCCTCTGACTGTCTTGTAGGGTCTTTTTGATTATTCTAATCAGATTCTTATTTGTTGATTCTACCAAACCATTCCCCTAAGGATAGTAATTGGAACTTGTATTCAGATAAATGCCCTTCTTGACTGCCCACTCTGAGACTTTGAGGCCTGTAAATGCTAATGCATTGTCTGAAACTATAGAATCTGGAATGCCAAATCTATGAATGATTTCATCATAAAAACTTAAAATATCATTCTCATTAGCCTCTTTTAAAGAAACTGCTTCTATCCACCTAGTGAAATAATTGGTTGCAGTGATTATCCACTTGTGTCCTGCACTAGATGGAGGGTTAATCATGCCAATGAAATCTATACCCCACTTCATGAAGGGCTGCTCTATTTTTACTGGTTGTAGGGGCAGAGTTGTAAATCTTTCTTTCCCTACAAAAATAGCACATTTGATGCATCTTCTAACATAATCATGAAAATCTTTGAAGATAGAAGGCCAATAGTATCCAGCCCTCATGATCTTAAAAGTTGTAGTCCTAGGAGAGAAATGGCCACTAGAAGCTCCATCATGAAACTCAAATAAGACATCTGCAACCCTTTCTGAATCTATGCATCTTAGAAGGACACCATTGTGATCCTTTCTAAAAATAATTTCATCTATCAGCACAAAAGGAACAAATTGTAGCCTGTAATACCTCCTTTTTGTTGAATCTAGGCCTGCAAGACATTGTCTTGTCTTCAAATAATTGATCATATTAGGCAACCAGCTAGCTGCCTTGGCTTGCTCTCCTATAGAATGCACCACTAGAGATGCATCTATGTATTCAAATTCCTTTGAACTTCTATCTTCTGCCAGATGCTCACAAAGACCTCTTCCTCTAACCAGCTTGGTAATCTGAATATCTATGTCATATTCCATCACCTTAGTGATCCAACCAGCTCTTTTTTCATTTAGGTCCTTATAAAGCAAAAATTCTTTGACACTTGGGTGAGTAACCATCAAATGCACCTTTCTATGAGTCAACGAATGTCTAAATTTTTTGAAGCTCTTTACCATAGCAAGAACATGATTTTCTACAAAAGAGTATCTTTGTTCATACTCTTCTAAACCTTTGCTAAAGAAAGCAATAGGCTGCTCCAATCCTTCAGCATTTCCTTGAGTCAACATTGCAGATATGGCATCATGAACCCCATAAGCATAAAGGATAAAATTCTTACTGAAATTCAGGTTTAGGAGAGCAGGAGCTTTTGTTAAGGCTTCTTTAATAGCTTGGAAGTTAAATTTTCCTTCTTTGGTCCAACTGAAGGCTGAACCCTTCCTCAACATGGCTATCAAAGGCTTGAGTAACTCTACAGTGTTAGGCAAGAATCTCCTAACAAATTTAATCTTTCCTATGAAAGATTGGAGACTTTTCTTGTGATGTGGTAATGGTAGTTCTAAGATGGCTGCAATTCTCTCAGGATCCACTATGATTCCTTCTTTGGATACTACATATCCCAATAGTTTTCCTTCATGAACTACAAACACACATTTCTTGGGATTAAGAGATATCCCAAATTCTCTGCATCTTTCAAAAATCCACCTCAAATGCCTGATGTGGTCTACTTCATGCTTTGAGTAGATAGTTATATCATCTAGGTAGACTAGCACAAACCTATACATGAGGCCCTTAAAGGCCATGTCCATTGCCTTTTAAAATGTAGCACCTACATTTGACAAACTGAAGGGCATCTTTTGATATGCCATGGTTCCCCACTTGGTTTGTAAATGCAGTCTTATATTGATCCTCTTCTTTCACTAAGATTTGATTGTATCTTGAATAGCCATCCAACAATGAGAATCTCTTAGATCCAGAGACACATTGTAGAATTTGTTCCATAGAGGGTAGTGGATGGCAGTCTTTTAATGAGGCTCTGTTCAAATCCCGAAAATCAACACATAACCTCAACTCCCCATTCTTCTTCCTAACAGGAACAATGTTGGAAACCCAACTAGTATGTTTGATGGGGTAGATGATGCCACTTTCTATTAGTTTGAGTAATTCCTTATGCATAAGTGGTTTGAGCTTGGGATTAATAGGCCTTTTCTTTTGCCTCATTGGTTTAGCATTAGGCTCCAATTCAATAGTGTGTTGAGCAAGGGTAGGATCAAAACCCTTGAGGTCTCCATACCTCCATGCAAAAACATCACTGAATTCTCTAAATAATTTAGTGTAAGCTTGCTTTTCTGAATTAGTGTTTACTTTTCCAAATTGTAGGCTCTTACTTGGTTCCAACTCTAATTCAACACAATGTTCCTGTTGGACTACCAGGCCACCTTTATTTTTCTTCACTTCATCATCCTTTTTGAAGATAGTCTCTAAGGTGACAAAACCTTTAGGCATCTTATTAGATCTAAGTTGTATCACTTGATCACCAAAGCTCTATGATAATCTCTTTTGATTGTGCCTTGAAAAGACATCCTCTTCAAACAAGAACTGCAGAATTTGTTCATCATTGTCGAACACTTGCCAACTAATATTATTATCTGGAATTGAAGGTCTGACAATAATCTTGATGTGTCACTGATCTGCCTCTTTTGAAATGCTATTGGGGATGTCAAACTGAGATCCAATAGTAGCTAACCTATCAGCATTTTGATTTAATTTTCTAGGGATAGCAACGATATTGAAAGCATGGAAATATTCAATTGCATCCCAAACTCTATGTTTGTATACTTTCATGACATCATTTTTGGTTGCACTCATCCCTCTTACTTGGCTGACAACAAGTTCATTGTCATCATATACTTTTAATGCTTTAAGCCCTCTTTTCCTAGCCCATTCTAGTCCATTAACCAAACTTTCATACTTTGTAGTGTTGTTGGTGCAGGAAAAAATAAATCTAAAGGTAGTATAATACCTTTCTCCATTTGGGGACACCAGCATAGCACCTCCACCAGAACCATGTCTACTTCTAGCTCCATCAAAAAAAAGCTCCTAGACCTGACTATCCTGATCATCCAAATCGGTGTATTCTTTGAGAAGGCTTGGTTCTATGGCTCCACTTTCTTGAATTAGATAACTTCCCAAACCAAAATTCCAAACAAGACTCTCTTGGGTCTCTGAGGTTCTTTCATCTAGGAGAATATCAGGGATATTCTCAATTTTGGTGCTTGCTTCACTAGTGGTTGGGAAATCATTCTCATCAAATATAGGACAATTAGTATTGATGGAATTGGACACATATGGCTCTATATGATGTATTGCTAAGGCTTCTAATTTAATGGTGACTTTGGTACCATACCTTGTATGAAAGAGCATGTGAGACCAGTTGGAAGAAAGATAACCTCCTATCTTGGCTGTGAACTCCCTTGAGAGACATGTAGCAAATAATGCAGGGAGATCTATGATATATATGTCAAGGAGAATGGAAAAATTAGGACTAGCATGGAGAATTAAACTAGTGTCCTTGGCCACACCTATAGTACTGACTGAGGATCCATCAAGTTGTGTAACCTTTTTTTGGAAGGGTTCATATTTAAGTCCTAATTGATCAACCACTTTCTTGGGCATTACAGTGTTAGTAGCTCCACTATCTACCATACAATTATGCACTAAAGATTTCCCAATAATTAAAGATACGTAAAAGGGAGGTGGCTTTAAATTCCTACCTTGCATGGTATTGGCCTTGGAGTTGCTAGTTGGAGTCTCCTTTTCTTGATCAGTGTTGACCAACACTAGTTTTGCAGTTTCTTTTGTAGGTTGAGGATTTGCTGCCTCTCTCATGGCCTTCTCCAAAATTTTAGGTTGTCCTGGAATAGACAAAGAGTCCCACATAGACATGGTGACATTCACCTTCTTCATGTTGTCTACAATATTATAAGGTGCCACAGTGTGTACCCTTTGTTGTGCTTTTTCTATGATGGGTTCTGGCTCTTTTGGAACTTGGCCCTCTTTGCTTGTGCCGACAGGGACCTCCTTGGATGTGATAAGGGTAGTTTGTTGTAGTGGCTCTATAGATGTAGTGGCCTTAGCACCAGAATCTACTCTCTTCATGTCTTGGGTTCTTCTCTTTTCTCTTGTGTAGGCAACAAAAGTAGCTTCATCATTGACTCCATTGAAATCTGGTTGCTCCCAATTGAAAAGAGCAGTCTCTTTCTCTTGTGTTTCTTGTTGAGGAGCTGTCCCACTAGAAGGAGCTTCTATTTGAGCTTGTGAAGCATTTTGAACCATTAGTGCTTGGTTCATCCATCCATTAGAACACATAGCCTGATTGTGGGGCTGATTGCAAGGGAAACACCATTCATTATCCATGGCCATATTATTTTGACTAGGAACCATATCCCTAACTAGATTTAAAGAATTAAGAGGTGTAGGGTTATATGGTTGGAATGGTCTTTGATTAAAACTTTGTCTTTTCCCTTAATAGCCTCCTTGGTATGGTGGCCTATTTTGTTGATAAGGTTGTCCTTGATTTTGGTATTGTTGATTAGGACCTTGGCCTTGTGATTGGAAGGGTGGCCTGATGCCTTGGTTTTGTTTCTTCAAGTTTGTGACCTCTTTGGTTAGAGTTTATAGCAAGTTTGTCATTTCTTGTATACTAGTTTGCTGACTACTCTTCACCTCTTGCAACTCTTGGGAGAAATTTGTTGGAGCATGTTCCTGACCACTGGTACTAGCTTGAGGTGTTGATATTGTGGGAATAGGGGTAAATGGGGGTACTTGTGTAGGTGCAATGGGCTGAAGACTAGGAAAGATAGGCATGGGAGGTCTTCTTTGTATCATGCCTACTTGGATCAAACAATTTTCAGCCTTGACAGCAATGTCAAAAGCTTGGGGTAGAGTGGTACCACCCATAGACTGGATCATGATAGAAATTTGGCTATTCAGGCTTTGCAAGTAGTATAGGAAGGCATGGTCAGCTGATGTCCTTATAGAGACTGGGATTCTATTCCATGTTTTAAGGAATCTACTATTATAATCTATCATTTTCTCTTGAGGGTCTCTCTTTATAGTTGTTAATTGCTCAACCAGAGATAAATTATCTGATTTATCCTCAAAATGCTTCCTTAATGCATCATCTAATTCATCCCATGAAGTAATAGAACCAACAGTTAAAGTTCTAAACCACTCTAGAGCCTTACCTTTCAGAGATGCTGCTAATAATTTGGTGGCCACATCCTCTTGAGTAATGTTGTGTATGCTACAAATGGTGGTCACATCTCTTATGTGCTCAAAGGCTATTGTCTGTCCCTCCCCTATGAAATTAGGTATACTCTTTAATGCCACCAAGGGCACATCATGATGCACTACAAAATTTAATGGGCTCCCCTAATTGAAAGGTGCAAAGGAAAAATTTCTAGCCATTGTAGGTGTAACCTGAAGATTCACAACTATATGAGCTATATTTGCTAGATTTGGATCTTCTTCTTCTTCTAGATCTCTGGTCAGAGATCTACCTCTTCTTCTGAAATGAAAGAGGAGAGGTCTCCTCTCTGAAGTATCAGGAGATTTAGATTGGACTCTTCTTACAGGAGATTCTCTCTAAGTTGTCCTACCTTTGTAGCTTCTTTTCAAGGGCAACTCTGAAAATTCAGCAGGCTTTGAGCTTCTAGTCTCGATCTTTCTCATAAACCTTAAACAAGGTTGGTCTGAATCTTTGAAACTAGTGGAGTCACCACATATACTTGATAGAAAAACCTCTAAAGGTTTGTATTATGCAATCTGCATATCAGAGATGACACAATCTTCAATAATTGAACTTCTTTGCTGTCCCACCGGGCGTGCCAGAAATTGTTATACACTAAATTTGCACCTCTGATCTCAAGCTCTCATAGTCTTGATAATCCAGTATAACATGGGACTCATCTCAAGGTTGTGGGACCTTTTGCTAACTGAGATGAGACCTCCAGATTCTAGGCTGGTTCCTCTTTGATAATCACCTTGATTTTCTCTTAACAAGAAAGTAAACTTTGAGGGAAAGGGATAGAAGGAGTGCATGGAAGGGGAAATGACTAAAAGTAAATCTATCCTACCAGGTGATGCACCGAAACTAGGGTTTGGATCTTAGTATAGAGGAATGAAACCAGTGAGAGGCTTAGGTTTGGGGCATCACAACTTACTAAATAGGCTTGCATTAGTATTTCATAAGAGGGCCTAAAAATTAGACACAACCTATGACCTGCAAGCAAACATTCTATTCAGCAAAAGACACAGGAATGAGATAGAATGACAGGGGTTGAAGAATACCCACAAACTCACTCAAATCAAATCAGACACAGTAGTGCACATATAGGCTGAAAGTAAAAGGGATCAGAAAAACTAAGTATCACTTAAAGCATTCATAAACCTCAATCCAATAAGAGACAAGCCAAAAAAAGAAAAGTACAGGGACATAAACATGTCACAGAATACTTTGCAGCATTTATATTATTAATGAGAACTTACAAGATGTGAAAAACTAGAGAGCAAAAATGCTACAGATAGTTCTCCAAGAAAAGACTTTCTCTTTTTACAAAATGTGAATTCTGAGCTCCAAAGCTTTAAAAAAACAATATATACAACCCTACACACAGGCAAGAATCAAAAATATCTCAATTAGGGCTACAGAGGTTTACAATAAAATATCCAACCCTAATTCAATCCAATCTAGCCATAAATGTACACAAAAATATCCCAGCAGATTAGATATATTTTGTTTGCGTGTTCACTTCATGTTTATTCCTGCAAAAATTTGGCCGCCATGATCCATCTACCTTCCTGCAACTTGGGCTCGCCATAACTACAAAAATCTGATACTGTGAGATATTTGAATTTAAAAATTGATATAATAGTCAGAGGTGGTGCATAAATTTCTCATCAACGGTCAATATTCAAAAATTGATCTTACTTTAAAACATGACCATCAAATCCTTCCTCTTTACCCGGGCTCGGCACTTGACTGCAAAACTAACTCGGTATTCACCCCAAGTTTCAATTTTCCCCTTGTCGCTGAATCGCTTAACTTTTTAACTAACCCCGGCTCTTCTTGGTGATTACATGACTAAAGCCAAAAAACTGGGTCCACCTTGCCACCTGTCATTCTCTTATTCATTCTCGACTACTTTGTAAGCATACACCTCGGTGGGCTCTGACATGGTCCCACTGCAACTTAGATTCTGATCCAACGGTAGTCGCATGATCACAATGGCAAGGAATATTCCTTGCGAACATGTGACCACCGTAGATCTCTTTTCCTTTGGTACCCCACTAACACATCTAAGAAATCTGGTCCCACTAAAAGATAATCCAACTCAGCACATGGACCAATGAGAAACAAGCATGTCAGCGAATGAGGACCCAACTGACAAAGGTGTGATAGCGGAATAAAATCAATGGCAGGTGCATGATCGCAAAGGCAAGGAATATTCCTTGTGATCATGCAACAACCATTAGATCTCTTTCTAGGAAGTTTGATGGGCCCGCTCTGACAGATTGGAACAAGTCATTACCTCTAGCCAATGAGAAACTTCCATATCAGAATACGTGGCACTGGACCCACCAAAGGTTTGAAGTGCTGCAGAGAAGGAAAGATCAACGGTTGTTGTGATTTCGCAAGGCTCTGACAGATCCTTTGCAAAATCATGACAGCCATTGATCATCTCAAACGGGACCCCACAAACTGCCTATCGTGTGATGTTAACCGATGACTACAAACTGCCACCACTAAAACCGTTGATGGTTTGTCGCATGATTGCATGTGGCCAGGAAGGCCCATGCAATCATATGACCAACTGTAAGGTGTTAGTCATCGACTGCCACCTCATTGTTCACTTGATTGCTTACGGTTTGTCACATGACTGCATGCGGCCAGGAAGGCCCATGCGATCATGCGACCAACTGCGTGATGCTAACTGATGACCGCTTACCACTTGTCTTGACTGCCGAAAAAGAATGACAGGGAATTTTTAGGCAGCAATAACCATTTCCTAATGTGCTTAGGAAATTGCATGCCTTAACTGGTGTCTCATTCTCATTTGGAATTGAGACATTCAATTAAGGTGTAGATATATAATAGACATGGATTAGTGAGGGCTTCACATTCTCTACAAATCTTATTAAATTCATTTTTTATAGAGTTGAACATTTCAAATCAAAAATTTGAACTCATAAACACCTTCATAATGGATAAATAATTAATTTAAAATAGATCATATCACATGCAAAGGCATGAAAGATGAAATTTTCACCTATAATAAATGAAAAAACTAAAGATATCTACTTGAAAAGGTTTTCATTATCTATTTCTTATTGCATAAGTGGATATAGTGAGAATTAATATTGTTGGTAAATGTTAAAAGATTTGCACAGAGTGACAATGATCTATAATACAAATTTCAAGTTGAAAGATTTTAATTTTTTGTTTTTATTAGATTTGGAGATGAAAATTATAGGTATCCCAATGAAAATTTAGTAAATAATGGTAATAATTTATCTTACATAACTAATGGAGAGGGAAATATTATGAAGTTGGATAATATATGCTTAGCATCTAGCATCAATATATCCCTTATCTTTAGGCATATGAAATTTTTGGTAGTTGGGACAATACAACCTCTTCAATAGAAGCTTTTAAGTATGGGCTTATTGATCAGATGAATGGTCGATAATTTTTAATACAAATTAACCCTCTATTAGAGATTGAAATTCTTTCTTTGGTGCTACTTTTGAAGTGTGAAATTCAATGAGATAGATTTTGGAGGATAGCGACATTGGAGGATGGAATAGTTTCCATCATCTCAAGTCAAATTCTTACTTTGATATAGTTTTCTATGTGAAAATTAATTTTGCCATTTTTGGTTTATGTTTTTCAATTTTTATTTATTTGTTGACACTGATAAATATGAAGAATGCATATATTGTGAAGGTTATGTTTTGGAGATAGGTTTAGGATTTAGTGTTGATCTCAATATGTATTATTTTCCAATCAACCTCAAAGTATATAAATAATAATTATACCCCATAGTCATTAGACCATGATAGATATCTATCATATCTCTTAGGGATCAATGTTGAATATTTGAAGAATTTTTTATGTGAGTGTTTAGGACCGAGAGCTTAAGAACACAACTAAAAGATACACTTTTATGAGCATCAAGAAACAACTTGATGGAGCCCCACTTGGTTCAAGATTTGTTTCTTTAAGAGAATATTTTCTTGAAATATTTATTCATGCCATGTAATCAACATGTTTTGTTATGTAATCCTTAAGGGGGTCCCCTAGGGATAGGTGAATTTTATGTTCTTAGGATCAATATATTAAGGGGGGATTTTGGCATAATAATTAAAATAATAGTAAATGTTATTAATTTATGTTAACTACATCTCTCGTATAATTATTTCCCCATACCATCAAATAAGATCATATCGATTACACATTTGTTTCCACGGAAACATCTCACATAGTTACATATCTTATCCAATCTCTTTGAAATTATCATTGAGCTAGGTGTGCGCCTAAAAAAAGTAAAACATGGTATGCCAAGGATGATCATATCTTTTGACATTATATATTTCATCTTGACATATGAGGGCCAATACACTCTTTGGATAAAAAATTAAGAGATCTATAGAGACCCAAATCTTTTTCCATTTCTTCCATATTTTATTAGTATGAGTAGTCTTGTACCACTTGATGATTATGATAAACAAATATATGCTAAAGATACATACAAGAGAATCTTAATTATTTGATAGGTCTCGATAATTATAATGACACTCTTGATAGTTATAATGACAATGAGACTTCTCTTAGTGCTCTTTTGCTCCTTGAAAAATATTTGTTAATTTTGTGTCTTGTATGATTCCTAATTTATATTTAGAGGTTCCATATCCTCTATTTACAAGTCACTATCCTAAGGGTGAGGACTCTTGAAATCCAAAATTAGTGGATTCAACTCCAAGTGTCCATATTCATTTATGTTATGTAGATGCATCATGATGGGATCGATAGTATAGATGGCTGACATATTTTGAGAACACAATGTCTCCATTACTTATTTCTTTCAATGAATCACTTAAATACATGTGCATCATAGTCTTTTAGATTAGGTAAATTGGGATGATTACTTGACATATATTATGTATTTATTTTATAAATCTCATATTATAATATTTGAGGATGCACTTGAGGACATCTATACTAGGTCAGTGATGATACTACCATCATAGTTGTTATCAAAACATCTTCATCTTTGGATCTTAATATTTATTAAGATTTGTGTGCTCTTGGATTGTCATATTATTTGATTGTAATTATTTTTATTATGGAATATTCTTGTATTAACTAGGAGATATCTTATTATGGTTTGGAGACATCATCATGCATCATGATATCCACACCTTAATGAAAAGACATCTTATATATTTACTTGGTCTTATTTATTTCCAAGGGGTGCAGTATTGTTCAACATTCTAAGATCATGCATCATCCTTTACTAAGAATCCATCATTAGTGTAGGGGATTATACATTATGGTGTGCTATAGCATATATTTTTCTCTCATATAGGGGGGAACATTTATTATGCATTTATGATTAAAAAAGTCCTTTTGGGATCATTTGAGTTGTCCTTCTCTCACTTATACATTTTTTTTCCTTTTCTTCTCTTTTAGAGTGTTTTTTCTATGATTTTTACCTTTTTTTAATTGAAGGAAAATAGGTTTTGAAGGGAATAGAAACCCTTTACAAATAGATTTTGAGGGGCATATGGAACCCCAAAGGAAAAAGATACAAAAGATTCAACATGCTACAAAATAGAAGCTAACCATCAACAATGAAACAATATCCTAGCTAAAGGACATACAAATCATGGGATGCAGAAACAACAAGCCAAAGCCTTACCAAGCACACCATGAGGATTTAATAGGATACCTAAACCTTAAGTAGAAGAAAATATAGGTTTTACCAGGTATCCATAATGTGACACTGCATGGGTTTCAACAAGGCTCCCATTACCTTTCCTTTGACCAACAACCAAATAACATAGTAAATGCACACTAGAGTACATAAAAATAAAGGGATCAATCTAGACTCCCTTAACCTTTCCAATAGTATTGATGGTTTTTATCAAGGATCCTATAACATTCCTTCTAAATAGTAAAATGATAGAACAATAAATGCATACTAGATAATAAAGACACTCCCCAAATAGAGAGGAAAACAAGGGGGTTTCAGAGGCTCCTCGAACTTTGAGAGTATGTTTTGAAATGGCACCCAAAACCATATTAAAGTCATCAACACAAGCTCTCCTCTAACAAGTCCAACTCTCTCTAGAAAAACCCCGCTCTACCTCAAAAGGAGAGGTGCCCATTATAATGCCCCATCAAGAAACCTAGGAGAAATTAACCTAATACATGATACTAAGTTTATAGAATAATTTTTCCTTAAGAGTTTACACAACAACAATAAATAAAAATGTAGAAGAAATATAAAGTAAGACAACTCATACAATTAAATGTAACTCAATCACTGATTATAAATCCTAAGGGTTCCATGACTTAGAGTTGCATAAGTTTATTTAATCTACTAAGTACAACCATGAGTACACAATCTCATAAATGCCAAAAAATAGCAAGTACATCATCATATAAATGAAAAAATAGATACAACTGATACAACTTAGGGTACATAATAAACCATCATCGATTGTACAAGTTGCAAGGTATGCAATAACAAATTATATACACATTACATATATAATACCCTATAAGATATCACATTTGATACACTGACATAAGATTTTAAAAAAATATATAAACATCATAAGATAGATATGAATAAGCCTCCAATGAAAAACAAGAAGAAGGTAGCAGCAACAAGGATCATCCAACACCATCACAAATGTCATAATCTCAATGGTAAAAGAATCGCTACCACCCGACCTCATGGAACCAAAGGTCCACTCCCATTGTGCTAAGGAGATAACAATAGACCCCACTCAGATATCAAACACCAATAAACCACAAAAACACTAAGAAAGGGATACTAAAATATATCTATCTTAAAAGGTACAATAGGAATGCAAAAGTAGTACATACTAATCCAGAGGAAACCACCACATGTAGGAAACCTAAGATGCACATAGGGAAGGAACATCACATACGTCTTGTTAGTGAACAATTTTTATCTTTCTAAAATTAATTTAGTTGATTCTCATAGAAATGGAAAAAAAATTACAACACTAACAATTGAGTTTCTATAATAGAAAAATCTCTCTAGTTTTCCAAGGTCCAGCTACGTTGCCAGAAGTTATTCAATCTAATCTTATTATAAAAGAACATAATTCATGGGTATTTTTAACCAGAAATACAAAGGCATAACACTAAATTCATCACTATGAATAGAATGTGCAATCTTAAAAACCATTCAAATATAATGACAATAACCATCCACGTGATTATAACTAATATTATTCAATGACTCCTCTTTGTTGCTTCAAATAAAAAGAAACCCATATGACAAAATAAAGCACCTTCACATACAATCTATCCCCATACAAAAATAAAACATATGCATTAATGAACAATAATGTTTACCACTCAGTGGGGAACACCTCACAACTTAGTGGTAAGTTGGGAGCTTGCATTTGGGAGGTCTTGGGTTCAAGTTTTATTGAGCCCCATGTTGAGCTTGGCTTTAGCCTATTACCCATCAAAAAAAAAAATGTTTACCACTCAGATAGCTTCGTATATAAAACCATAGTATTATATATATATTTCATCATATCAGTTTATCAAAAACAAAATTATAGATATCTAAAATTAGTTTCTAATCTCTCAGAGAGCCGACCTTCAATCAGTTTCAAGTTTTTACATAAATATCCATGCAGGGCTAGAAATAACTATAGTTAAAATTACTCGACTAGGAGTAGGTAGTTTTTAGTTAACATAATCAACTTCAAAGAATAAAAGGAAAATAAATTGTACAATGGTGTCTAGCACCCACTAAGTTCTTCCAGGTGTCCACGACCCCTAAGATTTCTCTGGCAGAATAGAAACCAACCGAACGGCCTTCCAGTTTTCATAAGAAGAGGTAAATGTAAAGATGATCTACTGATGTGGCAACCTAAGGTACACGATCCTCTTCTTCCATACTTCTTTATCTTTATGAATCTATGTGACCTTCTCATTGTGCATCTCCAAGTGCTTCTAATTGATTATCAACATTGAATCCATGTGAGAAATCTTGGATAAGTTGTGTACAACCAACATCTTTGCTTCCTTCAACTCATCAAATTTCACCTAAAAATCTTTAATAATTTCTTCCCTTGGCCTAATTGGCTTCTCTTTTGTTTGAGAACATTGTTTGTCAATCCATTTCATGTCCCCTAGAATAATATCTTTTATGATTTCTAATTCCTTAAGTAAATATTTAATCTTGGAGATCCCCTTAGCAATAACCTCATTTCTCCATTCAATGCATACTCTTAAGACATAAAGGATTTTATCATCCTAACCCAGGACTGGTTGTTATGCAAGAAAATTTTGTAAGCCATACTTTTGCACTTCTTCCATCCACAAGACATCTTTTGTCCAATTTCCTTTCTCATTTTCCCAAGCCTCAATGTTTGACTCAACCTTCTTAGTTATATTAATGGATTCTTTATGGGCTTCACTCAAATAGTTGATGTTCTTGATGGCCTCGACCTTGACATGCTCCATCCATTCTTCAAATGTTTTGTAAATTGCTCTATTCCTTTGCACTTGGTCCAAGAACTTTTGATTGACCAGGGATTTAATGTCAGTCAAGAAGGGCATTTCACTCAAAGGAAAAGGCTCGGGATGATGAATGATGTAAATATATTGGGCCATATTCTTCATAGTTTCTTTCATTTCTTGTTTTTCCTTAGTATCTTTCCATACTCTATTGGAAATTTTCTTGTTTGACACCTCAAAGATCTTCATGTTGACTTCTTTGCTATCCTTCCCCAGGTCCACTTTTGATAACTAGTGTGTGCTAGAAAGTAGTCACACTTCTGTGAATCATTACATTCAAGAACACTCAATAGTGAGGTCTCAAATATCAATTCACAACTCTATTTGTGGAGTGCAAAGGTTGTGTATGAGGCCCTCAGATTGACCTTATTAACCCATTCAAGTACACCAAGAAACAAGAGATTCAAGGATGTGATGCAAGAATGCTAATCTCCATTGATCTTCAAATTATTGCATGTAAATGAAACTAATCTAGATGATAGCAATGCAAAGAAGCAAATTATTCTATTGAAATGGAAGTTTTACTCTCCTTTACTAATTAAACTATATGAAGATTAAGCTAAACAATGAAAGAGACTAAGCTAAGATGCTATGAAGATTAAGCTAATATGTAAATGTGAAAGCTAAAATGAAATGATCTTCAAAGCTCCAATGTCACCAAGAAAACCTCCAGCATAACAATACTATGAAAATTCTAGATCCTGAAATGAGAAGGAGAGGGTTCCTTATATAAGAAACTGTGGAAGAGAATGCATCTCTGAGAGCAATGTAGGATAAATCAAAAAAGAGGAAACAAAGCTCATTTTTTAGAAAGTGTGGAGAGAAAAGGAATTTTCTTTATTTTTAATTATTTGTTTCCCTTTTTCATCACAAAAGAGCTTTAAGAGGATTATTTATTTATTTATTTAAAAGAATGATTCTCTTTTAATTAAATAAGATAACATTATATATTTAAAAGGGAGATATTATTTAAACAAGATAAAATCATTTAATTAAAATAGATTTTAATTAGATAAAATTATTTTATTTAAAAGATATTTATTTTCAATTAAATAAGGTTATTTTATTTATTTAAGAGGGAATATTTCTTTTAATTAAATAAAATTATTGATGAAATGATCAAACCTTAGGGAAAATTGAAATATTGGAATTAGTTAGGATTTGATCAAAGTATTTGATTTGAATTTGAAAATGTTGCAAGGCATTGATTCAGGAAATTGATAAATTAATAAATGGGGGCCCAAAGTCTAGGCAACCATTTTAGGGTGCATACATTTGCCCCTCTTTGGGTAATGTGTGATCATTTTGGGAACACATGTAGCCAAAGAATGGAATTGAAGTGTGAGATCAATTTGGGATCACAAAATAACCCAAATGTGTGTTCGACGTATGGGAACACATCAGGACAAAGATAAGCTGATTGAAAAAGACAAGGCCAACACCCTTATAAATAGGTAATTGTCAAGTCTCAAGCAAGGTTTGATTGATAGGTTTGATAAAGCTGAATCAAGGATTGAAGTTTGATAGGTACTGCCCCCTCGTGATCGAAATCAAAATGAGATGGAGGAGAAATAGTGAATTGATAATTTTGATTAAATTAAACTAAAGATAAGGTTCTTGATGTAAGATGAAAGATATAAGGATCACAGAACCAAGGTAGATCACCAAGAAAGATTATGCCTGAAGGTTGAATTATAAGAAAAGAAGTGGGGTGAAAGTGAATGGAAGACAAAAGTTTGGAAGAAATGAAAAGAAATGGAGAGAAGAAAGAGAATTTGCCTCAAGAAAGAGCATGCCCCAAAATCAATCAACTGTTTAAGATAGGAAATTTCAGTTGAGATCACGAAAGAAGATAAGGAAATGAAGATCAAAACATGATCGCAGTTGATTAAAAGTCCACAAGAAAGATGGAGGAAAACCCTCTCAAACTCATAATGTAGCCTAAAAATGCAAATTAATCATGAATTCTAACAATGCAAGCTACATGAAAATGCAAAGGTGTACTTGCAATAGGGCACTGTAACATATGATTTTATGTTCATCATTCATTAGAGAATGTAAAGAATGTGTTTTCATCATTGGGCCATTATTAACGGACATCAGAAAATCACACAATCATCACTAGTCACAAGCGTAACTATGAAGATATGAATATGATTTATATCAAATTGGAATGTGGAAAGATTCTAACATGAGCATCAGAGACATAAGGGTTAAGATGACTTCAATGTTAGCTCTGATGGAATATGGATGAAGTGACTGAGAGGGGGGGGGTGAATCAGTCAACCATAAATCACTTCACAATTAATTCTTTCTAGATCCCTTAGGATATCTTAACAATGTTATCTATTTTAGCACTCGGTAAATAGATTGCAGTAACTTTGAAGATGCAGAAAGTATTAGCAAAATTATCTTTTAGATATTCATTAGTACTGGTGTATGATTAAGATAGCAATTAAGAACACAAGAGACACAAGATTTAACATGGAAACCCAATATGGGAAAAACCACCAATGTATCTAGATACTGATTTTCACTTTTCTGAAGTGATGCCCGGTTAGAAGCCAACCCGGTAAAAGGTTACAAAACACACTGTTAGGTGTGACCTTGTTAGAGGATTTAAACACCCTGCTAGGAGTGGCCTGGTAAGAGGTCTTGAAAACAATTCAATGGAATTGTCACCTTGTTAGAGGATTTACAATATGGTTGTTAAACCAACTCGGTTAAGAGATTTAGAATTCACTGTTACAATGATAAGAAGGTAACAATGAAAAATGACCTGTATAATAATGCAACTGCCTTGCTGATTACAGATCTCTGTTCTGCATATGTGTGATCCTTCCTAATCAAATAACTCTCTGCTGCACCTTAAGGATATCTGAACATCCTTCACAAATTCGCACACACCTTTCCTGTCTTTCTTCTGTAAATCTTCTGCTGTGTATATCTCTTTATTTTTCACATTTGACCTTTTATTTATATGATTTTAGATTTGTCAAATCGACATTATTTAGTATAACAGTCGGTTGAATTAAGAAAACTCTATTTGCAAAAATCCTTCAAGGGCCGACAGTGCTCGGTGACCATAACTTTCTACAATCTTTCGGAGACCGAGGGAACTCGGTAAACATCGACAATCCTTTACCTTCGATAACCGACTGAACTCGGTAAACACTGAATTTCCTTTGACGACCGACTGTACTTGGTAAACACTAAATTTCCTTTGACGACCGACTGAACTCGGTAAACACTGAATTTCCTTTGATAACCGACTGAACTCGGTAAACACTGAATTTCCTTGATAACCGAGTGGACTCGGTAAGCACTAATATTCCTGTCTGGCAGACCGACTGAGCTCGGTAGGAACTGATTTCTGCGGACTATGACATTGTGTGACATCAAAGACAATACATAATTTGAGTAGCAATTTCCTTCAGACAATTGTTTCCAACAAGCTCACCCAATTTAATGTAGCAAAAACCACTCTCACATCAAGGCATAGATGCCAGGATGACCATAAGAACAGTTGTGCAAAAAAAAAAAGTCAAGGATGATGCCTCAAATCTCTTAAGTGTGTCAAGGGAACAACAAGAGACACTCAAGAGCTTCGAGAGCACACCCACAAGAAGAAAGAAACAAAAACATGTCCCATGCCCCAAGTCCTCTAGCTATGCATCATGGAGAGACTTATTAGACAAGGGCACTCAATGAAAATCAATAACAGTCAGCACACAAAGAAAAGATCAATGACATATCTCATGCATTAAGTGTTGTATTTAAAAATTTAAGTGTATTCACTGATACTGAGTTCCAAGGATAAGGATCAAATGCTTGCAAGAAGGTAAAAGTACATGACAAAACTGGGTAAGACCAAACCAAGAAGTGTTGAAAAACACTCAATGTTAGGGGTTGTATTGAAAAACACAGTTGGGGTGGTGTTGAAAAACACTATTTCTGAGGTGTCTTAAAGACTGATGCACCCAAGAGACCAAAGCTAACATAGTTATGACCCCTAGACAAAGACAAAGACCAATTCCAAACCAAGGTAACAAGGACAAGGCGTGATGGAGAAAGGCTAAGTGTCAAGAATGCGTGCTAAGAAATAGGGGTGCAAAGGCCTCAAGTAGCACCCGTTTCCAAGTTTTCACCACTTGGATTTTATTGCAATTTATTTTTTCAAGACTTTTTATAATAAAAAAAAAAAATTCTACCAAGGTGCCTGTTTCTAGGTTTTCACCAAGGCACTTTTTTTTTTTTTGAATTTTTGAATTTTTGAAATTTTTTTAATTTTTTGGTAATTTTGGAATATATAATTTTTTTGAGATACATCAAAGCACCTATTGCTAGGTTTTCACTAAGATGATCATTTTTTTAGGACATTTTCTAATTTTTAGAATTTTTTCAGCATCATATATGAATTTTTTTGCTATTTTTTTAGGATCAATAAATATGTACAAAGGATGCCCCTAGACAGAATGGGCATCATGGATAGAACTTCTTTAGGTGCAAGTTATTGATAGGCTCAGGGAGCTACTCCCCCTCTTCAGTCGATAGTAAATAAGCACATGTCCCAAAAGTTGTGATGATGTAGGGTCCAACCCAATTAGGTTCAAATTTTCCCTTTTGTTCTCTATGTTGTTGGTTCTTAGGATTTTCTCATAAGACAAGATCTCCCACTTGGAATGCTCTAGGGTGAACCTTTTTGTTGAAGGCTTTGGACATCCACTTTTGATAGACCCTCATATGGTTAAATGATGCTTTATGCTTCTCATCTAGAAGTTCTAACTCTTGCAGTCTCATGGCGTGGTAGTCTTCATTGGTAACTAGACCTTTGAGAGAGACTCTAAGTGAAGGAATCTCAACCTCTAAAGGTAACACTACTTCAGCACCATAAGTAAGGGAAAAAGGAGTAGCCCCTGTTGGAGTACAAATACTCATTCTATAAGCCCATAAGGCTAGATTTATCTGTAAATGTAAATCTCTACCATTCTTATGAACTGTTCGATGGAGAATTTTGAGAATGGTTTTATTTGAAGCCTTTGCTTGTCCATTTCCTTGCGGGAAGTAAATGGAGGACCAATGTTATTTTATCTTGAATTTCTTTTAGAGTTGTGTAAGGTCCTTGTTTTTAAACTAACCTCCATTGTCAGTGATTATCTTAGATGGTATTCCATATCGACAGATGATATGGTTCAAGATAAACAGAGAAACTGTCTTGCCCGAGGCAACAAAAAGTGGAACAGCTTCTACCCATTTGGTAAAGTAACTTTAGTAGTAGTGATGATAAATTTATGTCCACCTGATGAGTTGGGATGAATCTTCCCAACAAGATCAAAGGCCTAGAGCTGAAACGGCCAATGAGATATGGAAGGAATGAGCTCCCTACCTGGAGCATGGATTAGGTGACCATTTTTTTGACATTTTTCGCATGATTTCGCAAAAGCTACCACATCCATCTACATGGTAGGCCAATAGTACCCCACCCTAAGCAACCTTCGAGCCATGGAAAGACCATTGGAATGTCCCCCATAGATGCCCTCATGAATATCAACTAGCACTTGATCAGATTCCTCCTTTTCTAAGAACCTAAGAAGTGTCCCATCTAAACCCCTCCTATACAAATACCAGAGATGAGGGAATGGTGAGAGGCATTTTGGGTAAGGTTTCTTCTTTCAGATTGGTTAAATGTTTCAGGGATGATGTTATCACATAGGTATGATTAAATGGCATCGTAGCGGGATGATTCATGACCGACAAGGGTACAAATAACATGGCTTTCTTGGGAGTCATAAATAGGATAGTGTAGCTCTTCCACTATAAATTCAAATCTAACTCATGCTACTCTAACTGAAGAAGTGAAGAAAGAGTGGCCATAGCATCAGCTACTTTATTTTCTACTTTGGGGATTTGTTGAAAGTGATGAATGTGAAATACTGTCTCAATGAATCAACCATTTTCTTATAAGGTACCAATTTCTCATATTTGGTTTGATATTGTTCATTAACTTGGTTGACTATCAATTGTGAATCCCCATATATGTGTAGTTATGTTATATTCCATTCAATAGCCATCTTGAGTCCATTTGTCAAGGCTTCATATTCAACAATATTGTTTGTGCATGGGAACAATAGTTTTTAGGACTTAGGAATTGTGTACCCATGAGGAGAAACAAACAACACTCCAGATCCTGGACCAATCTGCATAAAAGAGCCATCAAAGAACATCTTCCATGTTCTCTTAGTCATGTACATTAAGTGCTCATCTAGAAATTCAACTTGAATGGGCATGCTATCTTAAATTGGGAAATCAGCCAATTGATCTACAATGGCTTGGCCTTTTATAGCTTCGCACTCAACATACTCTATGTCAAATTCTGAAAGAACCATCATCCATTTAGCAAGTCTACCTATGAGGGCAGCCTTACCAAGCAAATACTTGAGAGGATCAATTTTTTCTATGAGTTGTATTGTATGCGCAAGCATGTAATGTCACAATTTTTGGGAAGCAAACACCACAGCAAGGCAAGCTTTCTCAATACTAGTGTAATTGACCTCATATGCAACAAGGGTATGATTGATGTAATATATGGCTCATTCTTTCCCAGTGTCATCAAGTTGAGCTAATAATGCCCCCAAGGAAGATTTTGTTGCTGAAACATACAATATGAGAGGTTTTCCTGGGATAGGAAGCATCAAAATTGGAGGATTTTCCAAGTATTCCTTAATCTTATCTATGCTCCTTTGACAATCCTCATTCCAGACACATTTGACCCACTTATGCAAGTTCTTATTGAAGGGTTGAGCTCTATCTACCAGTTGTGAAATGAACCTCCTAATAGATTGAAGATGTCCTTGCAGACTCCTCATTTGGCTAATGTTTTTGGGAGGTGGCATATCTAATATTGCTTGAACTTTCTCTAGGTCTACCTCTATTCCTTTAGCGGAAATGATAAATCCTAGAAGCTTTCCAGAGGTGATGCCAAATGCACATTTTTTTGGATTTAATCTTAATTGAAATTGCTCCATATGATCTAGAATGACTTCTAAATCACCTAAGTGTGTGTCTCTTTTCTTTGACTTAGCCAAGGTGTCATCCACATAATCTTCCATATTCTTATGCATCATGTCATGGAAAATTATTGTCATAGCTCTTTGATATGTAGCTCCTACATTTTTCAATCCAAAAGCAATGATGTTCCAATAATAAGTACCCCATGCGCAAGTAAATGTAGTCTTTTCCTAGTCCTCAGGAGCTATTTTAATTTGATTATATCCAGAAAAACCATCCATCAGCGAATAGATCTCATAACCCATTGTCATGTCCACTATCATGTCTATGTTAGGGAGTGGAAAATCATCCTTTGGGCATGCTCTATTGACATCTCTGAAATCTGTGCAGATTCGAATGGATTTATCATGTTTTGAAACTAGTACAATGTTGGATATCCATTCTAGATAGTCAATAGCCCTTATAAATCATGCACTAAGGAGTTTTTCCCGTTCTTCTTTGACTAAAAGAGCAATGTGAGGATGTATTTTTCTCAACTTTTGTTTGACTGGTTTAACACATGGAGCTATGGATAAGTGATGCATAATGAGATTAGTGTACAATCCTAGCATGTCTGAGTAAGTCCAAGCAAAATTGACCTTCTTGTTCTGTAGGAACTTGGTATATGCTTCTTTTTCCCGTGTTGATAGAGACTGAGCCAAATGTACTATTTATGGTGCCTCTTTTGTACCCAAATTTACTGGTTGTGTAGGCTCAACAAGAACTGATGATCTATCTTGAAAATAACTAGGAAGATGATCAAGTACCTCATCCTTAGGTGCCTCAAAGAGGTTTTCACCTTTGGATACGTCATTTATTTTTACTTTTTTTAGTTCTAACACCACCACACAGTGGTTTTCGCCATCAGAACTCCTATTATTTTTATTTTCTTTTCTCTTTATTTTGTGACTAAGGTACTTGATATCTAGTTCTATCATGCTTTTAGTTGGTTCACTAGTGGAAGAGACTATAGGCTCAAGAGCATTTAGGTAACAAGCTATCTCATAGTCATTCTGGAGAGTTAAGAGCTGAGGCTCTTGATAGTGTTGAGACCAATCAATTAAGTGGGGATGAGCAAGGGGTAAGTCAATGGCTAGTTCAATGTTGTGGATATGGATGGTATCATCTCTGGTGACTACAGAGTTAGAGTCTGTCAAGTATTCTTCTAAGTTACCCAAATCAAGATTCAGCCTAACAAGCGAAGAATCATCCACTAATGCAACACACAGGTTCCAATCCTCTAGCCCTACACATGACTCATCAGCTAAATTAGGTTGAGAACTATAGGAATGGATGACATCAACACCTATGTCAACTATGGAACAATCAGAGAGAGAGTCCCACTCATACTCATGTGAGTCTGTTTCTAAATCCCAGCTGGGATGTTTACACCAAAAAGGCTTGGGATGCCTTGATGTAGAAGCTTCGATGTCATGAAGGGTAACACCTTCTCTTGGGTCAATGTCTAATCCATCTTGCTCTATGCTTGCAACTGTTGCATGAGTGTTTGGATTATTTGAATCTTCCCAAAGGAGACTAGTAGAAGGAATCTAATCATCACACATGTCTTGTTGATTTGTAAAATTTGGTATGTACTATGATTCATCTTCACTATCCAACTCATCAAGGATAGAAATAGTATTCTTGTTATTTTTAAGAAAACCTAGGCCAACTGTCATCTTGGACTTATGCCCAAAAAGGTTATGATTAAGAGGTTTAGCTCTAGCATCTAATTTGTGGCTGAGAGGGCCATGTCTAGGATAGCCCATATTTTTGACCAAAGTATATCCTCTCCCATAAGCTTTGGGAGAAGGAGAGAATTTCTCATTGTGCATATACTTCTCCTCTTTGTAGATCCAATCTTTAATAGCCACCTCTTCTTTTTCATCTTGGATAGGCACTGAGGATTCCACAAATGTGCCAAATAAGGTCAAGGCTGAGGATGAGGGTTTCATCTCTTGTGAGGGCCTACCATAAGACCTAGGGGAAATAGGCATCTTTTTAAAGGAGTTAAGTTGGTATCCCCCCATACCAAGGTCTATTGATTTGAACTTATCTTTTCACTATTCTAGAGTTGCATTGAAATCCTCTGCTTCTTTGTTGAGGGGAACATGGGTCCCTGCCAAAATGTAGTTGACAGATAAGGTTTTATCCCCAGGTATACAAACTTCTACTCCATTGTAGGGGAGCTTAACACACTGGTGGTAGGTGGTTGGCACTACTTGCATCTCATGGATCTAGGGCCTACCAAGCAAGATATTGTATGCTAGAGGACCAACATCAAAAATTTGGAACAAAATGTCTCTCTCAATGGGGCCAATCCTGACAGGAAGAATAGCCAACCCCTTGGAACTCCTTTCTACCTCATCATAGGCTTTTATAGTGATCTTCTTTCTGGTATCAATCACTTCCTCAGAATAGCCCAAAGTTTTTAACAGACTCAAAGAATAGATATTGAGCCCAGCACCCCCATGTATCAACACACACCTGACACGGGTTTTATGGATCATGAATTTGATGTGAAGGGCAAGATTATACGGGTGGTTCAAGGTTTTTCATCATCTTCTAAGAATGCAAGGTAGTGAGGATTGGTAATATGATTAACCATGCCTTGGAATTGGTCAACATCTAAATTTTTTGGAACATTGGCTATGCGCAAAGCATCCTCAAGGACCTTTTTGTGTCTTGGGGACAACTCTAAAAGCTCCAAGATTGAAATCTGAGCTGGTGTTCTTTGTAACTGATCAACAAGGTTATAATTTGGCTTGGGGTTGACATCTGGCTTTATGGTGGCATTCTTGGATACCACTGGCTTTGGTTTATTGGGCTAACCTGAACTGGGCCCCTAATGACAACATGGCCTTGACTTCTTGTGACAACATTAAGAGCTTGGGATGACATCCTAGATTGAGGACCCCTCAGCACCACAATAGGTTCTTCATCAAAGATAGGGGGAGAGTTCATGTAGGATTCATAACCATAGGGATCCTTGTTCCTTGTCATGTTGACACTTTCCTCCACAACTTCAAGCATTTTGACCACATTTTCTACAGCTGTGTAGGTGTAGTTGATTGCAGCCTTTCCATCCTTAGTTTTAGAGGTTTCCCCTTCTCATACTTAGGCAATGACTCTTTAAATGCTTTGTGATCAGCATTGGTGTTCAGACCATCCACCTTAATCTTTCCATTTTCAATGAGATCTTGGATAATGTGCTTGAGTTTCCAACAATTCTCAATGGTCTGCCCAATGCCATTATGAAACTTGCAGAAAGCTTTCTCATCCCACCAATGTGGTTTGACATTAGGAATATGGTGCCTTGCAGGATCTTGAGGATGTGCAATATTGTTGGCAATAAGCATTTTGAAAACATCCTCATAGGAATCACCAAGCTTTGAAAATTGTCACCTCTCTTTCTTGGGCTTACCTTGATACCTTGGCATGTTCTCTTGTTGAGGAGGTGCATTGAGCTTCATAGCTTGAACTGCACTGGACAAGTGGAGGACACCTTGATCCTTAGGTTGAGGAGAGTCCACAACTCCATCGTTGACCACTTGTTTGTTTTTGTTCCAATGCACATTATTCCCCTTATCCTTGCTAGAATTATTATTGTTTTGACCATTATTGTTATTGTTGCCATGTCTGGTCAAAATTGCTTGCTCTTTTAAAACATCCTCTATTCTGCATGTGGTTTCGACCATGTTATCAAAGGAATTGAAGATCATCTTTCGAACCTCATACCGCATTTTGGGCACCAAGTTGCTAACAAGGATGTTAATTTTCTCTTCTTCATGAATGGTCCTAGGATAATGAGAGCACTGTCACCTCCACCTTTTCAAGAATGAGACAAAGGGTTCCCCTTGGTTTTGCTTTAGGTTACATAGGTCCAACATAGTGACAGATCTTGAAAGATTGTACGCAAAGTGTTGAACAAATCTATGAACAAGCTCTTTGAAATTCTTGATAGGGGGAGTTATGTTGGTAAACCATTCCATTGCTTGCCCCTTAAGACTCCTTGGGAATAACCTCATCAGTGAGGAATCATCTAGGTGAAACTCAAAGCTCATAGTGTAAAATTGGCACACATGATCATGTGGATCACCACTACCATCATATTTGTCATATTGAGGGAGTTCAACCCTTCTTGGAAAATCCTTCATGCTCACACTCTTTTCAAAAGGATTAGGACAAATCGAGTCTAATGAGAATGAACTCTTAGGTACCAAAAGTTTCTCCATCATTTTCTTCATTTGTCTAATTTCTTCTTCTTGTGATGGACTTTGTTTCTTAATTTTGTTATCAACATCAAAATTATAAGGGACTCTTGCACCCTTGTTGATTAGACTTTCGAGGAAATTATCTTTGTTTTGTTCTAAGTAATTCTCCACATATTGTTGGAAGAGCAGCTCTTGTTGCATTCTCATGAAGTCCTGAGAATTAAGATCAAAGTCTGAGCTATTGCCCCCATGTTGAGAACTATGATGAGCACACTACAAAGGTTGCCTCGAGTTCCTAGGAGGTGTTTGTCTCCTATAATGGGCATGTTGTGAGGTCCTTCTTCCTCTAGGACTAGGAGATCTTGAAGGGGTTCTTGAACACCTTCTACTACATGGTTTTTTGGAAGGAGTGGAGGAAGGAGAGTTGTTGCCACTATTGGCACCCCTATTGTTGAATTGGGTATTAAGTTGTTGGGCTAAAATCCTATTCTGCTCTTCTTGAGAGGCTTTCCTTTCCAATTCTAACAAAGCTCATCTCTCCACCTCAAGTTGTCTAAACTTTTCTTGCTTCATAGCTTTCTCATCTAAAAAGGATTTCTTCTCACACTCAATCCATTTGAGTCTTTCACTTGTATACCTTGAGGTTTTTTGAAGTGGTGAGTTTGGTCTTGACTGTTTGAACAAGTCATTGGTATACATTGCATTGACATGAGCATCACAAGGTTCATTATCTTGGTCTTCATGTTGTGACCATTGTTCTGGGTGAGCTCATCTCTCATGCCTTTCAGCTCTTTGATGTGCATCTAAGTACCTAGTATTAATGGGGGGTGAACCAAGTTGAGCATCATGAGAGGAATTACCAAATAGAATGTTGTCTCTATGTCTTTCATAGAGGTCATCAAGGTTTTGATCCATAGCTTCCCTCTCCCACCAAGTCATGGTATAACTCATATCCATACCTAAATGGGAAGATGCTAAGGGGGTCCTCAACTCAGTAGACTTGCTCCTAGGTGATTGGTCAAATATGGGTTCATTTCCCTTATGCTTTTAATGAGTTTGGACTAGGCATAATTGATTAAAGATAACCTAAGGTCATTTCCCTTGACTCACTTGATACCTTGTCGTAACTGACATGAAAGGAAAAGCACTCAGTGATAAGATGACCCTAAGATACATTGGTATCAAACTAGGATAGTAAAAGTGTTCAATTGTCCAAAAGAGAGATGGTGAGATAGAAAATTGCAAAAGGTGTCAATCAACACTACCACAGAGGTGCCTAATCAATAGATAAGTATCCTAGCACATATGGATTAGGAGGATGATTTTAACCGAGTTATATTTGATTGAAATTGATTTTGGGTGGAATTGAATTGGATAAGAGACTACCAAGACTCTCCAAGTATGATATCAAAGAATCCAAGGGTGTATCTACTCAACAAAGATGATTTTTGACTTACTGATTCCAAGAAAGGTTACTTTTAAATCAAAGGTCACTAATTCAAGAGGTCAAAAATACAAGAATCCCAAGTGAAAATAGGTTTCCAACAGTAGGGTGAGTAGCCTGATCTGATCTGGATCAACTAAGGAGGACTGAAAATGACCGAAAATAGCTCACTATTTTGATAGACCAGGGTATAGGTTCACATGAGGGAATGTAGTCCTACATGAGGAAACACCAGGGGTCATGCAAGGAAATGAAATCTCACATGAGAAAATACCAAGGTCATGCGAGAATGTGCATAGCTAGGTGACGAAATAGGATCAGGCCACTTAATCAGCAAGTTCGTAAACTCAGGAACTCCATTTTTTATTCATTTTAAAAGATTAACCAGGCATATTAATAGATTTTAAGCAGTTATCAAGCACATAGAACAGCAACCATGGAGTTTCAGCAAGCAAACATCTTCAAACAATGAGCAAGGGACAAAGCAACCTTGCTCATGAACATGAATATTGACTTAGTATGCTATTCCTTAAAAATACTACTTGTGTATGTTCTCCAAAATGTTTTTCCAATCACACACATAGTCCTAAAAAGAAAAAATTTGGCTGCACTATGGTTCTTAATAATGGCTTGACTCTGCAACTTTTACAATTTCAAGAAGGTGAACTCCAATCTAGGTGCACTAGAGTTTTGACACATTCCAAGAACTTAATCAATCAGAGATGTTGAGGAGATCTGACAGCCCATCAAAAAACTGTACCCATGGAGATTTCTTCCACAAGGACATTTGTATAGCGGTTGTCACTACCATGGCAAAAGTGGCTATTACCGCTTGAGGTTCCGTCAACGTGGTTTACCCAATGAAGGGAATTTCCACTATGGTTAACCCTCTCTAAAAGGTGACTCACAACAAGGACCACATGGGGACTTGGCTTAGATCCAAGGGTCTGAGTTTCTGTTACTACCCAAAAAGGGAGTAGAGCATAATCCTCTATCCTTTTCTCTTCTCCCAAACATAGAAGATAGATTCATTCCGACATGCTAAGACTAAAACTATCTCGCCAAGATTTGTAATGTTAATAACTCATGATCTATTAACCTCTCTGGAGAGAGAATGCATCAATCGAAAAGTCAAAGACTACAAATCTAGTAGAACACAAAGATAGTTCTAGTAACCTCCCTACCTACAAGGGTCCTCTCATTGAGAAGAGTTTCGCTGGAGACCCACTCTCTCAAGAACCATGAATAGTGTTAATAGGTTCTACTTATCTATGTGACACACATATGCAAGAAATGAATCTATATTCTTTTTAAAAACCCCAAAATCAAAATGTGGTTTATCAAAGTGATAAATCACTCAAGCCAAACACACAAGAGATTAATTTTATGTCCAAAATCCAAATGTTATAGAGATTGTAGTAACTCACCTTAGGTAGAAAGATCTGCAATCCCAAATTTAGCACACATCTGAAAGTACAAAATCAAGACAAATCAATAGCAAAACATAAGCGTTAGAAATCAATAATCTGAAATTACAAATTTGCAAATTTTGTCTCTGTTGTCATGGAATTCTGTGCAAGATAGTACTCAGGGGTGCGTGAGAAAGTACCAAACTGTGCACGAGAAAGCACAAGCCCGCACGAGAAAGTATGAAGGCTCGCATGAGAAAGTACATAGGCTCACATGAGAAAACACCTTTGTCATGTGCAAAAGTGCTAGTACCAACAAAACTTCACGTGATACAGTGAGAAACTTCATGTGAGATTCTGTAATAGTGAGAAACCTCAAAAAATATTTCAAAAACACCAAAACAGGCAACATAAATGTATAAAAAGGATGAAACAAAGTTTTTCTACCCCATAGTGGGTGCCAAAAATATGTGCTAGAAAGTAGTCACACTTCTATGAATCATTACATTCAAGAACACTCAACAGTGAGGTCTCAAATATCGATTCACAACTCTCTATTCATGGAGTGCAAAGGTTGTGTATGAGGCCCTCAGATTGACCTTATTAACCCATGCAAGTACACCAAGAAATGAGAGATTCAAGGATGAGAAGAAAGAATGCTAATCTCCATTGATCTTCAAGTTATTGCATGTAAATGAAACTAATCTAGATGATAGCAATGCAAAGAAGCAAACTATTCTATTGAAATGGAAGTTTTACTCTCCTTTACTAACTAAACTATATGAAGATTAAGCTAAATAATGAAAGAGACTAAGCTAAGATGCTATGAAGATTAAGCTAATATGTAAATGTGAAAGCTAAAATGAAATGATCTTCAAAGCTCCAATGTTGCTAAGAAAACCTATAGCATAACAATACTATGAAAATTCTAGATCCTGAAATGAGAAGGAGAGGGCTCCTTATATAAGAAACTGTGGAAGAGAATGCATCTCCAGGAGCAATGTGGGATAAATCAAAAAAGAGGAAACAAAGCTCATTTTTTAGAAAGTGTGGAGAGAAAAGGAATTTTCTTTATTTTTAATTATTTGTTTCCCTTTTTCATCACAAAAGAGCTTTAAGAGGATTTTTTATTTATTTATTTAAAAGAATGATTCTCTTTTAATTAACTAAGATAACATTATATATTTAAAAGGGAGATATTATTTAAACAAGATAAAATCATTTAATTAAAATTGATTTTAATTAAATAAAATTATTTTATCTAAAAGATATTTCTTTTCAATCAAATAAGGTTATTTTGTTTATTTAAGAGGGAATATTTCTTTTAATTGAATAAAATTATTGATGAAATGATCAAACCTTAGGGAAAATTGAAATATTGGAATTAGTTAGGATTTGATCAAAGAATTTGATTTGAACTTGAAAATGTTTCAAGGCATTGATTCAGGAAATTGATAAATTAATAAATGGGGGCCCAAAGTCTAGGCGACCATTTTAAGGTGCATACAACTAGTAATCTTGTGTGGTGACATCGTGACTTTCTTTATCATTGACTGGTTTGCCAATTTCTATCATCCAATGCCTGGTGTCTTCATTAAATTCAAGTCTAGATCCAATCTTGGGCTTTTTATTCTTGGGACTATTACCCATACATCTTCTCACTACATCCTATATGGGTAACGAAAGTGGCACAACACTGCTCTTCTTGGCTATGGAAGTCTCAAGAAACTTTAGAGCTATTGGAATTTTTTTTGGTATGTCATGGCCACTAAGAAAAGTGAGAGAATCTATTGAAGAATTATCTACATCACCTTGGATTTTTTGACTTTCACCCATGTCAAGAAGACTAGAATTAGGGACCTATTCTGCTTCTTGCTCTACCTTTGGAGGGTCCAAGTCTACCAAGACTTCAAGACTTATTTTAGTCTCTTTCTCTTTATTATTTTTCCTACTACTCTAGTGGGTTATCTTTACACTAGGTTTTTCTTAGGCTGAAATTAAACCTTTGGTGAGTCTGGTTCAGCTTCAGGTTTAGAATTACCTATAGTAGAATCATTAACAATAGGGTTAGTTGAAATAGAGACTTTTCTTGAAGATCTCTTTTTGTCTACTTTCACTTTCTTTTATTGGGCTTGAACAACTATCTAGGAGATTTCTTCTTCTGGAACTAGTTTTTTTTCTTTTATTTATGTTGCTCATTCTGTACTGCAAGTTGTCCTCTTCTCTTTTGGTCTAATCTATTTCTAGAATGGGGAGGCCTTCAATCTACTCAAAATATTGAGGGTCAAGCACATCTTCATTCTCATCTTCTTCAACATCATCTATATTCAAATCTACCTTAAAGGTGACTATCTGTCTTGAGGTCATTCTGGACCATAGTCTTCTTTTGACCTTAAAATCATCTAAACAATTAGCCCAATAGTCTTCTAGCTCTAGTATATGCATGAATATGGATGAGACATTAAAGTTAGCTCTAGAGAAACCTCTGTGGTAAAAATTATTCCTTGAGATGTAAGGTTTAAAATTTAGATCCTAAAGTTCACCTTCCATTCCTATGGCATCCTAAAAAATTCTACATTTGTAGTGGCCAAGCTCTATGGGAAATAAGACTCCAAAAGACTTCTTAGAGCTTCCTATTTTTTGTTCAATGAAAACTAGTTGCCTACATATCTCCATTAGAATTACATAATCTAAACAATATTGTGGCATCTTTAGAGGCTCTCTATAAAACACTCCAACTCTAATGTAGGTGAATTTGGGAAATTGAACAAAATAACATCCATAGATATTAATTAATTGAATAGCTTCTTCAGTAAGCCTATTACTTTTCTTACCTCAAAGCTCAAAGACCAACCTTCCTAGGAACACATCATTGACCCTTCTAAATTATTTAACAAACTTCTCACTCTACAAGTGTCTATTATATTCATAAATTCTCATATCTTTGTTTTGAGGTTCATGGGGTAATCCCTCCCAGTCCTTGCAGGAGGATAAGATATAGAAAAGGTAAGAGGTCATATAGAAAGGAGTTAAATTGGTCAAATTCAAAAGCTCTATGTGTAATTTTTTAGCTATCAACTCAGTACATCCAATCCTCCCAGTATTTTTTGAATAAAATAGTACATCCAATCCTCCCAATGAATAGCATGTTCATTTCCTTTTACCGTGTTTAGGAGAAAAACTATGTCTTCTATTTCTTTTATGAAATATTCAATGGTTAGGGGCTTTGGTAGCCACAAGCCTCATTTTTTAAGCCTTGGTAACCAAATCTATATAATGAGGGAGTTGTATTTATTTCTTTCATTTTCATATCTATGAGTTGATTCTCCAAAGGTCCAGGGCTCATAGGGTTCCTTATGGAGAATTTCCAAGGCCGCTATGATTGTCGCCCTACTAATTTTTACCATAATTTCTCCTGAAGCATTTTTGATACACCTACTTTTGGAATCATACCTATTTTCACATTCTAACACTAATTTAGGGCATGCTAGGGTAGGTGGAAATTTTGTAGCCTCCAACAATCCACTGTTTGCTAACTTCTTACAAAAAGACCCATCCGAAGTATTCCAGACCCTTTCATGCAATTCTACCAAGATCGCATTTACTAGGGAGGTATCACAAGTTTTGGGAACTGGGAGGAGAAAATGGGTTCCGTTCTCAACTTTAGGGATTTTAGGCCAAAAAAGAGGCACTTTTAGGAAAAACAAAATAAAATAAATCTCACAACATGTAGTAACCAATCTTCCTGTATAGAAACCACAAAATGAACGTTGCAAGAGAAAAGGATAAACTCATGGATTCACTATACATTACACTTTTGCAATCCCTTACCAAATTATTGGTGCTTCCACTATCCAGAATAAATCGTAAACAATTGATAATGAAAAGACTACTATTTATTATCAAGGTTGGCTAATATTTCAAACAAATTCGTGCAGAAAAAAATAATGAATGCATTTGTGCAAGAGGTTACTAATATGAAATATTATGATCTTTCTATTAATTCCCTTATCAAATCAACACATTTTTCTTGACTCCCAATGACCTCCCCTAATTACCACACTTTTAATAATGATGACCCATATAGTACTGTGAGCTTCGAACTATCTTCCATTATGTCATGGCATGTCTGCATTGTCCCATCAAATCTAACAGTTTTTGGACTTAACATAAAACCTCTTTGAAATCTTAGGTTTTTTAATCTTTAAAGAGAATTTTTCTCCAGAGAAATAATTTTTTGACTAGAATATTCCATCAATCACACTTTCAAAGCTTGAACTTAAGAAGGTTCAAGGTTCAAGTTCGACTTTCATATCTTACTAACTAAAAGACCGGCGACTTAAAGACTACAATCTACATGTAACATCTAACAGAAGTTGAACTTGAACTTGAACTTAGGAAGGTTCAAGTTTAAGTTCAACAAAGACTTTTACCTGGAAAAAAAAATTGACCACGAGAGAAAAGAAAAAGATGAGTGTTACAACTGGCTCTAACTGGGGACCATGACTATAGAGAACTGAGGATGAACCTAGAATCAATGGTTTCACAAAATAGACTCAAACTGATTTGAAGAATAGGATGACTCAAACATAAAAAAACTTTCTACAACCTAAAAGACACAACCAAAACCTTATAGACAAGGGAGGAATGAAAAAAATCTAGATCTGGTATAATTTAAGATCTTGTCCATTATAAAATAGGGGCAATTCATCTCCATTGATATACCTTAGCTTGAAAGCATTAGGGCCCAGTGCCTGAGAGATTTCAAAAGGCCCTTTCCAAAGAGATTCAAATGTGTCATGTACTCCTCGTGGTTCATGACACTTGTCACACACCAAGACTTTATCTCCTTCCATGAACTTGTGTGGCCCGACACAATGATCAAATATTTCTTTTACTTTGAGTTGATTATTGGTTATGTGGTCAACCAGGACTTCCATTTCTTCCTTAATCTTGGATAAATACAAAATCCTCTTTTCTAATGAATTCTAAAAAACTTTGTTTTCAATAACCCTTTTTAGTTTAGTAGAAGCCAGTTCTAATGGAACCGATAATTGTGCCTCTACCCCATATACCAACTCAAAAGGACACATTCCAATGGCTCTTTTTGGTAAAGTCCTATCTTCCCACAAAGCTTCATAAATCCTTTTATGCCAGTCTTTCCCTCTTTCTTCTACTAAATTCTTCATTATATTAATGAAATTCTTATTTGTAGACTTGGCTTGTCGATTTCCCTAAGGTAAATAATCCAAGGAGTGTGACAAATTTATCCCATGATCGTAGAAGAATAACTAAATCTCCTTGGATTAAAAAAATTGTGCATTATTAGTTACTATCTTGAGTGGGACTATGAATCTTGTTACTATATTCTCTTTTATGAACCTGCACGCTACTTTAGATGTTGTCACCTTTCCTAGCATAGATGTTAATATGATTTAGAACAATAGAGAGGGTGGGTCAATCAATTGTTCTCAGGTCCTGATGTATAAAACAATCTCAAAAACTTTTCCTTAAGTCAGATCTAATAACCAAAACAAACTCGGTCATTACTGATTCAATAATAGAAACATACAACAATGCAATCCATTACCCAGCTATAACTTAACTTGCAAAACATAGAAATGTTCACACCAAAACATTTACACAAGTATTAACACCAGGATTTATAGTGGAAACCCAATTTGGGAAAAACCACTTTGTAACATGCTACTATTATTTTCACTCTTCTGAAGTGAGCTCGGTAAAAAGCCAACCCTATCAAAGGTTACAATACACACTGTCAGGTGTGACCCGGTGTATGCAAATTAGATGTCTAACAACTAGAAATGATAAATTAACTATTAAAGCCAATGAATCTATCTAATGCAAACACAATGAAGAATGCAAAGTAACTATGAAATGATGAAACTAATTTAATTACCTTCACCTACCATGCAGCTTGTCTCCATTGTCCTCCTAGCTTTGATTTCTTGAAGATGTTGAGCTCTCATATTTCCAAAATGAAGCCTTCTCCCAAGATTCTACCAAAGTGTGGAGATTGAATGAAATTGGGTGCACAATAGCTTATGCAAACTAATGGATAAAATGCAAATGAAATGGTGATTGCTATGGAATGCTTGATTACTTGAATGCTTGGATGCTTGAATGCTTGGATGCTTGGATGCTTGTTATCAAAAATACCTATTAGCTCTCAAATGGGAAATGAGGATCATTTTATAGAGTTTTGGAGGATCTAGGCCTAGGTGGCACAATCCTATGGTTAAGAATGAAAGGTGGAAGATCCTAGGGCTGGGATTGACTTGGTTGAAGGAGTTGAGAGAAAGGGGGATGTAGTTAGAATGTGAGAGAAAGAATAGGGATGATCTTCCTCTCACATTGACATGGAGGAGAAGAAGGTGGAAGGGAAAGACACATGTCAAGTGTCTCACAAAGACCAAAGAGAGAAAGGGGGAGAGACATTTTCCTCATGAGGACTCTTTGTACAAGTGTCCCATGAGTCACCTTTGACCCTTAGAGGTGGCTTGAGAAGCCCCTTAGGAATAGGAAATGTCTCTTGATTTGGTTGTTGAGAGGACATGTGGTCATGAGACCAAGTCCTATGAGGCCACATAGCCCTTAAGAATAGGACATGTGTGGGTAAGGATAAATATGAATAAATAATTAATAATAATTATTTATTTTAGCCAAGGTGATGTGTCAGGTGACTAGGTGGATGAAGTGAATTAGAAGACTTAGTCATATTTAGGTGATTGTGTATTTAATTAAATCACTTTAATAGACTATTTAGAAGACTTAGGATATAGAATTAGACTATAGTGAATTTATTAAATAAATTGAATAATTTATTTAATAAATAGAGGAATAATTATTAATTAAATAATAAATATTTAATTAATTAATGAAGCCATTTTTAGGTGTAAAAATTTTGCCCCTCTTTGAAATAATGTGTGTATCACATTGTTTCAAAGAAAATTTCAAGCATTTTTGCCCCTGCCCTAGACAATGTCTTAGACGACCTATGTGTGCCCCCTCGAGAGATTGATTGACAAAAAAAATTATTTGAATGTTTATTGGATTTTTATTTTTATTTTTATTTTTATTTTTTTGTGCAATCAATCTCACGAAAGGACAGTAGAAAAGATGGAGGAAAATGAGGTGGAATGGAAGAAAAATAGCAGATAGGGTCCACACACCAAGCATATAGGGTCCACAGGCTATAAATAGGGCTTAGGGGTTCACAATAGGCTCATTGTGCACACTTGTCATTGGGAGATCAGAGCACGAGAGAGAGAAGAGCAAAGCCACCATGATGTCATTTCCCTTGTTGGATCACCGCTTCGAGAGAGTCAGACGCTTCCAGCGACCACCCAATTCGGGTGAACCGGTAGGTGACTCGATCCTGCTTTTTGATTTTGTGATTTGATGCATGTTAGATTATATTTGTAGCATGTTTAGGGTAGATGAAATGGTAAATTAGATTAGAAAATTGTTAATTTTCTAGGCGGAGTATGAATGCGTAGTTTCAGCGCACCAATGCACAGAAACTTTTGATGTTTGCACAGAAATGTTAATTTTTTGCGCATTCATTAAGAAGAGCTGCACATTCATACTATAGAAATGCAAGTATTATGCAAATATGCAATAAAAGCATGCATATGTGAAAACCTGTGTATTAATGATGAATTATTGCGCAAATATCCAACAAAACTGCGCAAATGTACAAAGCTACATAAATGTTAAATAATGTTGCGCATACATGATAAAATGTTGTGCATCTATTTTAGGTGGTAGAATGTGGTGAAAATAGATAGTCAATTAGGTCAAACTTGATGTCGATAAGCCAATTGGATCTGTCAGCGTTTGATTTTGATCGATTTGATCAAGATAGGCAACATTGTAGCATGTTCGCTAGTTAACCAGTCTTGAATGTAGATAATTGATAGAATCATCTGTTGAAACACATGATAAGAACATGTTTATATTTGATATGATAGGATAGATAGATTGATAGATCAATTTATTGAAATCTGATAGGTTGATTATTTGTTGACTTGAATAGGAGGATATCATAGATAGTCTGATGTCATAGGAGAGATACCCTGTGACTCAGAATCTGAGACTGGCATTGTCGGAGATAGATAGACTGTTGATTGGAGTGTCTAGATTATATTATGTGATTTACATGCCTAAGATTCAGGCGAATCTAAGTATGATGATAGCATTAGTAGAGTGATGGCACTCGGAGACAAGTACCTTCCATCTTTTGATAGGGGAGATGATAGTGACACTAGAGGATGTATATCACATCCTCCGCCTTCCCATCATAGGCAAGCTGGTACAGTATGATCAGCACGGTGGAGTTACGGAGTGCAGAGCTATCTTTGGAGATGATGATATAGAGGATGGAGAGATCAGCTGGGAATTTATGGTTGACTTGTATGATCCTTTACCAGTAGTACTAGCAGGAGCGATTGGGGGATTTGTATGCTCAGATCGTAGATCACATGGATTTGCAGTTGGATGGGGCCACACATTACAGCGGATGATGGAGGGGACCTGATATGCTTGGGGGGTGTGTTTGTTAGCACACCTTTATCATGACATGCATTAGGGTGTACCATAGAGGTGCATCATTATCAATAGGCGTGACATTGCTTCATGTTTGGGCATGGGAGCATATTGCAGTTACTCGACCAGTGGCTATCAGATTTTGGGGCACAGGGTAGCCCTATATTTATTTATACTCCTTAGTTTTGTCTCAGGTAAAAATGGGCCATTTAGAGTTTTGGCGGTATACTTTTGACACACTAGACACAGTGACATGGAGACCCTACCTAGGGTGTGAGCCATGGGATGATGAGCGGTAGCTTGGTTTTTGTTTTGAGTCATGGTGGTTGATAGGGCAGACACCATTCATCATTGAGCGACAGTTGGTTAGCTAGGTTTTGTGCTAGTTTGGCAGGATACAGGGCATGCCGCAGGGAGTGACAGAGCATGCTCACACGTATCAGGAGAGATGCAACTGGGGGCCCATGGCATCATTCAATGTTGCTCAGTAGGAGTTTTTGGATGCCCCATTTCAGGCATGGTCGATGAGACCGACGATGGTAGACCCAGGGATGACTACAAATTTGGAGTAGTTTTTGAGGGATTTTCCAGTTCCGCGAATTACAGATCCAGCAACGAGGCCTCCAGAGAGAGATCCAATAGAGAGATAATAGGGGAGACTTCGAGGGAGAGATAGATGTGGATGAGGGAGACGAGGTGGCGGTGATGGTGGAGGAGATGGAGGAGGAGATGATGGTGGAGATGGAGGGAGAGGGGATAGAGTAGGACCTCAGATGAGAGGAGGTGGTGTGAGGCCAAGAGGATTGATGCCACCTCCATCTAGATAGGGACAGAGATAGCCTCCAGCATAGCCAACTGTAGGAGTATGACTATAGGTACCAGTCCCTCCGGCATAGATTCCAGTTGCCGCAGTATAGAGACTAGCTGCACAGGTACAGGTGCCATAGGTACAGAGGTAGGGATGAGATGAGGTAGATGTTGGATTGGCCCAAGGTGGTGTGGTACAAGGTGGTCAAGTGTAGGATGATATACAGGATGAGGCTGATGCTGAGATGCCGAATGTACAGGCACAAGATGAGTAGGCAGACATGGACATCAGGGGACAGGATCCCTATTTATAGAGAGACACGACAAAGGAGGACTTAGATATTGATGCACTTCTAGTCAGACTAGCAGTTACACAGGTATAGGCAGAGCAGGTTCCAGGTCTAGGGAGACAGATTGAGAGGCTAGAGTGTCAGATGGATGTCCTGAGACATGAGCGGGATGCAGCGATTGAGAGACTCAGGGAGTTAGAGATGCTACTAGATGAGTTACAGAGGATAGATGACCTAGGTCCCCACGGAGATATCATGAGAGCCATGATACATGCTAGGAAGGAGATATCCTACTGGCGAGAGGCATACAGACAGGCAGTCCCAAGGGATCAGTGGATCGGGAGTTATAGGGAGAGCTCAGTGGCGATCAAGACAATAGTGCATGACAAAGGAGCACCAGCTAGTGGAGAGGGTGTTTCATCACACCCTCCAAGAGCATTTATAGGTTCAAGAGGTTAGGGTGGATCCTCAGCATTAGGGAGTTCAGTAGCACAGGGCCACATTGCATCTCGTAGATAGCCGTAGACAGAGTCTGGAGGCAGTGGTTCATAGATGTTGAGAGAGCATTGTATACACTATTGTACCATTATGATTCATTGTATCATTACATTTTGACTTGATGGACACTGACTATGGAAACATTTTTATTGATTTATATCATTGGTCATTTGGATATTTTTGTTGTTTTATGGATTTTATATGATGGATGCTATATGATTAACTCTATATATACAGTGATGCAGTTCTATCATGATTTTCTTTGATGATTTATATACATGTGCATACTGGCATATGTAGGATGTGATGATTTACTTTAATATGCATAAAATGTATGTCTTAGAATGCAAAATGATTCATATCTGATTTGATATTTTTGATGCTTAATGGGTAATAATCATATGATGGTGATATAAATGCATGTCTTAAATGAGTTTACTAATGCTATGTGAGTATCAATGCAATGTTGTGATGAACAATGTGGTTAATGGATAATAAATAAATGATGTAAATGAATGATAATGTATAATAAATGAATGATATAATGCAAATGATATCTAATGTAATAAATGATAATGTACCTAAGATGATTGAATGTAATAACTGATAACATGATAAAAGAAAATGAGATGAAACGATGGCTATAATAAATAATCAAATTATATATAAATGAACACTCCTAATGAAGATAAACATATGTCTCTAAATGATGAAGTGTTAAATGCAAAAAGTCATAATATGTTTGGTTTTCCAAATGTCCTCAACTTAAATAACAATGTATCTGACACAAGAAGAATAGACTAAGAGAACAGATAACCTAATAAGAAAGGTAACCTATAAATCTCTATAAAAGGAGCACTAATATGTAAGTCATGAATTTTTTTAATGAAATGCAATATGAAATGAATGTATCTCCACAACTTTAGGTAACATCTTAGAACTTCATAATAACTGGAACTTGAGTTTCATCATTGAGCTCATTATGTTGCAAGAAAATGCAAGCATCATGGTATAATTAAACCAGGATGACCTAAGCACTTTTTGCATGGAGTTTAATATTTCAAACTTGACAAGCATCTAGGTATAATTGAACCGAGATGACCTGAGTTTCATTTGCATAACAGACAAGGAATATTCCCCCCTCCATCGGGGAACAAATATTTGGAGTCGAGGTATGCGATGGCGTATCACCATAAATAGCATTTGTTAGAACAACATGATTTGTATGGTGTCCATACCATGAAATGGATGAAGGAACTTATACACAGACACCCCAATTACTTGTTCCTTCAATTTCATCAGAAAATACCCCACAAATAGCAATCAAAGAAAATATCATGCCCCATCCCAGCTATTCTAATCAATGACATATGAGAGTTTCAAACTCATGTCAAAGATATCCAGGAATAGCATAGGAAACATGATAATAATGAAATATAGATATGAATGCATAAGTTATAACAAATCATTTTAACATGCCTGCCATGAATATACATTTCTTTTGCCAAAAAGATTAATTTAGGATATGTTGATCAATTCAAGTGATGGTGTATAGTCAAGATGTATAGATAAGTAGTCACAATTTGAAAGATAGATCATAGATTCTGATTCAGCATGAAGATACCATTGGGAAAGAACATTTGATTGTGTTTTCCTTGCCTGGTGAAAATAACTCCATTATGTCCTCTAAGAGTCACGACTATCATAGATCCACTTCCCAAACTAGGTCAAGGACATGCCCCTAGTGAGGTGATGGACTAACTTATTATGGGTGAAGAAAGACGCAACAAGACTAGGATGAAGACCATGAAAAAATATCAAGCTATGATGGGATTTTATTATGGATAGATACAATGGATGGTGTACGAACTAGCCATTTTATTATGATATATACATGGTGGGGACAAGGATTGAGTAACTATTTTATTGTGGATATATACAATGAACGGACAGACTAAAAGAATCCTAATAGATAGAGGAGCTAACTTGTCACACATAGCACCTGTTTCCAAGTTTTCACCATATGCTTTTATTGCAATTTTTCTTTTGATTTTGTGATTTTATTTATTTTTTTGTATTTTTGATTTCTTTTTATTTACAGAATATATATACAGACTATATACATGCCCCTTACATTGAGATTTTAGGGATAGAACTTCTTGAGATGGAGGCTATTAAGAGGTTCATCCAAGGGATCCCCTTCAGGTGTAGATAACTGATAAGCTCCAGAACCATAGACTACTGTAATCACAAAAGGTCCTAACCAATTAGGTTTGAACTTGCCCTTCTTTTCACGGTGTTGTTGATTCTTTGGATTTTCTTGAAGGACTAAGTCACCCAACTGAAAATCTTTGATATTTACCTTGATGTTGTACTGATGGGATAGACGCTACTGATAAACTTTCAAATGATCATAGGCTCGTTGATAGCGTTCATCTAGGAGTTCCAAGTCAGTCAGGCATGCAACTCTATACTCTTCATCAGGAATTAAATCTTTAAGAGTAACACGAAGTGAAGGAAACTTGACCTCGAGGGGTAGGACTACTTCAGATCCATAGACAAGGGAGTATGGAGTGGCTCCAGTAGGAGTATGGATGGAGGTACGATAAGCCCATAAGGCTGGATTAAGTTGGAGATGCCAGTCATGACCAGCGTCATTGACAGTCTTTTGTAGGATTTTAACAATTGTTTTGTTTGACACCTCAACTTGGCCATTTCCTTGAGGATAGTAGATTGTGGAATAGCTGTGGGTGATGTGGAATTTGGCATACAAGTCATCTATGTCTTGGTTTTGCAACTATTTCCCATGATCAGTGATAAGATACATAGGTATACCATATCAGCAAATGATATAGTTTAAGATAAACATGGAGATTTGTTTCCTTATGGCAGTAATTAATGGAATGGCCTCAATCCATTTAGTGAAGTATTCTGTGGCAGTGAGAATCCATTTGTGACTATTGGAAGATGGAGGATTGATAGCACCCATGAGGTCAAGTCCCCACCGACTGAATGGAAAAGTAGTTGTAAAAGGATGTAACTCTTGAGCTAGAGCATGGATAAGGTTTCCATGTATCTGACATTTCTTGCATGCCCTAGAAAAATGAAAGGAGTCTACTTCCATTGTAGGCCAATAATAACCCATACGCATGAGTTTATTAGCCAAAGAGGGACCACTTGAATGTGTCCCACAAATACCTTCATGTACATCACGTAAGGAAAGTTGAGCTTCATCATGTTTGAGACATCGCAGGAGATTACCATCAAAACCTTGCCGATAAAGGGTGTCGGATATTAAGATATAGCGGGAGGTTTGGCAGAGAAAAGTTCATTTTTGATTGCAGGATAGGTCGGGAGGTAGAGTGTTATCTTTGAGGTAAGAATATGTCTTTCCATAGGTTGGGGAGTTATGTCCAATTAGATGACATATAATACTCGTATCAGGGTCATCATATGCAGGACAAGTTAGGGAATCCACCAAGAACTCAAAATGGGCCTTGGTATCTTCTATATCAAATAAAGAAGCAATCGTTGCCATGGCATCAGCAACCTTGTTTTCATGCCAAGGAATCTGCTCAAAAGTGATGACAAAGAAATACTTTTTAAAGTCATCAACCATACCTTTATATGGCAATAACTTATCATCTTTGGTCTGGTAATCATCATTAATCTGGTTAACAATCAACTAAGAATCTCCATAGACATTTATTTCAGATATGTTCCATTGTAAAGCTATTTTTAACCCAATCAGCAAAGCCTCATATTCGGCCACATTATTGGTGCAAGGAAATAACAACTTGAAAGATTTTGGAATAGTGTATCCTTGTGGCGTGATAAAAAGAATACCAGCTCCTGAACCCTATTGAGTGTATGAGCCATCAAAGTATAATTTCTATGTTTGTGTAGACAAAGCTAAGATAAGAGCATCAGGAAACTCTATGTGTATAGGTTGGTCATCCATTAATGGAGCATTAGCTAGTTGATCTACAATCACTTGACCTTTGATAGCCTTCCTGTCTACATATTCAATATCAAACTCACTAAGTAGCATGACCCACTTAGCCAACCTGCCTATCAATGCAGTCTTGCTTAACAAATACTTTAAAGGATCAATCTTTGCAATAAGCTAAGTAGAATGTGACAACATGTAATGTCACCACTTCTATGAAACAAAGACAATAGCCAGACATGCTCTTTCAATAGGGGAATAGTTTAACTCATATCCCACTAAAGTGTGACTAATGTAGTAGATGGCTTTTTCTTTTCCTTCATGATCTTGCTAAGTGAGAAGAGCACCTAATGAGGCTGTCGTGGCTGAAATGTAGAGCAAGAGTGGCTTGCCTAGAATTGGTGACATTAGAGTTGGAGGATTCACTAGATCCTACTTGATTTTGTTAAAAGCTTCCTCACACTTATCATCCCATTGGAATAAGATATTTTTATGCAGAAAATGTTGAAAGGGATGACTGCGATCTGCTAGTTGAGAAACAAATCTTTGGATGGATTGTAGACGCCCCTGTAAAGATCTTAGCTGACTGATGTTAGTGGGGGAAGCCATCTCCAATATTGCTTTAACCTTTTCTGGATCTACTTTGATTCCTTTAGCTAAGACAATGTACCCTAACAGTTTGCCAAATGTGACCCTGAATGCACATTTCTTTGGATTGAGTCGAATCTGATATTTTTCCATCCGGGTGAATATTCTATCCAAGAATCTCAAATGACTAGCTCTGTCTTTGGATTTTACTAAAATGTCATCAACATAATCTTCCATGATGGTATGCATCATGTCATGAAAGATCGTGGTCATGGCTCTTTGGTAAGTTGCTCCAGCATTTTTGAGGCCAAATGGCATCACATTCCAGCAGTATGTACCCCATGGACAAGTAAAAGTAGTTTTTTCCTGGTCTTCTGGTGCAATTTTGATTTGGTTATAGCCAAAAAATCCATCCATTAATGATAACATCTCATGCCCAGCTGTTAGGTCAACAATCATATCAATATTTGGCAAAGGGAAGTCATCTTTCGAACAAGCTTTATTAAGATCTTGGAAATCAATACAAATCCTGATAGACTTGTCTGGTTTTGAAACTGGAACAATATTTGAAATCCACTTAGCATAATCAATAGCCCGAATGAATCCAACATCTAGGAGCTTCTTCAATTCTACTTTCACCATTAGAGCAATGTGAGGATGCATTTTTTGAAGCTTCTGCTTAACTGGTTTTACACCTGGTTTGATAGATAAATGATGCATAATGAGATTAGGGTCCAAACCAGGCATATCAGCATAGGACCAAGCAAAGTTGATTTGTCTTTTTCTGAAGAATTTTGCAAAAGCTTCTTTCTTTGATTCTGTCAAGGATGCTGCTACTTTGAGGATGCGTGGAGACTCCTCTGTTCCAATGTTAAGTGGTACTATTGGTTCTATAAGAATGGTAGATTGCTCTCGATCTAGATAGTTGGGAAGAGTGTCAATCCTTCCATCGTCAGGTGCCTCAGAGAGGTTTTCATCGTCAGATGCGTCTTTTATTTTTACTATTTTTGGATCTAATACTGCCACTGAGTGGTTTTCACCATTAGATCTATTGATTATTTTTATATTTTTATGACTGAAAGGATTGGCACTCTCTCCAAAATAGGCCATGTCATTGAGTTCTATTAAAAATCCTGACTTGTGATCCCCTAGTGGTAAATGATCCCTGATGCCAAGATAGTCAATGATCACATCATCATTATGGAAGACATCAAGTTCTGGGTGATTGGGAGAATCCCAATCGATAAGGTCAGGACGAACAAGGGGCATTGGATCATTTGGGTCGGTGTCAAAAGCAGAGATGGTATTGATGGAAAAGTTGTCAAGGTTTATGATAGTATCAGCAAGGTCTATTTCCATACTCTCATCTGAAACATCTATCACAAGATAATGCTCACTTTGCTCATGATTAACATGAGTAGTATTACATGGGACCAATCCTAGTGAGTCACTCGTTGAACTCTCACCCTCATGGTAATCGTTACTATATTGATGGACAACATTGACTCCTATTTCTTTAGTATAATCAGATAAGGAATCCCATTCATAATCATTAGAATCAGAATCATCATTATCTTCAAGTCTATCAATGATTCTTTGAGCTATCCTTTGTTTTTTTGGATCTACATACATACCATGCTTTCTGAATTGTAAGGTAGGAGCTTTAGATGTCTCATGAAAAGGTGGGATTTTTGCTTTTCCTTTTGGTTCTTGTGGTCCTTCACCTTTATATCCTAATCCAGTAGTGTCTCTTTGATAATTGGGATTTTGCAAAATTGGTTTTATAACACCTTCTCTTTGTAACCCTAGAGGTCCAGCACCTTGATATCCCATCTTTTGTAGCAAAGTATACCCTTTTCCATAGACATCAGGTGATATACATTCATGTTTAATATCCTCTTCAATCTTTTGTGTCTTAAGCCAATAATTTGCATTACACTCAGCTGCCTCTTTGGATATTGTGCCCCCACTTATAATGTGTTATAAACAAGTGTGGAAGGGGGTTTTGATTGTTGTTTAGTGATCAAAGATCTACCATATGATTTGGAGATAAAGGTAACTCGGTGATACAAAGAGCTTGACCTAAAGTATATTCTCCCATACTTCTTCTTTGATGTCTATCTTGATCCCATCTGATTTAGAAGTTGATGCTATATTACTAGGGTCACTGGGTGTAGTTGCAGAAGATCCAGTACGATTATAGGGAACCAAAGAATTAGAAATCTTCACATTGCTACAATATTGAAAAGGATTAGAATCTCCTTTGATAGTGATCTCCTGACCATTGTGAGGGAATTTTATACATTGGTGATAAGTTGATGGCATAGCTTGCATGGAATGAATCCATGGTCTTCCCAAAAGAATATTATAAGCAAGATCCATGTCTAGAACTTGACAAGGTACATCTTTGACAATAGGACCAATTTTAATTGGAAGAACAATAGACCCCTTGGATGATCTCTCTTCCTCATCATAGGCTTTTATTGTGATTTTCTTTTTTGGATCAATGACATTCTCAGAAAATCCCAATGCAAGGACTAACTTTAATGCACAGATATTCAAACCAGCTCCCCCATCTATTAATACTCTTTTAATCTTGTGATTCTGAACAAGGACTTCGATATGTAAGGGAGCATTATGAGGTTGGGTAATGGCTAAATCATCATTTTTAGTAAAGGACAAATAGTGTGGGGTTGTTAAATGGCCCACCATAGCTTGAAATTGATCAGGATCTAGAGTTGTTGGAACCTAGGTCTCTAAGAGAGCTTTTTCAAGGATATCTTTATGAGATGGGGAAAGACGCAAAAGCTCTAAGATGGATATCCAAGCAGGTGTTTTCTTAAGTTGTTCCAAAAGATTGTACTGGTTGGAAGTATTTGGGATAGACTTTGGGACATAAATGGACTTATTTTGTGTAGTACTTGGTTTAGACTGGACTCCTTGAAGAGTAACTTTGGCTTGAGCACGAGTAGTTGCTTGGACTGGTTGACTCTCTGATTTTTCTTTGATGGTAATAACATTGGCATAATACATAGAAGGATGACATTCAAAAATGTTACCAACATATCAATAGGGAGTGGAATTATAATTAGCTTGATTATCACCCTTATTGTTGGAAGAACCCCCTTTTTCATGCTCAGGAAGTGGATCTTTGAAGGTTGTATGTGATTTGTTCGAGACATGTCCGTCAACACAATTTCACCGCTTTCGATTAAATCTTGGATTACATTTTTGAGTCTTTTGCAATCATTTGTTTGATGTCCTCTACCTCTGTGAAATTCACAATAATCATTCTCATTCCACCAAGAAGGCTTTACTCTAGGTTCAAAATCTTTCATTTCAGGAAGCGTAATGAGTTTCTTTGTTATTAACTTCCGTAATGCTAATTTGAGAGATTCCCCCAAAGGAGTAAAGTTTCTTCGAGGTGACATAAAAGGAAATCTTGGTTTAGATGAATCCTTGTTGGTATTTTGATTTGATGATTGATTGTTGTAAGTTCCTTGAGTAGCATTGGCTTGACTAGTGAGATTAAGAAGGGGTTGCGTTGGTTTGACATTATGATTATCAACAATCCCATCATTGACGATGTTTTTGTTTTTATTCCAGAATTTTGGTTTGTCATTGTTGTAGTTGTTGGAATTGGAATTTGAGGATCCAACATTGTCTTTAGAATAAAGTTTGATCTCACCTTTTCTGACCATAGCTTCCTCAATCTTGATACCATTTTCTATGAGCTTAGTGAAATTTGGTGGACATTGTAATTGTAACCTATAACTCATTTCTGGTGTAAGGTTATGCACAAAAATATCCATCTTTTCTTGTTCAAGAATCATTCATGGAGATTTAGAAAAGAATTGACACCATTTTTGCAAAAAAGTAAGGAAAGGTTCTCCATTCTTTTGATGTGCATTGCAAAGATCAAGCATAGTGACCTCATGTTTGATGTTATACGAATAATGAGTCACAAATTTGTCAAGAAGCTCATTGAAATATTTGATGCTTGGGGGTAGTTTGGAGAACCATTCCATGGCTTGTCCTCCTAAACTTCATGAAAATAGTCACATAAGATAAGTGTCATTGTGAGTGACTTCAATACAAGCAGCACAAAACTCATGAATATGGTCTTGTGGATCCGAATTCCCTTTGTATTTGTCAAATTTTGGTACCTCAAAATGAGGAGGGAATGGAATCATTGCTAAATTCTTATCAAAAGGATAAGGACATATATCATCCAAGGAATACTTCTTTGTTGATGATCCAGTTTGGATGTCACGGATTTGTTGTTGAAGCATTTGGATTTGTTGTAGGATGGGATCCAAAGATGGTGTGTTTCCTTGAGAATTTTGGAAAACATTGTTGTGAGAAGCATTATTTTGTGAAGCGTGATTTGGCTGATCATTTTGAGAAATAGTCTGTTGTTCATGAATATGAGAAGCATTGGATTGTTGATTGGTTTCCTTTGCTCCATGAGTATCTTGAGAACCTTTAGGAATTTGTTGATTATTTTTGTGAGCTGGTTCTCTAAGATAAGAAACATCAAAATCACTTGGTAACTTAGCTCCTTGTTGAGCAAGCATGAGAAAATACATCTCTTTATCCAAGCCTAAGAGTCTTTCCATGACATGATAAAATTGAGGATCTTGTGAAGCTTCCCTAAGTTCTTCATCGGTGGGTTCATCAATGGATGTAAAAAGTGAAGGTTTCTTAGGAGCTTTGGGCCAAGGATTTGCTTCGTTGCTGGTATTGCCTTCCATCTTGTCTAGGGATTCTGGATTGGTGGCTTGTTTAAATTTTTGAGATTGAGTTTGAACCATAAAATTGAAAGAATTAATTGTGGGATGAAAATTTTTTTATGAGAAGATATGGAAAGTGATTGATAGGAAAGATATTGAAATGTGTTGACAAGTGATAAGACAACTTGATAAACTCTAAGTCAATAGGAGGTATAGATCTCACTATGATATGACAAAGAGAAATCAAGAGATAATAACCTAAGCAAGTTTGATGATTAAGGATGATATATCCTGATATGGTAAACTCACAAAGATCAAAATCTAATGGATAAGATAATGTTTCAATACAAAACAAGAATTGCAAAGATTTGGAAGAAAATGGTTTGATGAAGGAATGATGAAAAGTGATGAATGGTCAAACTAAAGATCAAAGGTCTGTGTAACTCAACTGTTTCTCCAAAATCTTACTAAGGATGAAAATGGGTATCTGAAAAGTGATTTTGAAAATTGCAAAGTTTGTGGAAATGCTCATTATTGTAAATGCGCAACAACAAATGCGCAAGATAGATTGATCAATACGCAACAAAGTGAAACAAATGCGCAACAATATGTAATAGATGCGACTGGTATAACTCAAAAGTGTAGACAGTGTGAACGGATGCACAGTAAATTATGATAAATGCGCAGCAAATTGGATCAAATGCGCAGAAAGATGTGATATATGCACAAGTTTTGGATTTTCCTGGTGTTGGCTGGTTTTGTTTTGTTTTTTTGTTTTGTTTTTGGCAAAGTGAAAAATGCATAAACACACACACACAAGACAAAAATGATGTTAATCTAACTATGCTAATATGAATGCACAAACACGCTTACAATCCTATGGTTGGCAAGGATGATATCTACTAAATCCCCACTAGGATAATAAAATCCAGCCACGCAAATCCATAGCGAACAGCCTAGGAACTTGGAGGCACGAGCTCCTCCTTACAGTTCACTCACTTCTCAGGCACACCAAGTTTCGAATTCAATGGGTCATTACTTCCCAAATAACTGCTATCTCTACTATGAACCATGAGTAATGTGGGGTGTCTTCACGAGCTTGGGTGACTCCTTGAGCCAGCAAATAGAAGGTTTTTGGCCACTAAACAAATTTTTTTAGTAAGGACATTTGTTCAGGTAGTTGTGATCAAGTCATTTTCCCAATTAAGGGGGCTCTCCCAATCCTTTCAAAGAAAGGCTTTCACCTCTGCTAAGTAGGACTTTAACACACAACTAGGGTAATGAAGGAGATTTTGGTTGCCACAATGAATTCACACCTGTCTAATGTGAGACTAATCACACTAGCATTTTTTATATACCGGTTTGGAAGGGCTTGGCTTTAGCCTATTACCGGTTGGGTCATTCCTTGGGGTGAGTACCTCTTTTCCCACCAAAGATCGCCCTCTAAAAATTATAACAGTTTCTCTTACACCCAAGGTCCACGAATGGTGAGGGGAGAGGATATGTTGATATAATTTTGGGATTACAGATATGCTATTAAGCAAAACACAATAGACACTTGAGCTATACTAAAGAATACACACAAAGCAAATGCATGTCTTATTTTAGAGCCCAAATGAGATTATGGTTTATATTTGCAAACCCTTTAGGAATCCCTGCAAAGAAATATGTTAGAAATTTTAGCAATAGGGTCTTCTACTAAACGTCGTGCAAAATAGCCTAAAAGCTACCAGAACAAACAGAAACTTGTTAAAGGTTAGCTAAAATCAAAATAAACCAAAAATTTTAATCTAAAAACTGTCAATAAAAAATGCGCAATAACAGTGAATCAATGTGTAAGATTATTAAATAGATGCACATAATAGAATAATTAATGCACAGCAAAATGTAATGTAAGCATAGAAAATCTGAACAAATGCGCAGCAACGTGGAACAAATGCGTAGGTTTTTAATCAAAATGAAAATGGGAAAGACAGAAAATGACTGATGTGGTAAAAAATGAATGCATAGCACAGATGAATGAATGTGCAGTAATCGTGAATGAATGCGCAAAAATAACCTGGAAATGTCTACACACGGAAAACTAAAAAAATAAAATGTTAAAAATGGAGGCTGGCCCTCCTTCTAGCGCAAAAAATGTATGCAAATTAGATGTCTAACAACTAGAAATGATAAATTAACTATTAAAGCCAATGAAATAAAGCCAAAGATGCTTGCCCCTCTTTGAAATAATGTGTGTATCACATTGTTTCAAAGAAAATTTCAAGCATTTTTGCAGGAAAATTTCCAGCATTTTTCCCCCTGCCCTAGACAATATCTCAGACGACCTATGTTTCAAGCATTTTTGCCCCTCCTTCTAGTGCCAAAAAATGTATGCAAATTAGATGTCTAACAACTAGAAATGATAAATTAGCTATTAAAGCCAATGAATCTATCTAATGCAAACACAATGAAGAATGCAAAGTAACTATGAAATGATGAAACTAATTTAATTACCTTAACCTACCATGCATCTTGTCTCCATTGTCCTCCTAGCTTTGATTTCTTGAAGATGTTGAGCTCTCATATTTCCAAAATGAAGCCTTCTCGCAAGATGCTACCAAAGTGTGGAGATTGAATGAAATTGGGTGCACAATAGCTTATGCAAACTAATGGATGAAATGCAAATGAAATGCTGATTTCTATGAAATGCTTGATTGCTTGAATGCTTGGATGCTTGGATGCTTGGATGCTTGTTATCAAAAATACCTATTAGCTCTCAAATGGGAAATGAGGCTCCTTTTATATAGTTTTGGAGGATCTAGGCCTAGGTGGCACAATCCTATGGTTGAGAATGAAAGGTGGAAGATCCTAGGGCTAGGATTGACTTGGTTGAAGGAGTTGAGAGAAAGGGGGATGTAGTTAGAATGTGAGAGAAAGAATAGGGATGATGTTCCTCTCACATTGACGTGGAGGAGAAGAAGGTGCAAGGGAAAGACACATGTCAAGTGTCTCACAAAGACCAAAGAGAGAAAGGGGAAGAGACATTTTCTTCATGAGGACTCTTTGTACACGTGTCCCATGAGTCACCTTTGACCCTTAGAGGTGGCTTGAGAAGCCCGTTAGGAATAGGAAATGTCTCTTGACTTGGTTGTTGAGAGGACATGTGGTCATGAGACCAAGTCCTATGAGGCCACATAGCCCTTAAGAATAGGACATGTGTGGGTAAGGATAAATATGAATAAATAATTAATAATAATTATTTATTTTAGCCAAGGTGATGTGTCAGGTGACTAGGTGGATGAAGTGAATTAGAAGACTTAGTCATATTTAAGTGATTGTGTATTTAATCAAATCACTTTAATAGACTATTTAGAAGACTTAGGATATAGAATTAGACTATAGTGAATTTATTAAATAAATTGAATAATTTATTTAATAAATAGAGGAATAATTATTAATTAAATAATAAATATTTAATTAATTAATGAAGCCATTTTTAGGTGTATACACCCAGTTAAAGGATTTCAATCACCCTGTTAAAAGTGAGCCTAGTCATAGGACTTACATACACTCTATTAAAATGCAACCTTGTTTAAAGGATTTAACACATGACTGTTATGTCAACATCTGTTAAAATGATTTTGACTATTACAATGGTTAGAAAGTAGCAGCAATATTATCTGAAAAATATACAACTCACTTTGCAAATATCAAATTTGATTCCGTAAACTAATGCTGGTTTACTAACTTTGAAACTTTTCCATCTCAATCTCTGATCTACTCGGAACTTTTTTTCAAGCAACCACCACTGTTGGATCTTTTTCTTGCAGGACCAAACTTGAATCATAAGGTGGGCTTGACTCTCAAAAGGGGCACATCAAGTTTGACAAGAAAATAGTCCAACTGACGAGGACAAGAGACATCCTCCTTCTTCTTTGAGCTCCACATCACTCATGTGGGTATTGCCTTATCTACACATTCAAGACACCTCATGACAAACCAAAGGCCTGCAGATAGATTAATGTGGAATAGAAATCAATCTCCTATATGTATCCTCTACCTTGATGATAGAAAATCTCATGCAATAGCCCTACTTGCATGGAATGAGACTGAAAGCTAGAGACCTATCCTAACAATAAGAAAGGGAAAGGGTGGAGCTGAAGGGAAATGATTTTAAAATGAGCTGAAGGGACACCTGAGATACCCTAAGTCTCTCATAGACCAATGCCTTATCCAATGGGCCACAAAGTGAAATACCCTATTGCAGATGATAGCTATGAAATAAGAAACAACATATATTCAATGTGTCGATGCTTGACATCAATCACACACCATGACCAAACCTCAACTTAGTTCCCACCTGTGTATTCAAATATGTTATTACCCATCAAAGGATTTTGACCCTCCCCTTAGAAGAGACCTATGAATAGACAATACATTAACCAGCATCCACTGGAAGACAAGCATGACCTATCCTTGATATTTCAGCTCATACATACATGAATACTAACCCTGAACTAGTTATCTCTACGAAGACAACTCCACCCACAAGCTCTTAGGTAATGCAAGGTAGAAAAATCAGACATCCTTGATGCATAAATAATGAGTTCAGAATTCAAATGGAGATAGCTTGACAATAGTAAGAGTATATTAACTTCTCATACATAAGACAAGTCACTTACAATATGTATTGTGTTCTCAGAACCAACAAGAGAAAGAGGAGCACTCTATATGAAAAGAAGAAGAGAGAAATCTACAGGAAAAGGATCCTTCAGCATGGAGCCAAAATTGTCAAGGAAATTGGAACCACTGGAACTGACGAAATTCAGAACCCTTACATAGTCAAAAATCAAAAAGTTATACCACTCGTTACCTTGGAATCCTAAACTAGTAGGATGCAACAAGCTACGGGTAACCAGGGTTAGGATTAGGGTTTTCCATCAATTAGGCATTTTAAGTTCATCCAAATTTGATACAATTCAGAGGGAAAACACTAAGTCCTAAATGCACTTAATCAACATCTGATCTTCAATCATGAGAAACTCTGAAAAGGCACCGAAGATCAATAAAAAATGAGCAAAATTGAAACTAGAAGTGACCCTGCAACTGCTTTTGGTACATTTCATTAACTTCTCCATGTTGAAACATCTCTTCTACAATCATCTCACACCCTGGAGCACATTGGAGCAGTGGAAAAAATTAGTTTTACCAACTCTGGCCCTTTTTGTCATCAATTTTAGTCCTTTCTGGTCACTGGAAACATCTCAGAGATTTGAAATTGAAAAGCAATGCTTACTTTATGGCGCCAGCGGCACAACGGCGGTCCTCAGAGGAATCCTGGTTCACATTGTCACATGATCGCAAGGCACCTTACTAACCCTTGTGATCATGTGACTGAAATCTCTTGACCGTGGTCAACAATCGATCACAAACCCCCTTGAAAGGTCCTCGGCCACACTACCTTTACAATTCTGCAACTCCACAACGACGACATCAAACAGTTGTCGCATGATCGCATAGACTAGAAAAGGCCTATGCAAACATGTGACATGCCACTTCCCATTACCTTCTTCATAACCGCCGCCACTGCCGCTGCCACAAAAGGGTTTTTTGCATGTTTGCATAGCCAAAAACTAACTCATGCTAACATGTGACAAGCCGCTAACATGCATCCTATCGGTTGGCATGTCACCACCCAAAATCTAACAATGCACCGGTGATCCACAAATCAAACTAAGACCAACATTAAGTCCCCACCGTAGATCCTATCCATCTGGTGGGCTTAAAAATCTAACGTCAGCAAGGAGAAATCAATGGTCGGTCACATGATCGCATGGACCAGCAAGATTCCATGCAATCACATGACAACCATTGATCATGGAATCCTCCCACTACCAAGATACCCTAACCTGGACCCGCATTCAAACCTATCATCCTGCCAGCTTGGACCAACCAGAGATTGCCACGACACCACCTGCCAACTACAAACAGGCCCAAGCACACATGGCACCCTTGTCGCATGATCGCAAGGCAGAAAGATGGCCCTTGCGATCATGCGACAAAGCCATAAGACTGCCACCTCAGATCACGTGGACCAACCAAAACATAGGGGGACCACAGTACCTCCATGCTGACCAATCGAGAACCACCATGTCACCCTTCTCTTTGGATCTCCTGGGCCCACCAATGAAATGCCACCTCACTACCATGGACACGTGTCAATTAGTCGCATGATCACATAGCTAGAAACTAGGCTATGTGATCATGCGATAGCCAACCCTAGGCTGCAACATCACCATCTCTGACAGTGAGCCCACTGCAAATAAACCCGTCAGCATCTAATTAGATGGTGGGTGCATGATCGCAAGGGGTGAGAATATTCCATGTGATCACACGCCGACCGTAGATCTTAAATCTCTGTCACAAGCCCCGCTGACATGAAATCCAACTCATCGCAGGCAACCAATAGAAAATTGACACATTAGTGCCACTGAGCAGATAGGTCCCACTTCACGTCCGCACAAGAAAATCCAATGGCCTTCATACCGCATCAATGACTCTCATTAAAGTGTGGAGATTAAAAAGCTTGCATCTTTTCCTCATGGTATAGCGACAACCACCAATCTTTGTCGCCCGTTAAACATCTGTCAGACCCACCTGGACCCACAACATGCCCACATAGGAAAATTTGATGGCTATCACAAAAGTTTAAGGGATAAACACCATGCATCTTTACCATGTGAACTTACGCTAAACACTGATATTGTCCAAACTTTAATCACACCAGGCAATGGGAAGAACTGGGACCCACAAGGATAGGTTGCAAGCGGTCGCATGATCGCATGTCAGAAAATTCTGACATGTGGCCATGTGACAACCAATCACTTTGAAACCTTTGAAGACCCGGACCCACCATCTAGTCAGACTTGCGTAGTTAGAGAATGCCAACAAGCAAGGCAGAACTGCGGGGTCGAAAACACACAAGGTTTTCAATGAAAGAGGATCGAAAACACACAAAGTTTCTAACACCAAAAGATAAGCGCACAAAAGCGAGAAGGCATAAGGTCAAAAACAATGAAGGTTTTCACACAGACTGAAAACATCATGGATTTTCAAAAATACTGTGGGTTTTCGACACTGTGGCAGATTCTAAAAATATTTTCTTGCAAACCTTAGAATTTGAATAACTTTCAGGATTTTGTGATTCAGCACGTGCAATTTGGACTGGAGCAAGGTGATACATTGAAGAGCATGGGGCAGGACACTTTTACAAAAACATTTTTAGGGAAGAGGCCATTTTCATAGGATTTTTGCTATGACAGAAAAATGGCCTAACAGTGGCTTTGTCTGGGGAATATGGGTAACTTATGCCCATGTGAGAATTCAGGATTTCTGGGAGAGCAGACCACCCACTAGACAAAAATAGGGAACTCAAAAACTGGCAACCGAACTAGGAAAGGAAACATGTAGCAGAAAGGGAAGAATATTTACAAAATTTACAAGATCAGAACTTTACAAATTTACTTGATGGCCCCAGGCCACCAAAAGAAAATCATAGACCCTCCTGCTTTAAAAATCTGGTTTTCATCCACATATGCGACCCCAAGTCTGAAAATTTCTTTACCATTTTGCTGCAAACATATGTGAATAACCATGGGCTAAAGAATGAAACTATGCTGGTCACTACCCATGTTCTTCCAGTCATGACTACCATATTCATATTCAAATTCCAAGAAGTAGGGAACATCATCTACTTCTTCTTGCTGACTAGAAAGAATAAAAAACTCACCTTGTAATGCATCAAAAAATAGTACATGAGGAACATCATGCATTACAGTACAGTTACCTGGCTGAGAAGGACTTGAATCCTCTAGTTTACCTTCATGTATTGCTTCAGCCACTGAGCAACTTGGTTCAACTATGATATCTCCATAAACTGGATCATAAACCAAGTGAAGGTCCTCATTAAAATTTTTGTGACAGGGGAACAACTGATCTTCATCACTATTTCTATCAAAAGAAGTTATGTCCCAACTGCTGAAAGCAAAGTCTTCAACACTGTCACAATCAGTATCATACTTGGAAAAAGAAGGAAAAGGATATGAACAAGAAACTTGTTCATTACTATAATCTTGATGATAGGACAACACACTATCATGTCCTTCTACCTCTCCTTTTGCAGAGTAACCACATGAAGAGAACTCTAATGAACATGAATCATCAAAACTATGAGCATCCCGCATCTTGTCAGCACTTGACAAATCCAAAATTTGTTGGTGGGTGGGAGGGGAAACATCAACACATTCATTAGGGATATCTGCATCACTTGAGGCCAAAAAAATACTGATGACATCATCATCTGATATATCATACTGAACCTGGTTGTCATCTAGTAATGTGGGAGCAGTAAAAGAATCAAAGGCTCACATGTCAAAGTTAGATCTCACTGACTCATGCTCTCGGTCAAAATCAATGTGTGTTGGATGTGAGAACTCAGAGTCATCCCTCCCTACATACCTAATATATTCACAACATAAGAGATCTAAAATTTGTTCACTGTGAAGTGAACAGTTGTCCCTAGCATCATCTTCCTCTGATAAGCAGTCATTAGCAACATCTTCATTCATCCAATCCTCTTCTTCATCTGACTAACTGCACAAATCTTCTACCCCATATTGAGAAAGAGCATTACTCTCATGATTGCAAGAAAGAGTGTCATCACTTGACACATCTCCTTCATAGGTTCCATCATTCTCAATAACATTACTACTAGACACAACCCCAAATGTATCTTCAAGATCAAGATCAGCATCATTAAGTATCCACTCCCTAAGATGCTCATAACACTCTTTATACAAGGAGGTTGTCCAATGGATTGATTTAGAAAAATAGAGCTCCAAAAATAAGCCAATGAACACAGACTTTGGAAACTCCACACCCTCTGGAAGCTGATCATATGCTTCATAAAACTTCTCATAGAACAAAGGTATTGACAACTCCCTTCTATTTCCCACCTTCAATTTTACCAATGTTATGCAATCCCTCTGGATGTCTTGATCTAATAATGCAAGCTCCTCCTCAAGCTTACCCATTACAACTTATTAATGCAATACTTCCATAAAATTACAACTAAAAACTTGAAGCATGCAAACCTCTACTCACACCTTATTCCTTTTTATTATGCTTGACCACTTAATAAAGAAACATTTCAACTCTTGAGAAATACCTAGGAGTCTTGCAGTAGAAGACCTTTGGTTGGAAGTAGGGCAGATCTAGACCTCACCATGCAGATCCATTAGATTTTGATAGTGTAGAGTCACCACATCCTTACAGAGGAAAAAAATTTCTTTGTTTCTTCTTCCAACCAGCACAAAACTACACCAGGTATACACACTGTTTATCAGAGAGTGCACTGATCAAACAAAGATTTTAGAGCCACCACTCACAACTAGGTGAGAAAATTTTGCAAATGCTTGATTTTTCTTTCTGACTCTATTCTAGACTCTCCCCAGTAGAGTCACCATCTTGTTGAATCTTTTTCTTGCAGGACCAAACTTGAATCATAAGGTGGGCTTGACTCTCAAAAGGGGCACATCAATTTTGACAAGAAAATAGTCCAATTGATGAGGACAAGAGACATCCTCCTTCTTCTTTGAGCTCCACATCACTCAAGCGGGTATTGCCTTATCTGCACATTCAAGACACCTCATGACAAACCAAAGGCCTATAGATAGATTAATGTGGAATAGCAATCAATATCCTATAGGTATCATGTACCCTGATGATAGAAAATCTCATGTAATAGCCCTACTTGCATGGAATGAGACTGAAAGCTAGAGACCTATCCTAACAATAAGAAAGGGAAAGGGTGGAGCTAAAGGGAAATGATTTTAAAATGAGCTGAAGGGACCCCTGAGATACCCTAAGTCTCTCATAGACAAGTGCCTTATCCAATGGGCCACAGAGTCAAATACCCTATTGCAGATGACAGCTATGAAATAAGAAACAACATATATTCAATGTGTCGATGCCTGACATCAATCACACACCATGACCAAACCTTAACTTAGTTCCCACCTGTGTATTCAAATATGTTATTACCCATCAAAATATTTTGACCCTCCCCTTAGAAGAGACCTATGAATAGATAATACATTAACCAGCATCCACTGGAAGACAAGCATGACCTATCCTTGATATTTCAGCTCATACATACATGAATACTAACCCTGAACTAGTTATCTCTGCGAAGACAACTCTACCCACAAGCTCTTAGGTAATGCAAGGTAGAAAAATCAGACATCCTTGATGCATGACTAATGAGTTCAGAATTCAAATGGAGATAGCTTGACAATAGTAAGAGTATATTAACTTCTCATACATAAGACAAGTCACTTACAATATGTATTGTGTTATCAGAACCAACAAGAGAAAGAGGAACACTCTATATGAAAAGAAGAAGAGAGAAATCTACAAGAAAAGGATCCTTCAGCATGGAGCCAAAACCATCAAGGAAATTGGAACCACTGGAACTGATGAAATTCAGAACCCTTACACAGTTAAAAATCAAAAATTTATACCACTAGTTACCTTGGAATCCTAAACTAGTAGGATGCAACAAGTTACAGGTAACCAGGGTTAGGATTAGGGTTTTCCATCAATTAGGCATTTTAAGTTCATCCAAATTTGATACAATTCGGAGGGAAAACACTAAGTCCTAAATGCACTTAATCAACATTTGATCTTCAATCATGAGAAACTCTAAAAAGACACCGAAGATGGACAAAAAATTAGTAAAATTCAAACTGGAAGTGACCCTGCAACTACTTTTGGTACATTTCATTAACTTCTCCATGTTGAAACATCTCTTCTGCAATCATCTCACACCCTGGAGCACATTGGAGCGGTGAAGAAAATCAGTTTTACCAACTTTGGCCCTTTCTATCATCAATTTCAGTCCTTTCTAGTCACTGGAAACATCTCAGAGAATTGAAATTGAAAAGCAATGGTTACTTTATGGCACCAGTAGCACAATGGCGGTCCTCAGAGGAATCCTGGTTCACATTGTCACATGATCACAAGGTACCTTACTAACCCTTGCGATCATGCGACTGTAATCTCTTGACCATGGTCAATAGTCGATCACAAACCCCCTTGAAAGGTCCTCGGCCACACTACCTTCACAATTCTGCAACTCCGCAATGACGACATCAAATAGTTGTCGCATGATCGCATAGACTGAAAAAGGCCTATGCGAACATATGACATGCCACTTCCCATTACCTTTTTCATAATCACCGCCGCTGCCACTGCCACAAAAGGGTTTTTCACATGTGCGCATAGCCAAAAACTGGGTCATGTGAACATGCAACAAGCCACTAACATGCATCCTACCGGTTTCAATGTCACCGCCCAAAATCTAACAGTGCACCAACGATCCACAAATCAAACTGAGACTAACATTAAGTCCCCATCATAGATCCTCTCCATCTCGTGGACTTAAAAATCTAACGTTAGCAGGGAGAAATCAATGGTCGATTGCATGATCGCATGGACCAACAAGATTCCATGCAATCACACGACAACTATTGATCATGGCATCCTCCCACTACCGAGATACCCTAACCTAGGCCCGCATTCAAACCTATCATCCTGCTAGCTTGGACCAACCGGAGATTTCCATTGCACCACCTGCCGACTACAAACAGGCCCGAGCACACATGGTACCCTTGTCACATGATCGCAAGGTAGAAAGATGGCCCTTGCGATCATGCAACAAAGCCCTAAGACTGCCACCTCAGATCACGCAGACCAACCAAAACATAGTGGGACCACAGTACCTCCATGCTGACCAATCGGGAACCACCACATCACCCTTCTCTCTGGATCTCTCAAGCCCATCAATGAAATGCCACCTCACTACTGTGGACACATGTCAACCAGTCACATGATCGCATAGCCAGAAACTAGGCTATGCGATCATGCGACAACCAACCCCAAGCGACCACATCACCATCTCTGACAGCAGGCCCACTGCAAACAAACCCGTCGGCATCCAATCGGACGGTGGGCACATGATCGCATGGGGTGAGAATATTCCATGTGATCACACACTGACCATAGATCTTAAATCTCTGTCACAAGCCCCGCTGACATGAAATCCAACTCATCGTAGGAAACCAATAGAAAATTGACACATCAGTGCCACTGAGCAGATAGGTCCCACTTCATGTCCACACAAGAAAATCCAATGGCCTTCATACCGCATCAATGACTCTCATTAAAGCATAGAGATTAAAAAGCTTGCATCTTTTCCTCCCGGTATAGCGACAACCACAGATCTTTGTCACTCGTTAAACATTTGTCAGACCCACCTGGACCCATAGCATGCCCACATAGGAAAAGTTGATAGCTTTCACAAAAGCGTAAGGGATAAACATCGTGCATCTTTACCATGTGAACTTACGCTGACCACTAATCTTGTCCGAACTTTAATCACACCAGGCAATGGGAAGAACTGGGACCCACACGGACAGGTGGCAAGCGGTTGCATGATCGCATGTCAGAAAAGTCTGACATGCGGCCATGTGACAACCATTCACTTTGAAACCTTTGAAGACCTGAACCCACCATCAAGTCGGACTTGCGTAGTTAGAGAATTCCAACAAGCAGGGCAGAAGTGCGGGGTCAAAAACACACAAGGTTTTCGATGAAAGAGGATCGAAAATACACAAAGTTTTTGACACCAAAAGATAAGCGCACAAAAGCGGGAAGGCATAAGGTCAAAAACAATGAAGGTTTTCACACAGACTGAAAACATCATGGATTTTCAAAAATATTGTGGGTTTTTGACACTGTGGTAGATTCTAAAAATATTTTCCTACAGACCTTAGAATTTGAATAACTTTCTGAATTTTGTGATTCAACACATATAATTTGGACTGGAGCAAGGTGATACATTGAAGAGCATGGGGCAGGACACTTTTACAAAAACATTTGCAGGGAAGAGGCCATTTTCACAGGATTTTTACTATGACAAAAAATGGCCTAACACACCACAATTTTCCTTCAGCCTTTTCTTCTTATTCAGTCAATAAAACTTTCCTCTTACAACATTCTCTATTTTCACCCCTGTACATACATATCTCAGGTTCTCTTATATTTTCCTCAATTAGGTTAACTCATCTTTTGCCGCTCAATCTCATTCATAGATCTTAGGGTTAGGTCAAATTCATTGAATCTACCTACTTCATGTTCTTCGGCTCCTTTTCTAGCATCATCTCAAATCTCTTAAAGATTTACAATAAAATGTTTTACAATGTATTTAATGCTTCCAAACAATCAATAAATAAAGTTGACACATTTTACATAATCCAAGAATTCAACAATGTCGGCTCCAAAATTAAATTCTCTTCAAATATAAAATTGTTGATGCTTAGTCAATACTATGATTGTCCACTTGGTCTTCATGTAGAAAGCTCGGTCATTACTAAAATTGTTTCCTCAGCTTACACTGTCTTCCTCGGCAATTAACTATTGTTCGGTCAACACTATAATTTTGCTTGGCATATACCAACTCGGTCGACACTAACATTACTCAGCTTAAACATGATTTTTCCATTCTTTGCTCGGTCAAGCCTACAAGTTTAGTCTTTAGTCTTACTAATATAAACAATACATTATCTCATCATTGTGCAACATAGTCAAGTACACTTTGTAGTATCAAGATAACTCAACCTTTCCTTAGGTGCTATTATTACCAACCTTGCCTATCCCCTTAGCAACACTCAAATAGATATAGTACTTTCCTAAGTAGCAACAGTCTTACCAATTAAGGTTTGACATCAATGACAATATAATAATTGTTTCAATTGTAGTTTTCAACAATATCCCTCTTTGGCATTGATGGCAACACCATATGATATCACCTGAATAACACATGGATTACCAACCAATCAAAAATTTTATCTATCATTAGAGAATTATTTATAATATCCTTAGCTTCATTCTTATTTAGAATCCTATAAGCCTCACTTCTATGATCGTCAGAAGTATTCAGATCTCCCTCTATCCTGATTCTTCATTTTAGTTCATCATCCTTATCTTTAGTTTCATCAGCTCATCTCCCTCTTATTTTTTAGTATCATGTGTTATCATATTAGTTCATCTCCCTCTTTGACAAAAATGCCAAAGTAGTAACTAAAACATACATCCATTAGATGTAGATAATATATGTGCAGCTCAGTGTTTCTCCCTCTGTCATCTTGCTTATGACTGATTCCTTGTCTTTTCTTCTTTTCACAACTCTAGGCCATCCCTAAAGTGTGACAATCTTCTACATCAATTTGTAAAATATTCTATAGTAGCACATTTGATGCAGTGCTCCTAGCTTGTCTAGGCAGCCTCAATTAGGGGAAAAACCCCTAATTGACTTCTCAAATACTCATGAGCTTCTTTGGGTAAAGCTTTAGTGAATATGTCTGCTAATTGTTCTTTTTTATTCACATATTCCATTCAAACTTCCTTGTCTTGTACTAATTCTCTCAAGTAGTGATACTTGATTGCAATGTGCTTGGTATTAGTGTGCATCACTGGATTCTTATAAATATTGATAGCACTTGTGTTGTCACAGAAAATAACAATAGGTTCAGTGATTTCTTCTTTCATGCCTATCAACAATTGTTTTATCCATATCAAATTTGAACAGTTTACTATAGCAGTAACATACTCGGCCTCGGCAATAGATTGGGAAATGCAATTTTGTTTCTTGCTTGTCTAGGAGACTAATCTCTATCCAAGAAAGAAAGCTCCACCACTAGTACTCTTTCTGTCATCTACATTTCTTGACCAATCAGCATTTGTATAAACTCTAAGTTCAAATTTTTCATCCTTCTTATAATATAGACCATAGTCAACAGTTCCTTTCAAGTATCTCATAATTCTTTTCACAGCCATCATGTGTGTATCCTTAGGATTGATAGAGAATCTTTCCACAATCCCAATAGCTAATGTAATATCTAGTCTACTATGTACAACATACTATAATTTTCCAATCATGGATCTATACAAAGTCTGATTCACTTCTGCAACATCATCATTCTTAAATAACTTTTGTCCAGTAACCATGGGAGTTCCCACTGGTTTAGCATCTTCCATCCCAAAAGTTTTTAGTATTTCATTAACATACTTAGACTGTGTAATGAAAATTCCATTCTTCCTCTGATATACTTGTAAACCAACAAAGAATTTGATCTCACCAAACATACTCATTTCAAATACAGTTTGTATTTCATTTGAAAAACTTTTACATAATGCATCTTGTCCACCAGAAATAATGTCATCCACAAAATTTTTTGCTAACAAGATACCATTACCTTCTTCATCCTTCATGTATAGATTACTTGTGTCATTTTTTCTTGAAAATCCAATCTGTATTAAGTAGTTGTGCAACCTCTCATACCATACTCTGGGAGCTTGCTTCAATCCATATAATGCTTTGTTCAGTTTGCACACCATGTGTCTTCTGTTTGGATCAATAAAACCTTCTAGTTGTTCTATGTAAACTTCTTCTAGTATACCATTCAAAAATGCAAACTTGACATCCATTTGATATACCTTGAAATCTTTATAAGCAGCATATGCGAGCAGAGTTCTTACTCCTTCCAATCTAGCTACAGGGGAAAATGTCTCCCCATAATCTATTCCTTCTTGTGCATAGCCTTTGCATACCAGCCTAGCTTTGTTCCTAGTGATTTCACCATTTTCATTCATCTTATTCCGAAACAGCCACTTTGTTCCTATAACATTTTTGTCTTCAAGTCTCAGCACCAGAGTCCAAGTATCATTCTTCTTAATCTGGTCAATCTCTTCATTCATTGCTTGTATCCAGTCTTCATTCTCCAATGCCTCTCTAGTTGATTTTAGTTCAAATTCACACAGTAGGAATGTTGGATCCTTAGTCTTACTTCTAGTCTGAATTCCAGTATTTTTGTCTCCAATTATCCATTCAGGCTTGTGATGTCTTCTTACATATTTTTCCAAAATAGGTTCATTTGTTCTCTCTTCTCTTTCATCACGTTCCTCAACAAGATTGTCAAATTCAACTTCAAAATGCTCAGCAACCTCTTCTTGATATTCAACAGCATTTTCTTGTAGCTCGGCATGTTCTTGTTCTCTCTCAGCACTATTTTCCTGACTCTCGGCAACTTCTATTTGTCACTCAGCATTGCTTACCTAAGACTCAGCATCAAGTGAAAGTTTGTTACTTGCCTCTTCTTCTTCCTCAATGTACACAAAAGATCTATAATCTTCTGGTTATCTTTTACTGTCAGCTTCATTTCTTTCTACATACTCATCAATTTTGACATTCACACTATCCATAAATATTTTAGCAACACTTAACAAATTGTAATTAAATCCTTCAACCCAATATGCATTTTCACAAGATATCTTATCAGTCAATTTAATCAAACCTTTTCCTCTAACAGGACATGGTGCATCTTTGCCAAATTTTACACTTTTACCTCTATAATAATGTAAGGTCTCAAACTTATTTTTGTCACTAGTCATGTGATGTGAACAACCACTGTCAATAATCCATTTATCATTCTTGTTCACATAAGATATCAATGCAGTTTTCTCATCCTCATTAGATTCATCTTTCATTGCCACGTAGACTATCTCAATTTCAAAATCATCACTATCAGTGTCAGTCTCTTTTTCAGCAATGTAACAAGATTTCTTACCTTTTCCTTTGTAGTTTTTGTTCCATCGGTAGCTTCTATAATAGGGAGTTTACCTTTATACTTTCATTTTCCCCTTCTCAGTCTTCTAGCCATAAGAGCTTCTAGATCTTCTAGATCTTCATCAAAAGTGTCACTGTCACTTTCACTATCACTATCACTATCACTTTCACTTTCACTGATACATCATTCTTTTTCTTTCTTTGGCTTGTTCAGAACTAGTTGTGACTTGAAAGTAGATTCAACATTTCTAATGCTTCCAACAGTGAAATTATCATAGTTGGAGAGTTCAAAAGCAGTCATCTTACCAACCAAACTTTCCAAAGTAAGCACATTTGCAGAGTTACATCTAGATTCTTGAATAGCTGAGATCTTAATAACATAAATAGGATGCAGGGTTCTTATTAATTTCCCAATTATAGTTTCATCATCAATAGCCCCATTTTCTCCTGTAATAGCATTCACAACTTCTTTTATTCTACCACAATATTGTTCAATGTTTTCACCTTCTTGCATTCTCATTTCATCAAACTTACCTCTAAGACTCTCGAGCTTTGCTTTCAACACATTTAAGTCACCACCATAGATCCTTACAAGAGTGTCCCACATATCCTTCATAGTTGTGCAATCCTTAATGTCCTAAAATTCTGGATAGCTTAAGGCAAATGCAATCTCCAGCATTGCCTGATTATGTTCTTTCTTAGCTCTCATTTCTTCGGCAGTCAAAGGTGTGATAGGTGTGACATAACTATTATCAATGTAGTACTTTGCAGAGTCACCAATATCGGCCAAATGCAGCTTCATCAAGCTTTTCCATGCAGGGAATTTTTCCTTGTTTAGCTTTAGCACCTCCTTCTTATACATCCTGATCATTTGCTTCACACCCCTTTAAACTTGATTCTTTCAACACTAATAATAAGCAACAAAGCTCTGATACCAATTGTTAATATGATTTAGAACAACAGAGAGGGGGGGTCAATCAATTGTTCTCAGGTCCTGATGTATAAAACAATCTCAAAAACTTTTCCTTAAATCAGATCTAATAACCAAAACAAACTCGGTCATCATTGATTCAATAATAGAAACATACAACAATGCAATCCACTACCCAGTTGTAACTTAACTTGCAAAACATAGAAATGTTCACACCAAAACATTCACACAAGTATTAACACCAGGATTTATAGTGGAAACCCAATTTGGGAAAAATCACTTTGTAACATGCTACTATTATTTTTACTCTTCTGAAGTGAGCTCGGTAAAAAGACAACCTTGTCAAAGGTTACAATACACACTGTCAGGTGTGACCCAGTTAAAGGATTTTAATCACCCTGTTAAAAGTGAGCCTAGTCATAGGACTTACATACACTCCATTAGAATGCAACCTTGTTCAAAGGATTTAACATATGACTGTTAGGTCAACCTCTATTAAAAGGATTTTGACTGTTACAATGGTTAGAAAGTAGCAGCAATATTATCTGAAAAATATACAAATCACTTTGCAAATATTAGATTCAATTCTGTACACTAGTGCTGCTTTACTAACTTTGAAACTTTTCCATCTCAATCTCTAATCTGCTTGAAACTTTTCTTCAAGCAACCACCACAATTTTCCTTCAGCCTTTTTTGCTTATTCAATCAATAAAAATTTCATCTTCCAGCATTCTCTATTTTCACCCCTATATATGCATATCTCAGGTTCCCTTATATTTTCCTCAATTAAGTTAACTCATCTTTTTCCGCTCAATCTCATTCATAGATCTTAGGGTTAGGTCAGATTCATTGAATCTACCTGCTTCATGTTCTTCGGCTCCTTTTCTAGAATCATCTCAAATCTCTTAAAGATTTACAATAAAAAATTTTACAATGTATTTAATGCTTCAGAACAATCAATAAATAAAGTCAACACATTTTACATAATCCAAGAATTCAACAATGTCGGCTCCAAAATTAAATTCTCTTCAAATATAAAATTGTTGATGCTTGGTCAATACTATGATTGTCCACTCGATCTTCATGTAGAAAGCTCGGTCATTACTAAAACTATTTCCTCGGCTTACACTATCTTCCTCAGCAATTAGCTATTGTTCGGTCGACACTATAATTTTTCTCGGCATATACCAACTCGGTCGACACTAACATTACTTGGCTTAAACATGATTTTTCTATTCTTTGCTCAGTCAAGCCTACCAATTTAGTCTTCAATCTTACTAATATAAACAATACATTATCTCATCATTTTGCAACATAGTCAAGTACACTTTGTAGTATCAAGATAACTCAACCTTTCCTTAGGTGCTATTATTACCAACCTTGCCTATCCCCTTAGCAACACTCAAATAGATATAGTACTTTCCTAAGTAGCAATAGTCTTACCAATTAAGGTTTGACATCAATGACAATACAACAATTATTTCAATTGCAGTTTCCAACAATAGCTTCCACCCATTTGGTGAAATAATCTATAGCTATGAGAATATGAGTATGTCTCCCACTATAAGATGGGTTAATAGGGCCAATGAAATCAAGACCCCATTGCTAAAAGGGTTCTTCAATGACTACAAATTTTAAATGTAGGGAACCTAGCTGAGGTTTACCTAAAAATAATTTTCATTTTTCACAACTAGCCACCCATTTGTAGGCGTCTTTAAACATTCCCAGCCAGTAATAACAATTCTTTAATATTTTGAAGGTCGTCACAATTGATGAGTAGTGCCCACCGCAAGATTTATTGTGGAATGTTTGCAATAACTTCTATTGTTGATCTATATCTAAGCATAGAAGGAACATCCCATCTATCCCCTTTTTGTACAGGATATCTTCCATGATAACATATTTTGTTGCTTTGAGTCACAAGTTCCTTTTTTATTTACTTGTGAGGTGAATGGGACAATCTCTGTAATTCAAGAAATATGCAATATCTTAAATCCATGAATAATTTATACCAACAAAAAGACAGTTACGAAGTGTCTTTTCTTGTCTATTTTTAGCCATCAATTTACACAAACCTTGCCCCTTGACTAACTTGGTAGGCTTTATTTCAAGGTCATACTCTTGAATCTTTTCTACCCAAGTAGCTCTATTGTTTATGGCCACTTCATGTTCAGTAAGAATTCTTTTCATAGTAGGACTTGGGACATACACTATAGAATGAGAATGGGGAATGTAATACCAAAACTACTTTACAACTTTTACTATGGTGAAGGCCTGCTTCTCAGCTAGAGAGTAATGCAGTTCATATTTTTTTAAAGGTATGCTCATAAAGGATAGGGGTACTTCCTCATTCTTCTCATTTTTCTGTAACAACACTCGAGACATGGTGTGCTCTAAAGCATAGCAATATATTATGAAATCCTTTTTAAAATATGGATGAATTAGGATTGGAGCTTAGGCTACTGCTTCTTTTACATTCTCAAATGATTTCCTGGTTATTTCATCTCATTTAAAACTATTTTTTTCACTCAAAAGGTCAACCATAGGTTTTTTTGTTTCAACAAACTCAGGAACAAACTTTCTCCAAAAATTAACCTAACCAGAAAAAGATTGTATACCTTTGCAGTTTATAGGGAGACATAATTGTGGGATAGATTTGACTCTTTCTAGATCAATCTTAATACCTTCTTTTGAAACCAAATAGATGAGTGATTTTTACTCAGTTACACAGAAAAAAAATTTCTTTAGACTCAAGGAAATTCTATGGTCTTGACATCTCTATTATACTTCCCTCAGGTCCTTTAGATGCTTCTTACATCTTCTAGAAAAGACTATCATATCATCTAAATAAATGGTTATGGTTTTGTTCAATAAGTGACCAAAGGTAGAATTCATATCCCGCTGAAAAGTAGCTCCAGCATTGATAAGTCTGAAAGGCATCCTCCGGTAAGTGAACATACCCCAAGGAGTAGTAATAGTTATTTTATGTTGGTCTTCCTCTACAAAATTGATCTGGTTATAGCCTAATAACCCATCAAGCAACAACATCATCTCTGAGCTAGCTACTATCTAGAGGATTTGATCCATCATAGGTAAAGAAAAGTTGTCTTTCAGACTAGATTGGTTGAGGTTTCTAAAATCCAAAAAATCCTAATTTCTCCATTTTATTAAGGCACAGGAACAATATTTTCCACCCATGTTGAGTGGTGTATTGGGAATATTATGTGCACCTAAAGCATTTTATCAAACTCCCTAAAAATATCATCAACTACCTCTAGATTATAAGTCCTTAACTTCTCCCAAAAAGGGGAGGGGTTTCAAAGGAATATGATGTGTGAAATTTCCTTCTAAAAAATTCTTTAGATCGTCATAGGACCAAGAAAAAAAATCTTTGTACTATTTTAACAACTTCATGAAGTGACTTCTTTCATTAGCAGCACAACATATCATCTAATTTTTCAGCTTGATTTATGAAACAATCTCTTCTATCAAAAAATTTCTCAAGGTCTACTAATCCCTTAGGTATAGAATTACCTTTGAGTTGAAGGACTCCTTTTAGCAAGCTAGTCTCTTTATCTAGGTAGAATTCATGACATTCAAACTTCAAACCTTAGAAGTAATTAGTGGAACACTTATCCAAACCCTGCAAAAACTCATTTATGTGTGCATCATCTCTAAATATTTTCTAGGAGTGGGCATTGTCATGTACAATAGGCCTAGGTATAGAATTACCTTTGAGTTGAAGGACTCCTTTCAGCAAGCTAGTCTCTTTATCTAGGTAGAATTCATGAGATTCAGACTTCAAACCTTTGAAGTAATTAGTGGAACACTTTTCCAAACCCTACAAAAACTCATTTATGTGTGCATCATCTCTAAATATTTTCTAGGAGTGGGCATTGTCATGTACACTAGGCCTATGTATTAATCAATAGTATAACAATTATCAGTGAAGTCTGAATATGGGATTCATAGAGAAGCTAATCCTACGAGGGCATCAGCTCTTGAGTTGTATTCTCTTGGGAAAAATTCAATTGAGAAGGAATCAAACCATTCTACTTCATCCGATACTCAATTTCTATAGTGTTTTAGGCTTTCATTCTTGATATAAAATAGCTTTCTAACATGTTTTACAATTAGTTACGCATCCCCATGTACTTTGAGTGTCTTAATACCTTTCTTTATCACTTCCTCAAGCCCCAACAATAGAGCTTCATATTCTGTTGTATTATTTGTATCTTAAAATTCAAGCTTGAATGAGGAAGGGAAATTTGTTCTAGAAGGAGAAATAAGTACCACACTCGCTCCTGACCCTGTTGTAGAATAGCTGCCATCGAATTCAAGAACCCAAGGGATGTCTACATCTATAGAGTCAGGACCTGCAACATCACTTTCAGGCATAATAACATAGTAAGAAAAATCTATTTCCTGGTATAATATTTTGGATTTGGGGTCTTCTGAGGGAAAAATATTATATTTAGATTTGGTTTCAAGGAGAAAAGTGACTTTCTTATTGCCTATAGGAACAATAGGTTGAGACCAATCCAATTTTATTTCACCACCTAAATCCCTACAAAAGGTTCGACTTAGTAGCATTCCATAACTGGTTGAGATGTCTACAACTAAAATAGTAAACTTTAATCTTTTCTCAAGGAAGGCTACCAGTGAGACTTGTGCATCCTTGATCTGACCTACGAGTGGAACTTGCTTTGAATCTTGCTTTGAGTCCATGAAGTAGAATCTATCAAAAGTGGTTGTCATAGGGAGATCTAATGATTTAGCTGTAGAAGAAGGCATGATATTGTCAAAAGCACCAGAATCTATGATATAATTGTTCAATGTGAAATCATGAATAAAAAAGGATACATAAAAAGGTTTTGGTTTCAATCTAGAAGTGGCAATAGAGGTTAGATTTTCTACATGTTTTTTCTCTATTTTTGCCTTTTCATTTTCAGGCTTTTCTTTTAAACATACATTATTATTTTTTTGAGATTTAGATACAATAGAGGGATCTTTAACATAATCGACCATCTCATGCAATTCATGAGGATTCATTTTCAAGTAATTAGTAGGAGAGATCTAAATTCTAGAAGATTTACAAAAATCAACTATGTTAAAGGGGATTTCAGATTCAGACCACTTCAAAACTTTAACTTATTGGGTGACCACCTTTTGCGCTTTAGGAATTTCATGGGCTCAACTTCCACTATCTTTTTCCTATGATGTAACTAAGGGCACAGTTGCCTAATTATTCACCTTTCCTCTGCTTTGGCTTCTAATCAAGACTGAATAGGAAGGATCCTCCAAAGTTACCAATATGTCACCACCTCTTTCAAAATCTGATTTGAACTCCAAATAGTAACTTGCAGAGTTGTGACATATTTCAGAGGATACATCTATTAGAATGATTTTGGAATAATTGAGAGGGGGCTGAATCAGTTATCCTCAAGTCCAGATGTATCAACTCAACTTTTAAACTCTTCAAAAAACTTATATCTATTCAATAATTCACTCAGTCTTTATAGAATATATCAATAACATAAAACTTACAATCCACTATCCAAAAGTAATCAACTTGCAGAATATAAAACTTTTAACAACATAGCACATCAAATAACATTCACACAAATATGACACTAGGATTTAACATGGAAACCCAATATTTAAAAATCATCAGTAACATGCTACCAAATTTTCACTCTTCAGAAGTGAGTTGTATGAGAATCCAACCCTCTTAAAGGTTTATAATACACACTGTTAGGTTTGACCCGATTAAAGGATTTAATCACCCCGTTAAAATTTTCCTGGTTATAGGTCTTAAGAACATTCCATCAAAATGTCACCTTGATTAAAAGGTTTACAAAATTACTATTAGATCAACCTTGATTAAAGGATTTTAACTAATACAATTTTTAGAAAGTAACAATAGGTTTTGATTTGAAATATACAACTCACTTTGCAAATATAGATCCAATACGCTTATATGTTGATTTACTGACTGACCTTCATTACCATCTCCATCTCTCATCTGCTTAGAAATTCCTTCAAGAAATCACCTCAACTCTGTTCAACTCTTCACAAGTCTTCTTATCCATCTTCTTAGGTTTTCTAGTCAATAACATCAACCTCTTTCCACCCTACTACATAATCCAAAATTAGGTCATCCTTATACCTCCTTGATCAGGTAGATTAATCTTTTGCCACTTAATCTCTTCCATAGATCTTAGTTTTAGGGAAGATTTATCGAATCCTTCCATCATTTTTTTCTCCTCCTTATCCTTCTGGATACTTCTCCAAAATTATTCTTGAATCCATAAGAAAATGGTTTACCATGCATTGAATGCTCCAGGTCATTCATCTTTAATGTCAACATGTTTTACATATCCCAATAATTCAATTATGTCGGCTGGAATTCTCAATTCCTTCACAAACTGTAAATTACTGACACTCGGTCAATAATTGATTCATCTACTCATTTATCACTAAATAACTCCGTCATCACTAAAATTGTTCTAATTAGAAAACATTATCTTCACTTGGTTAATTCTCGGATACTCAGAAATTACTGATGTTTGGTCAACACTAAAATTTACTCAGCTTATACTGGCACTCGATCGACATTAGCATCACTTGGCTTAAACTGAATTTCTTCTCTTTTTCTCAATTAATCCTATGATTCAGATCTATTGACTTCTTCACTTAAATTTAAAGATAAACAACACATTACCTTATCATTATGTCAACTAATCAATTACCCATTGTAGTATCACATAACTCAACCTTTCCTTAGGTCCTCTTGTTATCTCATCTTTTTAAATCCTCTTCATCAATCAAAAGATCTGGTACTCTACTAGGTAGCAACTATCTTACCAGTTAAGGTTTGACATCAATGACAATATAACAATTTTAGTTTCCAACAATCTCCCTCCTTGGCATTGATGGAAACACCACATGTTCTACCATACAATCCAAAATAATTTGTTCAATAGTTTACTGAATCTCTCCCTTATCTTATTCAATCTCTCCCTCTTTGACAATAATGCCAAAGAAATTCATCTTCACCATGTAGATATCTTCATGTTAGTTATCTAAATTTTATTACTCCCTCTATCATCTTGCTTATGACTGATAAACATCTTGTGCTTTACTCTTCACAACTTTAGGCAACTCCTAAAGTGTGACCTCATTTGTATCAATTTGTCAAATATTCTGATTGATTACATTTGATGCAATGATCCTATATGATTCTAGGTAGCCTCGGTTAGGGGAATCACCCTTAATTTACCTCTTAGATATTCATGATCATCCTTAGGTAATTCCTTAATGAATATATTTGCTAACTATTCCTTTTTATTCACATACTCCTATCTCACTTTTTTGTCTTGAACTAGCTCTCTCAAGTAATGATACTTGATAACAATATGCTTGGTCTTAGTGTGCATCACATGATTCTTTGATATATTGATAGAACTTATGTTATCACATAAAATAACAACTGGCTCAATAATTTCCTCCTTCATACCTTTTAACAATTGCTTGATCCACACTAAATTTGAACAATTCACTATTGTTGCTACATATTCAAGTTCTACTGTAAATTAGGAAATGCAATTTTTTTTCTTTCTTATCCAAGAGACTAATCTCTTTCCTAGAAAGAATGTGCCACCACCTATACTCTTTTTTTCATCCACATTTCCTTCCTAATCTGCATCAATGTAAACTTTCAATTCAAACTTTCCATTCTTCTTGTAATATAGTCCATTGTCCTATGTTCCTTTTAAATATCTTAATATCCTTTTCACTGCCATCATGTGACTCTCCTTAGGATTTGTAGAAAATATTTCAACAATCCCAAATGCTAAGGAAATATCTAGTCTTATATGGACAACATATTGTAGCTTTCTAATCATAGACATGTTGTGGTCCTGCAACCACGCTCCCCTTTGTGAGTTAGTTGGCTTTAGGGGCCCCCCTTTTTTTCTTTTTGCTTGTCCTTGGTTTTTGGCTTGTTGTCCTTTCTTTTTTTCTTGTTAGTTAGTTTTCAAAATTTTTAGTCTTGTCACACTTTCGCCCTTTCAGGCCTCCAAAAGTACAAAATTTTGAAAAGGGAAAGGTGGAGAAAACTTAAGTGTCGGCTTTCTTGGCCCTGGCATTTTTTTGGACTTTTCAGAGGTCCGACTCCCAAAAGGGAGTCATCCTTTCAGAGCTTTCAGCCATTTGGAGGTCTAAAACCCTCAAAAAGCTAAAAGGCCAATTGATCGAGGTGCTGATGTCAGCCACCAAGATTGCCTATATAAGGCATAAGGTGAGTTTTTATCATTTCACCTTTTCTCTCTCACCGTTTTCATCTTCGGAGTTTCTTGTGCACCGCTTGTTGCTAGCTTTTAACCCTGGTCTTCTTTCATCATCATCAAGTTCTTGCTTCTTGTTTTTTGAGGTAGGTTCCCTCCCCCTCCCTTTCCTTCATTTTTGTGTGTTTGTTTGCGGTCGTAGGCTAGGGTTTGTGTTTTGTCAGCCTTTTCATCCTGTCTTTAGGGTTTAGGTTTTTTTGGTCAACCTTTTCATCCTTGGGGATCGTCAAGGTAGTCACCTTGCATCCCCTTGGTGAGTTTATGGTCAAACTCACCATCGGACTCATTTTCAAGTCTGACTATGAAACCCTAGTTTTGGACCTTCGGGGTCTGAAACTTTTGAGCTCACTCTGTTTCAAACCTGAAATTTCCAAGTCCTCCACAATTTTTGGTGTTTTAGTGTTGGCACACACCAAAACATCCTGTCCTCTAAAACACTAAAACTATAGGATCCAACCTATCACCCAAACATCTAAGTGCTATTTTTGGACTTTTCACACACCAAAGACTTTGTCTTCCCCATCTCTCTGAAACACTCCATAGTATTTGACAACCGCCAAGCCATCTTTTCAGTGATTCAAGGTTGTCGGCCTACAAAGGTTTTACACCTCCGATTCACCAAAAGACCAAAGGAGGGTTTTTTCAAAGCAAATTCATGACAAGCCTCTTTTCATACTCTTGGACTTTTCATCCTTTTGAAGGTCTCACACCCCCAAAGGTCTAAAAATTTGAAAGTTTCTTTTGTGGCTCCTTTTGAACATAATTCTGACAATGTTCTTGGTTTTCTCACTTTTCTTCCTATCATGTTACTGATCCATGTCTTGTCCTCTTTGAAGGAATGGCTAAGAAGGTAGTCACATCACCAGCCATGAAGTATCAATTCAAGGGGTACCATCCACCTTCTAAAGTAACCAACTTACACATGGGCATAACAGACACAGACATCAAGAATGTGAACTGGAATGATTACCTGACAAAGTGTGCCCAATCGGTTGGATGATTAGAAGACTACACTTCTTTAGTACACTACTCTTTGGTGAATGCAGTGGCTCATGTAGTCTCCATTCTATCATGAGACTTGATCAACACATTGGCTAGCCACTATGTACTTGATGAGCGTATGGTGAAAAATAGTGTTCGCAAGGTAGTCCTGGACCTAAGGCTAGACAACATTAAGGATGTCTTCCACCTACCTAAAGGGGTTGACAAGTTCTTCAACTTCCACATCAATAAGGGGATGGAATTCTACAACAAGGATATCTCTAAGGCTCATGGCATCGTAAAAAATAAATATCTGATGCAGCCCATGCCCAAAAAAACACTAGATAGAATTGATATGAGGAGGGGGTATATGCAAGAGGACATCTGAGCTGCGATAACAATGATTAGCAGGGTGTATGGGCTAGCAAGGTCTTCTCAATTGGAACCATGGATGATCCTACTCATCCAGAAGATAAGGGAAAGACAAGAAAGGTTTGATTGGGCCTCCATTCTAAGTGATAATCTTGATGAGTAGTTGGTTCGAGTAAAGACAGATCCTCATTTCTACATGAAATCTTATGTCGTGTATCTACTAGCCACTAGGGTAGTTTATCCAGGGTTGATCAAAGTTGGGGCAATGGTAGGAAAAAACACTTGGCCTTTCATACTGTATCCTCAATTGGTGAGGAAAGATTTTTACACACATAACAGCCTGGACTTTAGAATTGTCAATGATGCTTTCATATTTTCCATCATAAGCTCCATTGAGGGTGATTATGCCAAGAGACTATCTGCTCAAGAAGCAGCAAAGGTAAAGGCCCTAGGGGAATTCTACATATAGTTCTAGACCTTCATGTACATTCAGGTGGTGGGAAGCACCCTGGCACTGAACAAGTTACCAAGATACCCTTCTGATAGGGTAGTTCTCCTGGAGATAGCAAGGCAGCTATCTAATGCCCATGAACATATCAAGCATAAGAAGAAGCACTGTTGGGACTTTCCTATTTCTATCGGCCCCCACTACATGTTGGACATGAAGGTCTGGAAGTCTCTGACTTGGGAATGGGATGAATTCCCACTACTAACCTACAATTTTTTAAGGCCTCATTTTGATCCCATTGGTACATTCAGCCATATAATGGGGAGGAATTACATCCATGAGCCTCATATTGAAGATCATTAGGAAAACTATGTGGATGACTATGAGGTGAGGATCTGTGACTATTGCCGAATGAGTTTGGAGCTAGCACAAACTTCTCTTTCATTAAGAATCCCTTAAAGGGAGAAAGCGGTTGATTCTGAGGACATATTGGACTCCATCTACAATATAGACAAGGTGTATGCAAGCACTATCTTGAATGCAGAGGTAGACCAAGATGAAAATGATGATATTGAGTTTAGAGCCTGACATGTGGTGAAGGTGACCAAATCATGGATATCCCATCCTTTCCCAATGAAACCAATCCAAATGAAACAACTCCCAGAGAAGCCCTCTAAAGAAAAGAAGAAGAAGCGAGAAAATATATTGAAACCACAGTTCAAAGAGGTTGCTCCTCTAAAGCCAAAAACCATATACAGGCATGAGCACACCACCACATATGGTCTGGCTATGCATTCCAAGAAGGTTAAGACTAGAATGATAGGAAGTATTGCACCACCAGATATGCTTTCATCTAGTGGCCATGATTCTCCAAGCACGAAAAATAAAACAAAGTTCAAAATAATAGGACCCAAGCTATCTGGAGTGATCAAGGGAAATGTCTACAAGAGAAAGAAAGGATCAACACCTACATAGATGGATACCCTATAGGAAGAGGATGAGGATGATTTGGATGACATCCCTCTTAGTAGAAGGACAAGGTCCATGAGGTTAATAAAAAGGAGGAGAGTAATGGATGATGATCCAGAGGATGTTGGAGGGGCTACTCAAGAAGAACCAGTAAATCTGGATGCCCTTCATGATGATGAGTTTGATATCATAGATTTTGTGGGATTGCATGGATTCAAGGAGTCTAAGCTACAAGTCCCTACTTAGTTCACCGGCTCTCTTGTTGGCATGATAGAGAACATCCAACAAAATCCTCAAGAGAAAGTTGATGTTGAGATGGCCGAGGTTTAAAAGAAGACTGCAAAGCCAAATAAAGATTATTCTATTGGGGTCACCTTTGAGGAAGTCTCAGCTACATAGGTCCCTTTGGTTTCATCCATTCCACCTCTACCTCCACCTATGCATCCAACTTCACCTCCATTTCCACATCAAATGCCACCTACCACTCCACTTCCCCCTCCAATACAAACCACTCTGTTGCCCCAACAACCTTCATCATCCCATGTTCGCTTGCCAACTCCACCTCAAATGCCTTCACCCACTCCCTTTCTCACTCCCACTCCACCTCTCAATCAAGATGAGTCATCACCTCAAGGTTAGCAAGATCCTGAGGAGGATACAAAGGTAGTTGATGAGGAGAAAGTAGGATAAGAGCATGCAGGATCAAAGGAGCCCATGGATCAAGGAGAATCATAGGCTGAAGAAGAGCCACACACTAAGGAGGAGAAACACCAAATTGATATAGAGGGACAAATAGTTGATGAACAACAGACCACTGATGATGAAGAGAAAACCCAAGATGAAGGGGAGCAGGCAGTAGGTGAATAGGAATCTGAGAAGGAAGAATAGAGTTATAAAGAAATAGAAATAGAGCACCTGACAACTTCTTCTACACTAGCTGCTCCATATGAGCCTCTAACTTCCTTTTCAAAACCCACCTGGCTCATAAAAGAAATATAGCCAAGGGTCAAAGTATACATAGATGATGAGGTAGATATGGCTACATTAGGGAAAGCCTTCCTCCAAATGACATCAATTACCTAAGCAAGAATGTTATCTTATGTGACACAAGATCAAGTGGGTAGGTGGAAGGCATAGGTGGTTGTTCCCTCAATGGATTTTAGTACATGTGAGATCACTCTAGATGACTATGTGTTGGAGGAGGTAGACTTGGGGGAGCCAACCAGAGAAGGCAGCAAGACCTTGGCTACCCTTGGATTGAAGCATGCTCTCACCTTCATGGATAAGGATGAGGAAAGGATAAAGGCTCTCATAGAGAGGAATGAAGCTATGAAAGGATTTATTTTGAAGATAACGGGTCCCATTGACCCTAGTAACCCTAAGGCCTCATTACAGGCAATTTTGGAGAAGAAAGGGGAAATTAATATAGATATACCACATTCTTTTGTACAGGCCTATGTTGACTAGAAGGAGGATTTCAAACAGTTCACTAGTTTATCCCTCAAGAAGATCCTAAGGCCCCTTTGAGGCATTTTTGGCAGGAATAACCTCCCTATTTGAGACCATGAGCAAGGAAAATGGTGTGGAAGAGACAATCCTAAATTGGCAAAAGGTACTAGATGAGCTGATAGTAATAAGGAAGCAGCACTTCCATAATTTGGTAAAAATATATGAAGGCTCAGAATTAGACAATTTTGAGTAGTGGATCCAAGAGATAACAATAGTATTAGCCATATTTGGAAAGGTTCTCAAAAGGTTGTATAAGAGGAGGGATAACAATTTGCTTTTTGTGGAAGAATTGCATAAGTTCTTTGAGGGTCTAGACCTGGATCTATATGACAGAGAGGACGAGAAAATGATGTATTTAGTAAATTTCATCATCAAACAGTACCTAGGGATATTTTAGGGAGTTAAAACCAAGGATGACCAACAAATTTTCTATCTGAAGGAGGAGATTCATAAAATGCTATCTCGAGAAGAGGAAATAAAGACTTTTGTAGAAGAGTTGATCGCCTTCCAAGATAGGTGGCAAGAATTCCTTCAAGGAATTAAGATGCCTAACTTTGATGAAGTGCTAGAGATTGTAAATAGATTCAAAAAAGAACATCCAGAAGTGCCCCCTAGCCAATGAGCATCTAGTCCAAGTCCAGCCAAATTTTGTGTATAGAAAATGCAGTTTTGACACTTAGCCATTTTTGTGGAGCCTGATTTTTGGCATTTCGGCCCTAGGGATTTTTTGGCCACTGACAAGTCTAAAGTCCAAAATTTTTGAGATGGAGGACCTGACACTTGGTCAATTTTGGAGCTTGAGTTTTTTGGACCAACTATCCAGATTTGGGCATTTTTTCTCACGTCTGAAAGTTAAGTCTAGTTTTCTTAGAGATCAATTTCCAGTCAACTGGGCTTCTTTTTGGGGATCCTTTATGCATGATTTTGGGATCTCTTCCAGTTGGGTCCACATGGAGAAGTCAGAGCCAAAGATCAATGGCAGAAACATGAAGATTATCAAGTGCATACATGAGTTCCAGCTCCATTTTGAGTTATTTAATGCATAATTTATTCAGAGCTTTGTAATGCACAAGGTTTAATTTTGTCCTAGGGTAGTTTAGCTAAGTTTTAGCAGTAGTTTCTTTAATGCAATCTCTAGTTTAGATTTACTTTCAAGTTTTAGTTGTAGCCAAACCCTAGCTATGAAAATAAGAACATGGCTCTATAAATTGTAATAAAACAATGTAATAAGGGTCGATTTGATCATTAATACAATACCTACAGTTGGTGCTTCATTCATGGTGTGATTTATCTACTATCTGTGCAAAATTTATGAATGTGTGAATTGCTCATTCTTTTATTTTAAAGAGCCAATTGGTTGTTTAATGGTTTTAAGTCTGCGATCTTTTAGTTCGGTGTTTGCTGGTATTGTATTACTGTGTTGTGATGAATTTTTGAGAAGATTATTCTTTGGGGCTTGAAGATTAACTTGTCTCATGTGTGTGCATATCTAGGGTGGCTTCATGATTTGATAAGTTTTGGCTTATCATACATCTGCATTTGTTTGATTTCGCTGATGATTGCATCCATTTAGCTAAAGATTGTGACATGATCTGATCTCTATTTTTTGGGTTTCTTCATCTTCTTGGTTTTTTTATTTGCATGATGGTGTGACGTTAGCATATGTCCATTAGGTTTCTTTCAGAAATTTCATTCAATCTCTTGTTACCCTATGTCTTCTAACCCTCCTTGTAAGTTATTTTCAATAGATTAATTAAATTAGCATTGTTTTCATTCCTAAATTTAAAAATCATATCAAAAAAGAGATATCTTGGTTTCCTAAAGTTTGTTTTGCAGTTTCCCTTGAGAGAAGAACCAGCAAAGGCCCCCTTGTTAAAAAATCCATATTTGTCTTCCGTTGAGCTATGCAAGCGGTTGAGACCTAGCCAGAAGCAACCTTGAGATTGATTCCATCAGTCTTCCAAGATGGGAATTTGGTCTTGTAAATTTCTAGATGTCCTTGTGTAAGAACGACGCTCAACAGAAGTGGCGCTAGAAGGAGGGCCCTCAAAAGGGACACCCGAGAATATTGGATCATTCTCTCTTGAGAGGTTTCAATGAGTCCTTAGATCTTCACACAGCAAAGGGGAGTTCCTTGAACTTACAGAGTTTCACAGACCTCATAGCAATAGAAAAAAGCATGGAGAGGGTGCTTCGGATCATCTAAATCTTCCTCCATTTCCAACCATTGCTGCCCCGCCTGCTTCTCCTCCACCACCAGCTCCAATGGAATTTTTCACAAATGCTCAAAGCTCTCCATTGAATATAAAAGGATAGCTCCATTAGCTGCCTAAAAATCCTGAGAAATTATGCCCACATTTTATCTATGGAGAATCTAGGACAGTGGAAGAACACGTCTAGGCATTCAAAGAATTGTGCAATTGAAAAGAGATTGCTCATCAAGACATTTTGTGCCACCTTTTCCCCTACACACTGGGGGAATTTTCATATAATTGGTATTTGAACTTGCCACGGGGATCTATTGCCACATGGAATGAATTTGAGACAAAATTCCTTAATTAGTTCAAACTGTATGTAGATCTGGAAACTATCCATCACCAATTCATCTCGGTGAGGAAGGACCTCAACGAATCAATTGCCATGTTCAATCATCATTTTCATAAGATGTACCAAAAGCTTGAGGCTCCTTATACTGTACCCATTGGGGCTACTATACAAGTGTACCTGCAAGCCTTAGATCCACTGACATCTATATTTTTGAAAAGGCTACCCCAATGGGACATAGATACTTTGGAAAAAGAATGTAATGAAGCCATCATGTTTGCCCAACAAATGGACCCACAAGCAGGTGGAAATTATGGTATTCCATCAACATTGGGGAATGCTGCTATGACTGGTCCGTTTGTAGGAAATAATCAAGTTCTGAAGCAACACGCACCAAGGCTCAACCTAGTACCTTCTCCATACGTTGCTGCCCCACCACTTGCTATCACATACCTAGGGTATGATATGCATAAGGCTGCCTTGTACGAACAAAAGGTTGATGTTTCGAATGAGCCAGACCATGCTCTAGTGAATGAGTTGGGTTCCATGAAGAAGAAACTATCCCAATTAACCAGAGAGATTACCCGGATGAAGCTCAACCCATCTCCAAACCAAGGTAACTACCAATGCCCTGCTGCTACCCCCGAATACCTATTCTCAAAATCAGAGTCATAATTATGGAAATTAAAACAACAACAATAATAACAATGGTGGAGGTTATGGGAATGGTTCTCAAGATAAATAGTTTGGAAAAAAATGGACAAATAGAATGTGGAACACATGTCTGAATAATGGGATCATACCCACAGACAATGCCAACTTCTTCAGCTCATCGGAAGTCAAATTTACCCAAGGTTCCAGCATGCATCAATCAGATTATGAATATAGGGGCGAGTCTGATAACCAACAAGCCCAAGATCTTGAGAGTTCCTAGACTCACTTTAGTGCCATGTTTTTTGATTCATATGATCCAAGTACGGGTGGAACTCCTATCGATAATGTTGCAGAGGAAAAATTTGTCTTCCCATTCAATCAAGAAAATTAGTCAGAGTATTCTGAGGTCCATGCTTTCTAGAATAATAATAGAAATACCTATAACCTGAGAAGCGGAAGAGAACCTCTGACTGACGGCATTCCCCAAGGTATGCAGCCCACTCTGCCTGATTTGAATACCAACAATAATCCTATGCCCCTAAGAGGACCCAGTGCCACTGTTGTTCAGGCAACACAACACCAACCTACTATGTTAAAAAATCCAGTTTGGGCCAATGAAAAATAAAATGCAGTATGTTGGTGTTTGAAAATGCTTATGCCAACTAGGGTTGTCAATATGCCTTGAGACTAGTATTAGAAATGGTTAGTTCCAAGTATGAGAGCTCTGCAAGACAACTAGACCAACTATAAGGATAAAACTACTCTCTTCTACTTCTAGCTCTGCAAAGCCAAGGTGGGTGCACCTGATCCAATTTGTTTTAACTCTGCCCCTTACTGATTATAAGATCTTACAATAGATAATAGTGAGAAAGTACTAAATAACAACCTATTATTCAATGACTCTCCATCACTGGGTAGGACAATACATAAAAGTAAATAAAACTGAAATAACTGGTAATGATTAAATGATTTCTTGCAGAATGTAAACAACCATGCCAAAGATGAACCACTACAAGAGATACTAATTTCTGATTAGTGCCTTAACCATTGGGCGATATATCTGAAATAGAGACAGAATACAAGAACACAGATTCCAAGCCATAAACACAACAAACCAGATTCATACACTACTTACAAACATCCTTCCTGATTGAACCAGATGAATCTATGCTTCACTCAGAGACTTTTAACCTGATCCTAGATCAAGACTAAGAGATAAAACATATACACAAGTAAACCCTGTGCAAAGAGTCAGAAAACTCAAAACCCAAAAAACACAACTGAAGGAGAGATCTGAAAACTAAAAACTGCATTAAGTATGAGGACTCAAGTTCTTGCATTACAAACCATTTCAGAATACAACACCTAGACAATATGCAAAAGATACATAAGGTTTTTCTCCTTTACTGATACAACCAGCAAAATATATTACAATCTGGACTGAGGATACACACTTAGCTTTTCAGCTTCCTGTGTCAAGAATTTCCAACCAACCCCTCTAAATGATTCCAAAATTCCTTTTATAGAGACAAGGATATCATAAGAAAATATCATTTAGGGAACTTTTAGGGCAACACAGTCAACCCTAAGACTCACCAAAAATATCTCAGACAGAACTGATATTATTTACAATCTCGAAACTTCTTTTACAAAAATCTGCATCTTTACCCAAAAATGACCTCAGAATTACACAGTCTATTACTACTCTCACCAACCTTGTCAAAATTGAAAATAAATGCCACCATTGCATTCCTCGTTCTAAGCCGATTCCAAAAACATATAATATGTCCATATTTGGTCAAAAAATAAGGCTTGGGCACCATTTTTCATGAACAGACTGTATTATTTAAATTTTTTGAATTTCCTCAATATAGTCAGACTTTATAAATTCGAAAACCAACTTTATGGAGACCTCAAAATTTGAGGTGGGCCCCATGCCACTTGGCATCACCTAATTCATTCGCAGATCCACCTTATCACCACATGGCGCTCTGTTGCTATACCGCCATCTTAACGAGTGAACATCTCCATCTTTCTGGAATAACGACCGCCACAGGATTTGTATGAATCCCAAGGCAGGTGTCCAAGCATTCAAGCCATGCTCCATCACCGTCAAGTGCCAAGTGTCACATTTATATTGGTCTACGAATCCACCTAGCATCAAACTGCATCTCATGAGCTACATCATCATCGTGACACTTGTCATGCTCCGCTAAAGCGCCGCACTAATCTCTGTGTAACGTTATCTAGGCACTTTGGTGATGTATGTTGATATCTTGGCACATATCCCAATGCATCCGCCTACGTGTTTGATCAAAATATCTTACCTACATATGTGGGCCCACCTCACCAAGTCACCATCCATCTTTGTCACAATACTGCCTTAAAATCCATGCACCTGAGAGTCCCCACACAAAGCCTTCCCTCTTTCTTTCTTTACAATACAATATGGTAGTGTTTCTTTTAAACATTTTAAAAACATCATGTGGGACAAATGTGGGACTAAAGAGTTCTCTGTACCTACACATAAGCCATATCTTCCCTTACAAAAACACACTCACCTCTGCAAAACTGCTCATGCCTGCTGATGGCACACTAAAAATAAATGGCAAGCATGTGACAAGGGCTCCATTTCAATCATTTTGGTACTGTTGTTTTCCTTATGTGCGTGAGCTCTCTTGCTGCAACGCACATCTCAAATGTAGCATAGGAGAAAGCAAACTGCCACTCCTTGGCACGTCTCCCCTTCACGCTGGTGGCTTCATTGTCATTTTAGACTTGCAGCCTTGACTCATGGGCCTACAAATAGATTCATGGGAATGTGCCAGCCCCCAAAAAAAAATCACACACCAATCTTCGCAGTCTGTAGACAGCACAACAAGTGTGAGCAAAGGTCTGATGAATGATTTAATACGAAACTCCAGGAAATATACACAAGGCTCTACTACTCATGCAAACCTCATTCTCAGAATTTTTTAAAATGTTTGGAGGGATTGCATTCAAAACAACATAATGACACTGATTAAGGACAACAAATCCTCTTTCAAGACAACCTAGCAAGCATCCAGAAGTTGCTTACTACAATCTCACATCTCTGACGTAGCTTAAAACCTTGTTCTTTAATGAAGTGGCCTCCCAAAGGTGCGTATAAAGCTCTGGATTGTACACACTGGTAGCCTTAAGTGGTGTGTGCAAGGATGGAAAGACTTTGGCATTGTCCATTATGCCTGCAAACTTGGGGTGCTTGTGCAACCTCCTTTCATCTTCTTTTTTTGCCTTCAAACATTATTGTATGATGCCCGGTCTTCATTATTTTAAGCTCAGAAATGTGAGTACACAGCCCATGAAATCATGCACAGCATACTCGGCTCTTCTTTAATTAAAACTGTATGTTTTCTTTGTGAGGTCCCTATTAATAATATCAATCATTAAATAGAAAACCTTTAAATGAGAAAACACCTTCCCATCACTTCCTTTGAGATAAATTTTTCTTTATTATGGTTCTGAAGTTTTCATTTTTTATCTTCAAAAAGTTTGTTCTTTCATTTGCTTCAGCTGCAGCCTTGTTCAAACCTTTACCTATGGAGAGGAGCCACTGAAACTTGAATAAATTTCATATGCAAGGATCAAAATGAACCAACCACAAACTAGAGATGATCATCCGATCAAAAGCTATGAATTTCTGAAAATGACTACTTTGCAGAGTTTCCCTATCTGCACTTTTTAACATTATTGAATGCATTTTGTCTGAGCTTACAAACCTGTCAAACGGAACCTTCACAACATGAAACCATGGGTGAGTGATCATTATCATATATATAAAACAAGGCTTTGATCAAATCCAATAAAAATTCAACCTGCTATCAAAAATTAATCTCCAGAGTTGGTCCCTCAGAACACCCTGAACTGAAAGACAATGAAACTGTAGAAATCGGGTTTGGAATTGATCAAGCAAAGTGATCAATCAGATTCGTCATAATCTGAAACTCATCAAGGTGAGTCACTTTCATGTCTAAATTATGGATCAACCTTCAATTATACTCGATCTCGAACATGGTGCAAAAGGCAAGATCCCAAAGTGAGTTACTAAAAAACTGTACTGTGCACTGCTGAAGAAACCTAGCAATCTGCAAACTGAATGGCCCTGGCAAACATGTCAAACGGGCACATGGAAGGCTGAAAATTGGCATGAACCTTCTTTCTTATGCCTAAAATATGATGCAATAACCAGAACATCTTGATCAATCACATGGCACTTAATGCACTCATCCAAATAGGGCCTCTGACTAAATTATGTAATTGATCCTCATCAAAATATTAGAAACTGCAAACAGAATCAGATTGGCAAACTGGGCAAATGGATTTGTCATGGCCTGAAAATTGAAACACAAGGAGTATTTGATCCCTAGAATATGATGTTAAAGGAAATTTCTCAATATGGTCACAGGGTCAAAAGTTATAACCAGTTAAACAAGCCCTCCCAGAACTCTGAAGAATTACACAAGTACATAAAATAACCAAACTACCAACTTTGAGGGGTTTGAAACCTAATCAAACGGATTCAAAATGACTTGAAAATTGGAACATAGGTTCCTTGACATACATACTAAACATCCTCAAAGTGGCGGGTCATGAAACACCACAGGACACAAGATATTCAAATGCTAATAGGGCCTGCTAAAGTGATTTGACACGAAGGCAAAAATGCAGATTTAGGTGAACACCTCAAAATGGCTACCTCCTAAACACTTCAAATTCAAATTTCAAGAGTTGGAACCCACTGCATATGTCAAATGAAAGGTGTTGAACCTGTTCCCCAAGTTGTATCTCATGAAATTCATCAAGTCCATCTCTGTATGCTCTTGAACTAGATCATTTCAAACCGCTCTTTTGAAACACTGAACTTTGCTTAGGAAAATTTTATGAACATGGCTGAAAAAACCACATGGATTTTTCATAGTACTAACAATGGCTCTAATTGGGGACATGTGCCCCTTGTGGGCATGCAGAGAATTTAGGATCTTTGGTACAGCAGATGACTCAAAAATGAAAACCGACTACTTTCTCTTTCTCAAAAACCAAGAATCTTGCTGAAAGAAACACCCAACTAAAAGAAAGAAACTGTACAATATATACATTATTTGCAAAGGTTCCAAGCCTCAAAACTGAAACCACTATTTACCTCTATCATATATATGATTCTCATCCATATATGAGACAAGCAATCTGAAAAACTTTTGACAAACATGGTGCCAACATATATGAAAATTTTTGAGCTGAAAGGTAATTTTGTTTTTGTTATAGCCCATACTCTTCCAATTACCACTGTCCTTATTCTCATATTCTAAGAACTATGGAATGTCTTTAACATCTTCTTGAGGACTGGAAACATAACATTTATCTAATAATGCATTGAAAGATAAATTGTACTGATCCATATGCATTACTAGGGACTCACCTGGTTGAAAATGCAATGGATCTTCAGACCTATCTTTGTGAGATACCTTGATTACTGAATAACCTGGCTTGTCAACAATATCTCTATGGATCAGATCATGAACCAGGTGTAAATTCCTTTCACAAATATTGTGACAAAGGGACAATTGATCCATATCCTCATTTTTATCAATGAATTTGTTGTCCTTATCATTATCAAAACCATCATCCTTATGACATTCATCAAAAGAAAGGAAAGAGATTGAAGAAGAAGCTTGCTCATTACTTTGTGAAGAAGAAATCCGGTCAGCTGCAAAATTGGCTTGCAAGCTAAGGGGAGACATCTCCTTATGAAAACTAACATCCTTTTCATAACTTCTAACAATGTCTTGCACATATAAATCTGAATGATCAAATAATGTTTCTTCTAAAACTTGTAGGGATAAGAAGTCACATTCAGATTTATCATCTTCCTCAATACTCTGATTGACAAAATAGTCTCCGACACTAAGCTCATCAAATTTTGAATCCATACCAGCATATGAATCTTCATACTCATCATAAATGGCATTCTTGTATCCCTTGCATTTATATGCATCAAAATCTTGCAAAGTATCCAACCTAGTTATAGGAATAGGACTGACATTATCTGCATCATACTTCACACCCTCGCCAATATCATCATAGTTAAGACACACATCCTTTGGGCATGAAAGTGTAGAGTTAAATATAAGAGCATACCTCTAAAAATCATCTTCTAAGAGGCTTGAGATTTCATCACTGCTTAGTGTGCACTGGATTTCATGTTCATCTTCTTTGACTTCTTGTTTGATGCTGTAAATTTCCTTCTTGTCTGGAACAGGGGCTGCAAACTCTTGGCTCATATCATTTTGTGCAAAACCATCACTGCAGCAACTTTCATCCACATCATATTTATCCTTTTGGTGTTTGCACAAATGTCTCCTATACTGAGACAACAAGACTGTTCTCTTATGCTGATAGAAAGAAAGGTTTACAAACTTTTTAATAGAAACATTATCAACTGTGAACTCTTCCTCATCATCTTCATATCCACTAAACTCACTGTCAGCATCATAATCAGCACCATTGGTACAAAGGGAAACAACATCATCATCCTTATTTGCACAAGGCTGCTCACAAGGGAACCTTACTATCTTATTATCATAATCTGATTTTGGATCATTAGAAGAACACACTTCTGTATCTGGCATAAAATCCCAACCCATGTGGAAATTGGAACCATTGGACACACTGTCCTAACTTTTCAGCACTAGTTTACACAAGTCTGAAAGCAATTCATCCTTGGCATCTTTATTAGAATCTTCACTTAAATATCTTTCATTTTCAAATTTAGACATCTCTGAACAAGTAGAAGACCTTTTATATAATGATTCTGATTCTTTATGACTACTATAATCTAAATGTCCTTCTGATATGACTTCATCATTATGAGAAACACTCTCATCTTTAGACATGAGCTATTCTGAAATACTATTTATATTATTTTCTTGATGATGATCCTTTTGTAACTTATCCCATTCATCATCATCAAAAAATTCTTCTAAGAACAACCACTTGAAGTTAGTCAATGAAGATATATGTTTTGGGGGTAAACTCAAATACCAATCAGTTGCAACCCCTTTAAGGGATCTCCCAAAAAACATCATGGTGATATCTTCAACATAAATTTGATATTTTACAACAAATCTAAAGAATGCCAGAACATGTCCTAATGTTGAATCTGACTGATCATCAAAAACTGGAATCAAATCAATGCTCACTAGGGAAAGAATTGGGGGATCCATGAATATGATCACAACTTAGGGCTCTATCCAGCCTACTGAAACAAAACCTTTTAGGCTGGCTATTTTCCTGATTATCCATTTGATTTGAAACAAGATGGGAACTGTTCATCTTGTTCTGTCTTTACAAGAGGTATACCAAAATATTTAAACCTCTATGACAATATTTCAATGTTTCATGATATTACTCAATATATTCAACATGGAAACATGAAACTGTTCTATATCACTTTTCCCTTCTTACTAGTACTGAAACACTTAATAGGAAATAAAATACTTCACAACCAATCTTGTGAAAAAACACATAAAGATCAAAAATACCTGGAAGTGTTGAAGTTGAAACTCAACTTGCTGAATGGAAAGCCTCTAAATCTAAAGCTTGCTTCGCTGAAAACATTGTAGAGTTGCCACCTCCTTGAAGAGGACAAGCACTTTATCCACTGAAAACTCTTTCTATATTTCTTTCCACCAACACAACAAACTTCAACAGGGTATAGAAACTGTTTATCAGGACTAAAAATACATCATATCTTTTACTTTAATCACACACTGATCAAACAGAGGATCTCAGAGTCGCCACTCACAACTTGGTGAGATTATTTCAAGGCTTTTTTAAACTGACTCTTTCCGCTTTAATGGAAACCACTGGATATGATAAACAAGCCGGCCAGGAGTCTAGCTCTAGTCGTACCCACATTGTTTATAATTGATTTATAACACTAGAGATATCATTGATTGAAATAGGCAGGTCAGGAGTCTAGCTCAACTTGGAACCTACACTATTTCACACAAATTTATAATACCAGAGATCTCAACTGAATTTAGCATGACCTTGTATCTCCATCCCCAACAGAGTCACCATTTTGTTGGTGTTTGAAAATGCTTATACCAACTAGGGCTGCCAATATGCCTTGAGACTAGTATTAGGAATGGTTAGTTCCAAGGATGAGAGCTCTGCAAGACAACTAGACCAACTATAGGGATAAAACTACCCTCTTCTACTTCTGGCTCTGCAAAACCAAGGCGGGTGCACCTGATCCAATTTGTTTTAACTCCGCCCCTTACTGATTATTGGATCTTACAACAGATAACAATGAGAAAGTACTAAATAACAACCTATTATTCATTGACTCTCCATCACTGGGTAGGACAATACATAAAAGTAAATAAAACTAAAATAACTGGTAATGATTAAATGATTTCTTGCAAAATGTAAACAACCATGCCAAAGATGAACCACTAGAGGAGACACTAATTTCTGATCAGTGCCTTATCCATTGGGCAATATATCTAAAATAAAGACAGAATACAAGAACACAAATTCCAAGCCATAAACACAACAAACCAGATTCATACACTACTCACAAACATCCTTCCTGATTGAACCAGATGAATCTATGCTTCACTCAGAGACTTTTAACCTGATCCTAGATCAAGACTAAGAGATAAAACATATACACAAGTAAACACTATGCAAAGAGTCAGAAAACTCAAAACCCAAGAAACACAATTGAAGGAGAGATCTGAAAACTGAAAACTGCATTAAGTATGAGGACTCAAGTTCCTGCATTACAAACCATTTCAGAATACAACACCTAGACAATATGCAAAAGATACATAAGGTTTTTCTCCTTTACTGATACAACTAGCAAAATATATTACAATCTGGACTGAGGATACACACTTAGCTTTTCAGCTTCCTGTGTCAAGAATTTCCAGCCAGCCCCTCTAAATGACTCCAAAATTCCTTTTATAAAGACAAGGATATCATAAGAAAATATCATTTAGGGCACTGTTAGGGAAACACCGTCAACCCTAAGACTCACCAAAAATATCTCAGACAGAACTGATATTATTTACAATCTAGAAACTTCTTTTACAAAAATCTGCATCTTTACCCAAAAATGACCTCAGAATTACACAATCTATTACTGCTCTCACCAACCTTGTCAAAACTGAAAATAAATGCCACCATTGCATTCCTCGTTCCGAGCCGATTCCAAAAACATATAATATGTCCATATTTGGTAAAAAAATAAGGCTTGGGCACCATTTTTCGTGAACAGGCTGTATTCTTTAAATTTTTTGAATTTCCTCAATATAGTCAGACTTTATAAATTCAAAAATCAACTTAATGGAGACCTCAGAATTTGAGGTGGGCCCCATGCCACTTGGCATCACCTGATTCATTCGCGGATCCACCTTATCACCACATGGCACTCTGTTGCTATACCACCATCTTAACGAGTGAACATCTCCATCTTTTCAGAATAATGACCACCGCGGGATTTGCATGAATCCCAAGGCAATCATCCAAGTGTTCAAGCCATGCTCCATCACTGCTAGGTGCCAAGTGTGACATTTCTATTGGTCCGTGAATCCACCTAGCATCAAATTGAATCTCGTGAGCTATGTCATCATCGTGACACTTGTCACGCTCTCGCTAAAGCGCCATGCTAATCTCCCTGTAACTTTAGCTAGGTGCTTTGGCGACGTCCGTTGATATCTTGGCACATATCCCAATGCATCCTCTTGCGTGTTTGATCAAAATATCTTACCTACGTATGTGGGCCCACCTCACCAAGTCACCATCCATCTTTGTCACAATACTACCTTGAAATTCGTGCATGTGAGAGGCCCCACACAAAGCCTTCCCTCTTTCTTTACAATACAATATGGTAGTGTTTCTTTTAAACATTTTAAAAACATCATGTGGGACAAATGTGGGACTAAAGAGTTCTCTGTACCTGCGCATAAGCCATATCTTCCCTTACAAAAACACACTCACCTCTGCAAAACTGCTCACGCCACTGATGGCCCACTAAAAATAAATGGCAAGCATGTGACAAGGGCTCCATTTTAATCATTTTGGGCCTGTTGTTTTCCTTATGTGTGTGAGCTCTCTTGCTACAATGCACATCTCAAATGTAGCATAGGAGAAAGCAAACTGCCACTCCTTGGCATGTCTCCCCTTCACGCTGGTGGCTTCATTGTCATTTTAGACTGGCAGCCTTGACTCATGGGCCTACAAACACACTCACGGGAATGTGCCAGCCCCCCAAAAAAACATCACACACCAATCTTCGCAGTCTGTAGACATCACAACAAGTGTGAGCAAAGGTCTGATGAATGATTTAATACGAAACTCCAGGAAATATACACAAGGCTCCACTATTCATGCAAACCTCATTCTCAGACTTTTTTAAAATGTTTGGAGGGATTGCATTCAAAATAGCATAATGACACTGATTAAGAACAACAAATCCTCTTTCAAGACAACCCAACAAGCATCCAAAAGTTGCTTACTACAATCTCACATCCCTTATGCAGCTTAAAACCTTGTTCTTTAATGAAGTGGCCTCCCAAAGGTGCATATAAAGCTCTAGATTGCACACACTGGCAGCCTTAAGTGGTGTGTGCAAGGATGGAAAGACTGGCATTGTCCATTATGCCTGCAAACTTGGGGTGCTTGTGCAACCTCCTTTCATCTTCTTCTTTTTCCTTCAAACATTATTGTATGATGCCCGGTCTTCATTATTTGAAGCTTAGAAATGTGAGTACATAGCCCATGAAATCATGCACAGCATACTCAGCTCTTCTTTAATTAAAACTGTATGTTTGCTTTGTGAGGTCCCTATTAATAATATCAATCATTAAATACAAAACCTTTGAATGAGAAAACACCTTCCCGTCACTTCCTTTAAGATAAAATTTTCTTTATTATGGTGCTGAAGTTTTCATTTTTTATCTTCAAAAAGTTTGTTCTTTCATTGCTTCAGTTGCAGCCTTGTTCAAACCTTTACCTATGGAAAGCATATTACTTTCATTTATGTTTGCCCACACTTCACAAATATTAAACTTAATAATTTTTAACATTCAATCAATTCACATCCTTTTCCCAAAAAACTTGACATATCCATTCTGGGAGCAATTGGCAGTGCCAAATATAGATGGTCTCCCTGGCAAAATTGAAAAAATTATCTTTAAAAATAATGAGGCAGGTTGGACCCCAGGTGGGTCCGGCCTAAAAAATTTTCCAACTTAACCAACCGGCCTCGAGAAACATCCAGAACGACCGGCGTCTGCAACTAGATCAGATCTAGTTAACCGGATATTAAAAAATACTTCAACTTTCACTATTTCACCAGGAGGCAAACTTTAATAAATTGCCCCCAGTCGCCTTTAAAACCACTGCTCAAAACTAATCGTTGGAAGCTGAAAGTTGGTGAGCACGAACTTTGTACCATAGGCAACAACCCTGTCAGATGGCATTGCCAAAATATGAACGAGCAAAGAGATTTTAAAATTTGAAAAATGCCCTTCAGAATTGCCGGCAAGCAAAAACTTGAAAATCACTGCCGACTGCCTCGGAAGGAGCTGAATGAAAAATATGAAATGGCGAACTGGAGAGGAGCCACTGAAATTGGAAGAAATTTCATATGAAAGGATCGAAATGAACCAACCACCAACTATAGATGATCATCTGATCAAAAGCTATGAATTTCCAAAAATGACTACTTTGCAGAGTTTCCCTATCCGCACTTTTTAACATTATTGAATGCATTTTGTCTAACCTTACAAACCTGTCAAACGGAACCTTCACAACATGAAACCCTGGGCGAGTGATCATTATCATATATATATAACAAGGATTTGATCAAATCTAATAAAAATTCAACCTACTATCAAAAATTAATCTCCAAAGTTGGTCCCTCAGAACACCCTGAACTGAAAGACAGTGAAACTGTAGAAATCGGGTTTGGAATTGATCGAGCAAAGCAATCAATCAGATTCGTCATAATCTGAAAATCATCAAGGTGAGTCACTTTCATGTCTACATTATGGATCAACCTTCAATTATACTCGATCTCGAACATGGTGCAAAAGGCAGCATCCCAAAGTGAGCTACTAAAAAACTGAACTGTGCACTACTAAAGAAACCTAGCAATGTGCAAACTAAATGGCCCTGGAAAACATGTCAAACGGGCACATGGGAGGCTGAAAATTGGCATGACCCTTCTTTCTTATGCCTAAAACATGATGCAACAACTAGAACATCTTGATCAATCACATGGCACTTAATGCACTCATCCGAACAAGGCCTCCGACTAAATTATGTAACTGATCCTCATCAAAATATTAGAAACTACAAACATAATCAGATTGGCAAACTGGGCAAATGGATTTGTCATGGCCTGAAAACTGAAACACAAGGAGTATTTGACCCCTGGAATATGATGTAAAAGGAAATTTCTCAATAGGGTCACAAGGTCAAAAGTTATAACCAGTTAAACAGGCCCTTCCAGAACTCTGAAGGATTACACAAGTACATAAAATAACAAACTACCAACTTTGAGGGGTTTGAAACCTAATCAAACGGATTCAAGATGACTTGAAAATTGGAACATAGGTTCCTTGACATGCATACTAAATATCCTCAAAGTGGCTGGTCATGAAACACTACAGGACACAAGATATTCAAATGCTAATAGGGCCTGCTAAAGTGATTTGACACTAGGGCAAAAATGCAGATTTAGATTAACACCTCAAAATGGCTACCTCCTAAACACTTCAGATTCAAATTTCAGGAGCCGGAACCCACTTCATATGTCACAAGAAAGGTGTTGAACCCGTTCCCCAAGCTGTATCTCATGAAATTCATCAGGTCCATCTCTGTATGCTCTTGAACTAGATCATTTCAAACCACTATTTTGAAACACTGAACTTTGCTTAGGAAATTTTTATGAACATGGCTGAAAAAACCACATGGATTTTTCATAGTACTAACATAGTAGAGGAACTAAAGAAATTTAGAATGAATATGTCAATGTATGACATGCTGCAAAGTTGTCTCACTCAAAGAGAGGCTCTCCTAAAGTCATTAGATCATTCCAAATCAGCCTCATCCAGCAACAATGCCAGAAATGTATCCAACGTGAATGTGGAAGAGGCGATGCTGACTATGTTCAAAGATAGGGTAGAAGTAACCCCGTTCTTGCTTAGCCTCAAGATATTTGGAAGGAACTTGCACAATTGATTAATTGACTCGGGGTCTTCATGTAACGTGATGCCATTGTCTATATGCCAAAACTTAGGAATGAGCCCCCAGTCAACTAACAAGGTGGTGATCTAACTTGACAAAACAGAGGTCAAAGTCATTGGAGTCTTAAAGGATACGTGCATACAATTGACAACTGACCCCAAAATCCAAGATTGCATTGACATACAGGTGGTGGACATCATGGAAACTTATGGCATCCTGCTCAGTAGAGAATGGACTTGATCTTTGAGAAGATGGTTCTCCATGGACTTTACCCAACTTTGGCTACCATGGAAAGGACAAAATAACCAGATCAAGATTGATGTGGAGCCCAAGTTAAAACAAATGATAACGGAGTACAATGCCCTGAATGAAGTCTTGTTCTCACAAGCTGATCTAGGATTGTATCTCTTTGAGAAGGTGTTTACATTCCATCTCAAAGAAGAAGACTCGAACAGTAGCCCTATCTAGGGGTTAGTAAGTACTCAGATCCCTAAAGAGATTCTCATAGAGTTCATAAATGGAATGATGAAAAACATGAAGATCATTGAGCAAACTGTGTGGATGACTATGAGGTGAGGATTCGTGACTATTGCCAGATGAGTTTAGAGCTGGCACAGACTGCTCTTTCATTAAGAATCCCTCAAAGGGCGAAAGAGGTTGATTTCGAGGACATATTGGACTCCATCTACAACACAAAAAAGGTGTATGCAAGGGCTATCCTGAATGCAGGGGTAGAACGAGATGAAAATGATGATATTGAGTTCAAATCCCAACATGTGGTGAAGGTGACCAAATCATGGATTGCTCATCCTTTCCCAATGAAACAACTCCCAGAGCAGCCCTCTAAAGAAAAGAAGAAGGGAGAAAAGATATTGAAACGATAGTTCAAAGCGGCTACTCCTCTAAAGCCAAAAACCATATACAAGCATGAGCACCCCACCGCATATGGTCTATCTACGCATTCCAAGAAGGTCAAGATTGAATGACAAGAAGTATTGCACCACCAGATATGCCTTCATCCAGCAGCCACGATTCTCCATTCACGACAAAGAAAACAAAGTTCAAAATCATAGGACCCAAGTCAGCTAGAGTGATCAAGGGAAATGTCTACAAGAGAAAGAAAGGCTCAATGCCTACATAGATGGATACCCTACTAGAAGAGGATGAGGATGAGTTGGATGACATCCTTCTTAGTAGAAGGAAATGGTCAGTGGGGTCAATAAAAAGGAGGAGAGTAATGGATGATGATCAAGATTGATGCAGCGCCCAAGCTAAAACAAATGATAACGGAGTACAATTCCATGAATGAAGTCTTGTTCTGACAAGCTGATCTAGGATTGTATTTCTTTGAGAAGGTGTTTACATTCCATCTCAAAGAAGAAGAAGAATTGAATAGTAGCCTTGTCTAGGGGTTAGTAAGTACCCAGATCCCTAAAGAGATTCCCATAGAATTCATAAATGGCATGATGAAAAACATGAGGCATCTTGGCCAAGACGCTAACCCAAACATACTGATGCTACCAGGGTATTGTTGTCTTCATCTGACAAACCATTCAGAGTTTATATGCCAAGAATGCCAAGAGCCGGTGGTTCGAGTAATGAGCCAAATGTCAAACATATCTAAACTTCCCAAGAATATAATGACACATTCGAGTGAGGATGGATATCCCCTCAGTGAAGAACCTTAGGGTCCCACGGTTGAACATTTTATACAAGAGGAGTAGAGCTCTTCTAATGACAACTGCCTACCTTTGTGTCACGACATTTGGCATGATGCCAAGGCTAAACAAAAGATGAAGTGGGTTACACTTTCAAAAAGAGAATATTTGGATGAAGGGAAATTGGAAGCTCCAAGTACAGAAGGTCTATCATCACCTACAGTCCCCATGGAACCCTAGATCAAGAAACCTCTGCCAGAGGTGGCTCCAGAACCCCAAGTTAAAACATCTTTCAATAAGAATCACTCAGTTTGGAAACTCTGGTTCGATGGCTCCAAGTGTAAGCTGGGAGGAGGAGATGGGATTGAATTAGTTAACCCTCATGGGGGTTCATACTATGTTTCCTACTGACTACAATTATATTGCACCAACAATGTTGCCAAGTATGAGGCTCTAGTTCGGGATCTCCTCCTGGCACACGAGAAGAAAGTGAAAGAAATATTTGTAGAAGGTAACTCACAATTGATAGTCTGGCAGATCAAAAGCCAGTATTCCTACACCAACAAATGATTAGTCTCATACTACAACCTCATCTGGGATCTAATCAAAGATTTGAAGCTTTTAACATTTGGAGCATCCCTAGAAGAAAGAATATCGTTGCCCACGCTTTAGCAGTATCTGCAAGCTCTTTGTAACCACTAGAGGAGTCCAAATTGAAGAAATTCTCCATGGAACAAGTGGTTGTACCAGCTATCCCTAACAACATCAAAAACTACTAGGTATTTCAAGATGATCAGCACATATTGGAATTTATCATGAACACAGGGATCTTCAACAAGTAGAGCATTGATGAAGAAGATGAAATAGAAGAGTCAGATGACTTAGGGATTTTGAACTTGAAGACCAAATCCATTCCAAAAGGTATGGTAGCTCTAGAGAGGATTTTTGATAAAGATGAACATGCTCGAGAAAGAGGGAAAACACCAGTAGTGGGTGGAGAAGATTGTGAGCTCTACAACTTGGGTACGTAACTTGAACCCAGGGAAGTCCGCATTGGCAAGGTCAGTACACCAGAAGAAAAGAAATAGATGGTCAAGCTACTCACTAAATACAAAGATGTCATAGCATGGTGCTATGAAGATTTGAAAACCTATGATCCCAATGTTATCATTCACAACATTCCTTTGAACCTAGATGCTAAACCTTTCCACTAGAGACAAAGACCAGTGAGCCCTGTGATTGAACCAGTGATCCAAAAGGAGGTGTAAAATTTTCTCAATGCCAAGATAATTTTTCCCATTTGGCATTCAACTTGGGTCACCAATCTTGTCCTTGTGAGAGAAAAGTGGAGAGGTTTGGCTCTGTGTAGATTTCAAAAACTTGAACAGGTCCTCTCAAAAAGATAATTACCCATTTTCATCTCTTAATGAAGTGTTGCAAGTGGTTAGTAGTTCCCAAATGATGTATTTTCTGGATGGCTACTCCAGGTACAACCAATTCATGGTAAAGGAAGAAGATCACCTAAAGATAGCCTTCACCACAAAATGGGGTACATTTTCCTATCATCGTATGTCATTTGGTCTAATCAACGGGGGAGCCACTTTCCAATAGGCTATGGACAAGGCATTTAAGGGTCTGGTTAACAAATGCATTATTATCTATATGGATGACCTCATAGTTTTTTCAAGGAACCGTGTTGACCACATTGAAGATTTATGAAAAATACCAAAGAGGTGTTGATGTTACAGAATTTTTCTAAATACTAAGAAATGTGTCTTTGGGGTGACTCAAGGCAAACTCTTCGAGCACATCATACCCAAGAAAGGTATCTCAATTGACCTTGAGAGGGTCAAAGGTATCCTCAAATTGGTTCCTCTAAATAGTAGGAAGGAGTTGAAGTCCTTCTTTGAGAAAATTAACTTTTTCAGGAAGTTCAACAGTAGGTTTGTAGAGATAGTGCGTCTATGAAATGATATGTTGAAGAAAGATGCTAAGATTGAATGGAGCACTTAGGCTAAAGTGGCCTTTGAAGAAATCAAGATGTCCATTGCCACTACCCCAGTTCTGGTCAGCCCCAATTATCTTCTACCATTCAAGGTTTATTCCTTTTCTTCAGAACATTCATGTGCAGGAATCCTCACACATAAGAAAGAAGAAGAAGATGAATGACTGATAGCCTTCATGAGCTATCCCTTAAAAAATGTAGAGCTCAAATATCCAAATCTGGATAAGCAATATTTTTCCTTGCTTAAGGTTGTTAAGAAACTCAGACACTATATCCTTTGAAGCAAAGTTATTGATATTGTTCCAGATCCAGTAGTCAAGTTTCTACTAATGCAAAATGAACTAGGATAATGAAGGGGAAAGTGGATGGAAATATTTTAGTAATTTGACACTGAGATCCAGCCGATGAAATTAGTAAGAGGTCAAGGTCTTACTAGGATGATGGTAGAAATAGAACAAGGTTTGGTGTGCAAGGTGTACACCAACGAAGGAATAGTTACTGACGTATGGTATCAAAACATAGTCTACTATTTGTTGCAGAATTGTTGCCCATATGGATTGAATGGTTCCCAAAGGAGAGCACTGAAGAATAAGAGTAGTTCATATATGTTGAAAAATGGGAAGCTCTACAAACACAACTATGATGGATTGTACCTATGATGTTTAGATCAAACAGAAGTTGAGTGAGTTCTCATAGAATTTCATGATAAGTATGGTACTAGGCACAGATCAGTAAAAGCCATAGCTCATCAGATACTAAGATCTAGATACTACTGGCCAACTTTGTTGAAAGATACTCATGAGCACATGCGCTCTTGTCATGTTTTCCAAACCAACGCCATCCGAGAGAAACATTTGGCAATGCCCCTATAGCCAGTGTATGAAGTACACCCATTCACCAAATGGGGGCTGGATTTTGTGGGAATGATCAATCCTCCATCCTCTATAGGCCACCGATACATCTTGACTACAATCGATTACTACACACATTGGACAGAGGCATAGGTTATGAAGAATTGTACCACTAAGGTGATCACCAAATTCCTAGAGGAGTTCATCATCATGAGGTTTGGCATGCCATTTTTCTTGGTATGTGATAATGTCCCCTACTTTTCATCTACAAGTCTCATTTAGTGGGCCTTCAAAAACTAGGTAATTCTAAAATTCTTGTCCAATTACTACCTGCAAGGGAATGGAGTTGCTAAGTCAACCAACAAGAACTTAACAACGGTAATCAAGCACCTCTTGGATGAAAATCCTAGAGACTGGAACACTCAGTTGAAATATGCTTTATGGATGGATCAAGTGAGAATTAAGAATGCTTTGGGGACTTCTCCCTACTAGCTAGTCTATGGTCTACAACCCATCTTTCAGATGAACCTAAAAATCCCCATTCTGAGATTCATGGATCAATACATCAAGGGTGAGGACCGGGTGCAAATTCGTCTAATGAACTTACTAGATCTTGAAGAAAAAATAACTATGGCTCTAGAACATGTGGCCAAACACCAAGCTATTGTCAAGAAATGCTTTAACAAAAGAGAAACCATGAAAGCCTTCCAAATTTTTGATTTGGTCTTAATGTGGGACAAGGCAAAAGAAAAACCACGAAACCACACCAAGTTTCAACGCTTGTGGATAGGGCCTTTCTAGATCACTGAAATTCTAGGAGAAAATACTTTTTGGATTAGTTCTCTTGATGGAGAGTTGGTCCCTTTGCCAGTCAATGGCTAGTTTTTGAACAACTACTTTGGGTCTTGACTGGCCCCTTGTATTATACTATATATTCCTATACTTTAGTATCTTTTCTTTGTTGTCTTTCAGTCTTGTCATCTGCATCTTTTCTTTGGGTCTTTGTTTGTAGGGGGTAAGCATTTTCTCAAGTTTTAGTGGTCCACTCTAAGTAGTCCAAGCAGGAGGTAAAGGTTCTCAATTGTCAGAATTCTTTGATATAGTTTTGTCTTGCAGCAAGCTAGATACAGTGATTGGAAGTAAGACATTTTCTTTTCAGACTTCTCAAATGGGTTCATCAAAGCCAACCATCCTCAACACTAACACACATTTAAAAGAGGGATCCTGAGTCATGAGCCTCTTATGATAGGATGCCAATCAAAGTCAAGAAATGCCCATGGTCACGAAGGAAGTTGAGAGTCAGAACCCTATCCTAATTGGAACACAGACTAAAAGAAAAGAGCAATAAAGAAAAATAGGAATGCATAAAAATGAGATTAACAATAGAATGCTCAAAGCCGGGTAGCACCGTCTAAGCGCTACCTTGGTTTCAAAAAAAAAGTGAAAAGGAAATGAGCAAAGATGCAGATGTATCAAAACCACAAGGAGTATCAAAGTAGCAGATGTTGAATGGAATCAAAGGCAAATTTTTCAGAACGTGATGGTTCAAAAGAGTCAGTTTTAAAACTGACACAAATTGAGTTTAAGAGCCCTCCAAAGGAGTTTAAAAATTCTATTAAAATCTTGTCTGTAGTTGGGGAAGGGTGATTTTAGCAATCTCTATCGGGGCTATAAATGCTCACCTGGTAGTAGAGCAAGGTTAAATTGACTTATGGCTAACTTCAGATTAGTTGGCAGTGATCTAGAAATGATTGGTTGATGATCAGCAGGGGCTTATAGTGAAGGATTTCTTGGGAGATTTGAATACTCATGCTCACACACTGGATGTAGATGTTATAATGTTCTTTATCTTGATGACGATGAGAAAACTATTCGATCTGAAGATCATGTGCTTGGGTCATTGTAGAACAAGATTGTTTCAAGGTAGAATGGCTCTGGGAAACTCAAGTCATTTCCCTTTCTTTTGTTGGGGCTATTTGTTGTGGTCCCACAACCATGCTCCCCTTTGTCAGCCAGTTGGCTTTAGCGCCCCCCCCCCCCCCCCCTTTTTTTTCTTGTCCTTGGTTTCTAGCTTGTTGTCCTTTATTTTTTGCTTGTTAGTTAGTTTTCAAGGTTTTTGATCTTGTCACACTTTCGGGCTTCCGAAAGTGTGAAAGTATGAAAAGGGGAAGGTGGAGAAAACTTAAGTGTTGGCCTTCTCAACCCTGGCATTTTTTCAGACTTGTTGGAGGTCCAAAATTTTTGAGGTCCGACTCCCAAAAGGGAGTCAGCCTTTCGAAGCTTTCAGCTTTTCAGAGGTCTGACACCTCTAAATAGCTGAAAGGCCGATTGATAGGGGTCCTGACATCAACTACCAGGATTTCCTATATAAGGCATAATGCAAGTTTTTATCATTTCACCTTTTCGCTCTCAATTTTTTCATCTTCAGAGTTTCTTGCGCACTACTTATTGCTAGCTTGTCACCCTGGTCTTCTTTCATTGTCATCAAGTTCTTGCTTCTTGTTTTTTGAGGTAGGTTCTCTCCCCCTCCCTTTCCTTCATTTTTGTGTGTTTTTCTGTGGTCTTAAGCTAGGGTTTGTGTTTTGTCAGCCTTTTCGGCCTATCTTTAGGGTTTAGGTTATTTTGGTCAACCTTTTCGGCCTTGGGGATCGCCAAGGTAGTCTCCTTGCATCCCCTTGGTGACTTTGTGGTCAAACTCACCATTGGACTCATTTTTGAGTCTAACTGTGAAACCCTAGTTGTGGACCTCCGAGGTCTGAAAATTTTGAGCTCACTCTATTTCAAACCTAAAATTACCAATTCCTCCATAGCTTTTGGCATTTCGGTGTTGGCAGACACTGAAACATTCTATCCTCTAAAATGCTGAAACTAGAGGACCCAACCTATCACCCAAACATCTAAATGTTGTTTTCGGTCTTTCAGCCTCTTCACACACCAAAGACTTTGTCTTCCTCAGCTCGCTAAAACACTCCATAGTATCTGACAACCACCAAGGCATCTTTTCAGTGGTTTAGGATTGTCAAGCTGCAAAGGTTTTGCACCTTTGATTCATTGAAAGACCAAATGAGGGTTTTTCCAAAGAAAATTCATGACAAGCCTCTTTTTGCACTCTTGGCCTTTTTGGCCTTTCAGAGGTCTCACACCCTCGAAGGTCTGAAAGGTTGAAAGTGTCTTCTGTGGCCCCTTTTGAACTTAATTCTAAAAATGTTCTTGGTTTTCTCACTTTTCTTCCTATCATGTTACTGATCCATGTCTTGTCCTCTTTTCAGGAATGGCTGAGAAGGTAGTCACATCACCAGACATGATGTATCAATTTAAGTGGTACCATCCACCTTCTAAAGTAACCAACTTGCATGTAGGCATAACAGACACAGACATTAGGAATGTGAACTAGAATGATTACCTAAAAAAGTGTTCACAACTGGTGGGATGATCAAAAGTTTTCACTTCTTTAGTACACTACTCTTTGGTGAATGCAGTGGCTTGCCTAGTCTCCATTCTATCATCAAACTTGATAAACACATTGGCCAGCCACTATGTACCTTATGAGCGTATGGTGAAAAATAGTGTTGGTGAGGTAGTCTTAGACCTAATGTCAGACAACATTAAGGATGTCTTCCACCTACCTAAGGGGTTGACAAGTTCTTCAACTTCCACATTAATAAGGGGATGGAATTCTACAACAAGGATATCTCTAAGGCTCATGGGATCATAAAAAATGAATATCTGATGTAGCCCATGCCCAAAAACAAACTAGACATAATTGATATGAGGAGGGAGTATATGCAAGAGGACATCCAAGCTATGATAACAATGATTAGCAAGGTGTATGGGCTGGCAAGGTCTTCTCGATTGGAACCATGGATGATCCTACTCATCTAGAAGATAAGGGAAAGACAAGAAAGGTTCGATTGGGCCTCCATTCTGAGTGATAATCTTGATGAGCAGTTGGTTCAAGTAAAGACAAATCATCATTTCTACATGACATCTTATGTCATGTATCTGCTAGCCACTAGGGCAGTTTATCCAGGGTTGATCAAAGTTGGGGCAATGGGAGAATAGAACACCTAGCCTTTCACACTATATCCTCAGTTGGTGAGGAAACATTTTTACACAAATAACAACCCAAACTTTAGAATTATCAATGATGCTTTCATTTTTGCCATCATACGCTCCATTGACGGAGATTATGTCAAGAAATTGTTTTCTCAAGTAGCATAAAAGGTAAAGGCCCTTGGGGCATTCTACATACAATTCTGGACCTTCACGTACATTCAGGTGGTGGGAAGCACCCTAGCACCAAAGAATTTACCAAGATACCCTTCTAACAGGGTAGTTCTCTTAGAGATAGCAAGGCAACTATCTGATGCCCATGAATATATCAAGCATAAGAAGAAGTACTGCTTGGACTTTCCTATTTCTATCGGCCCCCACTACGTGTCGGACATGAAGGTTTGCAAGTCTCTGACTTGGGAATGGGATGAATTCCCAGTGCCAACCTACAATTTGGTAAGGCCTCATTTTGATCCCATTGGTACATTTAGACATATAATGGGGAGGCATTGCATCCATGAGCCTCATATTGAAGATCATTGAGCAAACTGCGTGGATGACTATGAGGTGAGGATCTGTGACTATTTCTGAATGAGTTTGGAGCTAGCACAGACCGCTCTTTCATTAAGAATCCCTCAAAGGGTGAAAGAGGTTGATTCCAAGGACATATTGGACTCCATCTACAACATAGAAAAGGTGTATGCAAGGGCTATTCTGAATGTAGAGGTAGACCGAGATGAAAATGATGATATTGAGTTCAAAGCCTAACATGTGGTAAAGGTGACCAAATCATGGATTGCTCATCCTTTCTGAATGAAACTGGTCCCAATGAAACAACTCCTAGAGCAGCCCTCTAAAGAAAAGATGAAGAAGGGAGAAAAGGTATTCAAACCACAGTTCAAAGTGGCTACTTGTCTAAAGTTGAAAATCATATACAGGCATGAGCACCCCACTGCATATGGTTTGTCTACCCATTCCAAGAAGGTCAAGAATATAATGACAGGAAGTATTGTGCCACTAGATATGCCTTCATCCAGTGGCCATGATTCTCCCATCACGACAAAGAAAAGAAAGTTCAAAATCATAGGACCCAAGTCGGCTGGAGTGATCAAGGGAAATGTCTACAAGAGAAAGAAAGGCTCAATGGCTACATAGATGGATACCCTACTAGAAGAGGATGAGGATGAGCTAGATGACATCCCTCTTAGTAGAAGGACAAGGTCCATGGGGTCAATAAAATGGAGGAGACTAATGGATGATGATCCAGAGGATGTTGGAGGGGCTACTCAAGAAGGACCAGTAAATCTAGATTCCCTTGGTGATGATGAGTTTGATATCATGAATTTTGTTGGATTGCATGGCTTCAAGGAGTCTAAGCTACAAGTACCTAATCAGTTCATAAGATCTCTTGGTGGCATGAGAGAGAACGTCCAAAAAAAGCCTCAAGAGAAAGTTGATGTCGAGATGGCTGAGGTTCAAAAGAAGACCAGGGAAAACTTTAAGAAACCCCCTCCCTAGAAAAAGTGTAAAATCCTGGTGAATCCTACATTATTTTATGTCAAAAAAAATAATATTGTTGGCATTTTTTTTCAATTATATGAAAATTCTATAAAATATTGGTGAATCTTTCATTATTGAAGAAAATCATGATGACAGGAACCTATACCTAGAAATCATCATTATTTGTAACCATTTGATGATCCGAGATCAATGTTAGGAAGTCTATTTCAGGCCAAGGTTTTAAAGGACACAAAGATTCCCCCAAAAGTCTCTGGAATAGAGACATGTGTCAAATCTATTTTGGGCCAAAGTTTTAAAAGCCATAAAGTTTCATTGAAAGTCTTTGGAATAGAGACACATGTCAAATCTATGTACTTAACCCATACTCTAACTTAAATTTTGACTGCATATTAGTGAATATGACCATCAATTAAGACAAGCTTAGGAAATTGTAGGTGAAAATATTCAATTTACTGTGTGGAAAGATTAATTTGATTGGCAAAGTCATCACTAAAATAAAAATAATTCCATGTCACTATTGGCGATTTGCCTATGCTTGAGACCCAATTTTTCTAAAGTGCAAGCGACATGGCCACCTTGAAAGTCCAATTTTTTTCACCAAATTTTGGGTCCCCAATGAGTGAAATTCACCACTAAAGTTATCCTTGAAGGAGACTTCAGAGCCAGATAAAGACTCTTCTATTGGGGTCACATCTAAGGAAGACCCAACTTTATAGGTCCCTTTGGTTTCATCCATTCCACCTCCATCTCCACCTATGCATCCAACTCCACCTCCATTTCTACATCAAACACCACCTACCACTCCACTTCCCCCTCCATTACAAACCACTTCACTATCCCAAAAACCTTCATCATCCCATGTTCCCTTACCAACTCCACCTCAAATGCCTTCACCCACTCCCTTTGTCTCTCCCACTCCACCTCTTAATCAAGATGAGTTGGTACCTCAAGGTTCACAAGAGCTTGAGAAGGATACAAAGGCAGCTGATGAGGAGAAAGCAAGAGAAGAGCATGTAGGATCAGAGGAGTCCACTGATCAAGGAGAATCACAGGCTGAAGAAGAGCCACACACTGAGGAGGAGAAACAACAAACTGATATAGAGGAACAAACCACTGACGATGAAGAGAAAACCCAAGATGAAGGGGAGAAGGTAGTGGGTGAATAGGAAACTGAGAAGGAAGAAGAGAGTTATGAAGAAATAGAAATAGAGCACCTGAAAAATTCTTTAGCATTGGCTGCTTCGTATGAGCCTCTAACTTCCTTTTCAAAACCCACCTAGTTCATAAAAGAAATACAGCCAAGGGTTAGAGTATACACGGATGATGAGGTAGATATGGCTACATTAGGGAAAACCTTCCACCAAACAGCATCAATTACCTGAGCAAGAACATTATCTTATGTGACACAAGATCAAGCAGGTAGGTGGAAGGTAGAGGTGGTTGTTCCCATGATGGATGTCAGTACAAGTGAGATCACTCTAGATGACTATGTGTTAGAGGAGGTAGACTTGGGTGAGCCAACCAAAGAAGACAACAAGACCTTGGCTACCCTTGGATTGAAGCATGCTCTAGCCTTCATGGATAAGTATGAGGAAATAATAAAGGCTCTGGTAGAGAAGAATAAAGCTATGAAAAGATTTATTTTGAAGACAGCGAGTCGCATTGACCCTAGTAACCTCAAGGCCTCATTATAGGAAATTTTGGAGAAGAAAGGGGAAATTGATATAGATATACCACATTCTTTTTTATAGACATGTGCTGACTGGAAGGAGGATTTCAAACAGTTCACCAGTTTATCCCTTAAGAAGATCCTAAGGTCCGTTCGAGGCATTTTGGTGGGAATAACCTCCCTATTTCAGATCATGAGCGAGGAAAATGGTTTGGAAGAGACAATCCTAATTTGGCAGAAGGTACTAGATGAGCTGACATTAATAAGGAAGTAGCACTTCCAAGTTTTGGTAAAAATATATGAAGGCTCAGAGTTAGATAGTTTTGAGCAGTGGATCCAAGAGATAACAATGACATTAGCCATATTTGAAAAGGTTCTCAAAAGGTTGGATAAGAGGAGGGATAATAGTTTTCTTTTTGTGGAAGAATTGCATAAGTTCTTTGAGGGTCTGGACCTGGATCTGTACGATGAAGAAGATGAGAAAATGATGTATTCAGAAAATGTCATCGTCAAACAGTACCTAGGGATATTTTGGGGAGTTAAAACCAAGGATGACCTCCAACAAATGTTCTATTAGGAGGAGATTCATAAAATTCTATCTCTAGAAGAGGAAATAAAGACTTTTGTAGAAGAGTTGATCACCTTTTGAGATAGGCAGCAAGAAGTCTTTCTAGGGATTAAGATGCCTAACTTTGATGAAGTGCTAGAGATTGTAAATAAAGTCAAAAAATCACATCCATAAGTGCCCCCCAACCAATGAGCATCTAGTCCAAGTCTAGCCAAATTTTGTGTACAGAAAATGCAGTTTTGACACTTAGCCATTTTTGCGGAGCCTGATTTGTGGCATTTCGGCCCTAGGGATTTTTCGGCCACCGACAAGTCTGAAGTCTAAAATTTTGGAGATGGAGGACCTGACACTTAGTCAATTTTGGAGTTTGAGTTTTTTGGACCAACTATCAAGATTTGGGCATTTTTTCTCACATCTGAAAGTTAACTCCAGTTATCTTAGAGATCATTTTCCAGTCAACTGGGCTTCTTTTTGGGGATCCTTTATGCATGATTTTTCAATCTCTTCCAGTTGGGTCCACATGGAGAAGCTGAATCCAAAGATCAAGGGTAGAAACATGAAGATTATCAAGTGCATGCACGTGTTCCAGCTCCATTTTGAGTTATTTAATGGATAATTTATTCAGAGCTTTGTAATGCGCAAGGTTTAATTCCATGCTAGGGTAGTTTAGCTAAGTTTTAGCAGTAGTTTCTTTAATGCAATCTCTAGTTTAGATTTACTTTCAAGTTTTATTTGCATCCAAACCCTAGCTATGAAAATAAGAGCATGGCTCTATAAATTATAATAAAATGATGTAATAAGGGTCAATTTGATCATTAATACAATACCCACATTTGGTGCTTCATTCATGGTCTGATTTATCTACTATCTATGTGAAATTTATGAATGTGTGAATTTCTCATTCTTTTATTTCAAAGAGCCAATTGGTTGTTTAATGGTTTTAAGTCTATGATCTTTTAGTTTGGTGTTTGTTGGTATTCCATTGCTGTGTTGTGATGAATTTTTGAGAAGATTATTCTTTGCTGCTTGAAGAGTAACTTGTCTCAAGTGTGCGCACATCTGGGGTGGCTTCATGATTTGATGAGTTTTAGCTTATCATACATCTACATTTGTTTGATTCTGTTAGTCCATTTTCTAGTTCAATGCAAAATCTTTTGAAAATAGCCTCCTCCCTACAAATGTTTCATGGTTTGTGCTCCTGCCCTGTGTTCTTCATTGTGTCCCCTTACTCTAGTCCAAATTTCACGTGCTGAATTGCAAAATCTAGAAAGTTGTCCAAGTTTAAGGTCTACTAGAAATATTTTCAAAATCTGTCTAAATGTTGAAAACCCACAGTGTTTCTGAAAATCCATGATGTTTTCGGTATGTTTGAAAACCTTCATTATTTTTTACCTTGTGCTTCCTATTTTGTGCACTTGTCTTCTGGCATCGAAAACCTTGTGTGTTTTCAATCTTTCTCTGTGTCGAATACTTTATGTGTTTTTGACCTTGGTCCTAACTACATCGGTGCGATGGATGGTGGGGCCCAGTCCTTGCTCAGCTATGTCACTGATTCTCTAGATCTCCTGGCAATTACATCTCTTACTCAGCGACCTGGTGACTGTGTTGTCACACAATCTCTTGTTTCTAGCACTTAGGTGCCTAACCTTTAGCGACTCGGTGACTATTAGTCATGTAATCTCTGAGTGTTTGGCGGTTAGCAGCTAGCATCTCATGACCTGGCAGGTGGTTTGTCGCATAGTCATGAAATGCTCAGCAGTTAGTTGGTGGGCCCAGTATTTCTTAGGCGGAGTAACAATGCAGATAAGATCTACTGTTGCCACATGATCATGAGGAATATTCCTCCCCCTTGCGATCATGCGACCACCATCTGATCTTCCCAAAAGGTAAGGCTTTTCTTGGCGGTGGGTCCTGTGTCAGGTGACTTGGCGGTTACAGTGAATGGTGGTGTGACATGTGGCATCGGGCGGGCCCAGGTGGGGTCTAAAGTTTGGTGGAGTGGGTAAAGATCTAGCGGTGCTGACAAAATTCAATGGGTTCGCACGTTCGCGCAATAAAAAGGTGATGCCCTAATTCATCCGGTGATTCAACGAACATTGGTCGTGTGATCACTAAGTTTTTTGGTGATGGTGTAAAGTATCTCGCGAACTGACAGAAGTTCTTTGTCACTAGTTCACCATGTAAAATGAGGTCAATGTTTCAATGACATGGAGGCATGTCGCATGTTCGCATAGCCCAATTTTTGGCTATGCGATCATGCAACCACTATTTGGTTTTGTGGTTGTGGAGTTGTGTGGGTCCACGATGTCGTGTTGCTGATGTGCCCATTTTTCATTCACCGAGGGATTTATGAGATGGCTGAAGACTTTTCTATGGGGTTTGTGACCATTGACCGTGGCTAGGAGACCACGGTCGCATGATCGCAAAGGTTAGTTTGGCACCTTGCGATCATGTGACCAAGAATAATTTGAAGCCCATTTTTCCTTGGCGGTGAAGTTGATGATCGTGTGATTACATGACTAGGGTCAAACAGTTAAGGAACATAAAACCCGCGAAGTACAAAGTAGCTGTTTGACTTCAAATTTGAATTTTCTGAGGGTTTCCAGCGATAGAAAGGACTGAATTTCAATGCAAAAGTGATTGGAACTGGTAAGAAGTAATTTGTTTGCCATTGCAGTGTGGTCTAGGGTATGATGATCGTTTGCAGGGATCTGTACCATGTAAGGAATGATTACAATCTTGGCTCAAGAAGTGTTTGCAAGTGGTTGATTAGACTAGTTTTTATGGCAATCTCCTGGTCTTATGGCCTAATCTTAATGTCATTCTGAGATCTTTTCTCTTTGGGTTGCCTAACTTTCATGCCCCTGCAATAAATTTTTGACCGTTTCCAATTGGTTTAGTTGTTGTAACCTATGCCTTAGCTGTCCATAGCTTGTTGCAACCTATTATGGGTTCCCAAGGTAGCTAATGGTATAAATTGTAGAAATTTTGACTTTGAACGGGTTCCAGCTTAGAATTCCTTTCTAGTTCCAGTGAAAGGTTCTATTCTACAGATTTATCCTTCTCTTTGCATATAGAGTGTTCCTCTTTCTCTTGTTGGTTTAGAGAATACAGTGCATATTGTAATAGATTTGTCTTATGTATGAGAATTTAATATATTCTTACTGTTACCAAGCTATCTCCATTTAAATTCTGGATTCATTAATCATACATCAAGGGTGTTTGATTTTTCTATTTGCACTACCTTTGTGCTTGCAAGTGGAGTTGTCTTCGTAGGGATAACTGGTTTAGGGTTAGTGTCTATGTATGTATAAGCTGAGGTGTCAAAGATATTTCATGCTTGTCTTCTAGTGGATGTTGGTTAATGTATTGTCTATTTATAAGTCTCTTCTAAGGGGAGGGTTAAAATCTTTTGAGTGGATAATAACATACTTAAATACACAGGTGGGTGCTAAGTTGAGGTTTGGTCATGGTGTGTGATTGATGTAAGGCATCAACACATTGGGTATATTGTTTCCTTATTTCATAGTTGTCTCTTGCAGTAGGGTATTTGACTCTGTGGCCCATTAGATAGGGCATTGGTCGATGAGAGACTTAGGGTATCTCAGGGGTCCTTTTAGTCCATTTAAAATCATTTCCATTTAGTCCCACCCTTTCCCTTTCTTTCTGTTAGTGTAGGTCTCTGGTTATCAGACTCATTGCATGCAAGCAGGTTATTGCATCAGATTTGATTTCATTGGGGCACAGGATACCTATAGGAGTCTAGTAACTATTCCACAATAATACATCTGCAGGCCTTTCAGTCATCAAGAAGAGTCATGAGTGTGCAGATGAGGCAATACCCTCCTGAGTGATGTGGAGCTCAAAGTAGAAGGAGGATGCCCTCGGTCCTCATCAATTGGCACCTTTTCCCTGTCAGACTTTAGAGCGAAGACTAACTAGTTTGTCAATCATAGTGTAAATCTGGCATCATGTGGGAACAAGTTTAAAAGCCAACAAAATGGTGACTCTGATAGGGAGAACAATGAAAAGGAAGTTTATTTGTTAGAATCTCTGGTTGTTTCAAAATTTTGCAGTATTTTATTGACCAGATTGATTTTCCCATTCGAGTCACCAACAAAATGGTGACTCTGCTGGGGAGAGTCTAGAATAGAGTCAGATATAAAAAAAAAACACACTTGTAAAATTTTCTCACCTAGTTGTGAGTGGCAGCTCTGATTTTCTTTGTTTGATCAGTGCATCTTCTGATAAATAGTGCATGTTATCCTGGTGAGTTTTGTGTTGGTTGGAAGAGATACACAAATCAGTAAAATATTTTTCTCTTCAAGGAGGTGGCGGCTCTACATGACAAAGTTATCTGATGGAGCTTCAAGGTGAGCTCTAGATCTACCCTGCTTCCAGCCAAAGGTCTTCTGCTCCAAAACTTCCAGGTATTCTCTTGTTGAAAATGTTTCCCTATCAAGTGGGTAGCACTGCTGTAAAGGGATGAGTGTTTGTGGGTAGTTCCTCATGGAGGAATATAGGCCCTTTTATTTTGACAGCATTGAAGGTGCCCCTAATGAGTTCTTTGCTAAGGATGGGAAGTGCTTGCCAAGATTCATGGTTGGTGGATCTATTTTTGCAAGCCAGCATGTTGATGTTGTCATGGGTATTTTTGGAGATATGGATGTTGAACATGAAGATATTGTCATGAGGTTATTTGTGCACACATTTTCTGATGGTGCAAGGAAGTGGTTCTTGTCCTTGCCTTCATGTTCAATCCCTTCTTGGGATGTGTTGAGAGCTAAGTTTATTGAGCATTTTGATAAAGTTGCTACTCTCAAGAAGGAATTAGCAAGGTTGAAAATGGTGAACTGGCAGTTAGCAGAGGACATAAGATTGCTAAGACTGGTGGCTCCTGATGATGTTCATGAGGAGGCCAGTGTTTTTGATGTTGATTCTCACTATGTAGAGAGTGTTGACTATGAAGTTGATTCTAAGATTAGTGCATATGAGGATGTTGAAGATGAATCTAAGGATGGCAATATTCCCTTTTTGTCTGTAGATTTTTCTTCTTGTCAACATGAGAGGGCAATTTTCTTGTCCCGGATTGATGATGTTTTGTGTGAAAGGGAAGATATTGAATATGATGCAGATGATGATTCCTGCATTGATTGTTTCATACAAGATGATCTAAGGCCAGACATCTCCATTCTTGTCTTGGATAAGAATGATGTTTGCAATGACAGGGATGTAGCTGATGAAGAAAAAAATGAGGCTCAAAGTCCACTAAGTAGTGAAATGATTTCAGCACTCTTGGCTGATGAATTCCAAAGGTATGCACCTTGTTTGGACTTTAATTTGTAGCTCCCCTATGATGTAGTCTTTGACACTGACAATGAGGCTAGTGTTCAGAGTGACCATGAAGACCCATGCATATTAGGTCCCCCCTCTGGTAGTGACTCTGCAGAAAGAGAAGTAGAAGGACATGACAGTGTGTTTTCCAGTCATCAAGATTATAGTGATGAACAAATTTTTTGTTCAAACCCTTTCCCTGTTTCTGCTAAATATGATACTGAGTGTGACAATATTGAGGACTTAGTCTTCAATAGTTGGGACAGATTTTCTTTTGGTGAAAATAATGATGTGGTGCTCCCCTGTCACCAAAGTTTTGATATAAACCTTCACTTGGTTCATGATCCAATTCATGAAGATGTCATTGATGAACCAAGTTGCTCGGTGGCTGAAGCAATACATGAAGGTGAATTTGAAGATTCAAGTCCTTCTCAGCCAGGTAAATATATTGTAATGCATGATGCTCAGTATGTTTTATTTTTTGATGCATTACAAGGTGACTTTTTTATTCTTTCCAGTCAGCAGGGAGAAGTAAATGATATTCCCTACTTCTTGGAGTTTGAATATGAATGTAATAATCATGACTGGAAAAGCATGGGTAGTGACCAGCATAGTTTCATTCTTCAGCCCATGGTTATTCACATACATTTGCAGCAAGATGATCATAAAATTTTCAGGTGGTGGGTCACGTATGTGGATGAGAATCAGACCTTTGATTCAAGGGGGTTCATTGATTTCATTTTGGTGGCCTGGGACCATCAAGTAAAGTTGTAAACCTTGTAAATTTTGTAAATATTCCTTCCCTTTCCTACTGTGTGTTTCTTTCCTGGCTTGTTCCCTCTTTTTTTTGAGGTCTCTATGTTTTTCCAGTGGGTGGTCTGCTTCTTATAGAGATCTGAATTCTTGCCATGCCTACAAGAGACATACATCCCCAACTAGAGCCACTGTTAGTCCATTTTCTGGTTCAATGCAAAATCTTTTGAAAATGGTCTCCTCCCTACAAATGTTTCATGGTTTGTGCTCCTACCCTATGTTCTTCACTGTGTCCCCTTTCTCCAGTCTAGATTGCACATGCTGAATTGCAAAATCTAGAAAGTTGTCCAAGTTTAAGGTCTGCTAGAAATATTTTCAAAATCTGTCTAAATGTCGAAAACCCACAGTGTTTTTGAAAATCCATGATGTTTTCAGTATGTTTGAAAACCTTCATTATTTTTGACCTTGTGCTTCCTATTTTGTGCACTTGTCTTCTGGCATTGAAAACCTTGTGTGTTTTCGGTCTTTCTGTGTGTCAAATGCTTTGTGTTTTTTTGACCTTGGTCCTAACTGCAAAGGTGTGATGGATGGTGGGGCCCAGTCCTTGCTCGGCTGTGTCGCTAATTCTCCAGATCTCTTGGTAGTTACATCTCTTATTCGGTGACCTGGCGACTGTGTTGTCGCGCAATCTCTTATTTCTGGCAGTTAGGTGCCTAACCTTCAGCGACTTGGTGATTGTTAGTCTTGTAATCTCTGAGTGTTTGGCGGTTAGCAGCTAGCATCTCACGACCTAGTGGGTGGTTTGTCACGTAGTCGTAGAATGCTTGATAGTTAGTTGGTGGGCCTGGTATTTCTTAGGCAGAGTAATAATGCAGATAAGATCTACGGTTGCCGCATGATCGTGAGGAATATTCCTCCCCCTTGCGATCATGCGACCACCATCTGATCTTCCCAAAAGGTAAGGCTTTCTCGGTGGTGGGTCCTGTGTCAGGTGACTCAGTAGTTGCAGTGAATGGTGGTGTGACATTTAGCATCGGGCGGGCCCAGGTGGGGTCTGAAGTTTGGCAGAGTGGGTAAAGATCTAGCGGTGCTGACAAAATTCAATGTGTTCGCATGTTCACGCAATAAAAAGGTGATGCCCTAATTCATCCAGTGATTCAGTGAACATTGGTTGCATGATCACTAAGTTTTTTGGCGATGGGGTAAAGTATCTCACGAACTGGCAAAAGTTCTTTGTCGCCAGTTCACCAGGTAAAATGAGGCTGGTGTTTCGATGATGTGGAGGCATGTCGCGTGTTCACATAGCCCAGTTTTTGGCTATGCGATCATGCGACCACTATTTGGTTTCATGGTTGCAGAGTTGTGTGGGTCCATGGTGTCATGCTACTGACATGCCCATTTTTCATTCACCGAGGGATTTATGAGATGGCCAAAGACTTTTCTGCGGGGTTTGTGACTGTTGACCGTGGCTAGGAGACCGCGGTTGCATGATCGCAAAGGTTAGTTTGGTGCCTTGCGATCATGCAACCAAGCATAATTTGAAGCTTGTTTTCCTATGGTGGTGAAGTTGATGACTGCATGATTGCATGACTAGGGGCAAATAGTTAAGGAACATAAAGCCCACGAAGTGCAAAGTAGCTGTTTGACTTCAAATTTGAATTTTCTAAGGGTTTCAAGCGATAGAAAGGACTGAATTTCAATGCAGAAGTGATTGGAACTAGCAAGAAGTAATTTATTTTCCATTGGAGTGTGGTCCAGGGTATGATGAAAAATATTTTTTATATTTTTAAAAAATATCATTAAAAAGAGTAGGACTTATTGAAACGTCACTTTTCTAAAATAATTTTATTTCTTTAGTAATTGGTATAAAACATCTATTTAATAGATATTTCCAATTGGAAAACTTGAAGCACTTATCTAACTTAGCTAGAATGAATCTAGCTAGACCATATGTTTGACAAAAAATAATTTTAGTTAGAAATACTCAAATTCACTTGTGCTGATAAGATGTCCTGAAACGTGACACAACTTTATGCTTTTACCCATTGTACATTGTTAGGTGTGACCCTATTAAAGGATTTAATCATCATGTTAAGAGTGGCCTGGTTAGAGGACTTAAGAATATTCTATCAGAATGTCACCTTGATTAAAGGGTTTAAAAAATGACTGTTATGTCAACCTTGACTAAAGAATTTTAACTAATACAATGGTTAGAAAGTAATAGTAGGTTCTAATCTGAAATATGCAACTCACTTTGCAAATACAGATCCAATATTCTCATATGTTGATTTACTAACTAACCTTCATTACCATCTCTATCTCTGATCTGCTCAAAAATTCCTTCAAGAAATCACCTCAACTCTATTCAGTTCTTCATAGCTCTTCTTAGCCATCTACTTAGGTTTTCTAGTCAATAACATCAACCTCTTTCCACCACACTGCATAACCCACAATTAGGTCATCCTTATACCTCCTTGATTAGGTAGATTAATCTTTTGTCACTTAATCTCTTCTATAGATCTTAGGTTTAGGTCAGATTCATTGAATCCTTCCATCATTTTGTTCTCCTCCTTATCCTTCTAGATAATTCTCTAAACTTCTCCTTGAATCTATAAGAAAATGGTTTACCATATATTAAATGCTCTAGGTCATTCATCTTTAATGTCAACACATTTTACATATCCCAAGAATTCAACTATGTTGGCTGGGATTCTCAATTCCTTCACATAACTCAACCTTTCCTTGGGTCCTCTTTTTATCTCATCTTTTCAAACCCTCTTCATCAATCAAAATATATGGTACTCTACTAGATAGAAATTGTCTTACCAGTTAAGGTTTGACATCAATGACAATATAACAATTGTAGTTTCCAACAACATCTTCAACAGTCAATTTTGTTGCAGCCTCCTTTTCGACTTCTAGTTGTTCATGTCATACATTTTTAGGACATGTAGCTCCCTCATGCTCATATGTGAGATGAAAAATACACATATTTCTTTTACTAGGTGGAGGTTCAATTTGAAGCCTTTGTTGTGCAGAAGATAAGTTGAATTGTTTGCTAGCACTTGAGATCCCTTGGTTTGGATATTTACGTGGAATATCTTGATAAGGAGTTGTGGTTTTAGGAAACTGTCATTTTATTGTTATCAAGTCATTCATCAATCTTTGTATCATTGGTTCTGATAATGAGGAGGTAGAGGCTTGAGAACTGGGTATTTGAACATCCTTTCTCCATTTTCTAGTTGTAATTAAATCATCTTCTAACTCAATGGCAAGCGCTTGAGTAGCTTCTAGAGTTGTTGGACGAGCTCTTTTCAAAGCAAAAGAAACATCAGGTGGCATATCATTCAAATATAAACCCTTTTTCTTTTCATCATTAGGTTTTCTTGTAGCCAAAATCTTTTGAAGGGCTTTATTTAATCTTGCTACGAATTCTCGCATGGGCACTTGTATCTCTTTCTTCATTTGACTCAACTGTATCAAGAGTGAGTAGCATCATTAGCTGATTTGAACCTATCTTCAAAAGCCATTTTCATAGTATTCTAGTTAGTGATTGAGGCGTGAGGTAAGTTATGGAACTAATTTGTGGCTACATTCATCAAGGTCTGAACAAACAACCTTATGGCCACATATTGGGTAGCTATGGCCAAAACTCCACATGTTGTGTTAAAAGCATTTAAATGATCTTTGGAGGATTTCATCCCATCCCCACTGAACTTGGGATAAGTATCCCAACCTTTAGGTAAGTTCCCAAATTTTCTCCTAGACTCAAAGGGCCTATAGCAGCACCCCAGGGTTGATTTTGGGTCATGGAGTGAAAAATAATATTTAGCGGTTGTAAATTTATGAAAGAAGGAACCAAAGTTCCTAGTGAAACCAAGGATTGGAAAGAAAAATGTGTAGAATCTATCTTGGTGGGAGAAGAAGGTCTACTAATTGTCTTATACCTCCTTTCTTTAGAGGGAGTTTGGGGTTTAAAGTCAAGTCTCGCCAAATCTTCAAAATCTATCTATTAGACCTTTTGCCTTGTCTCCTATAGTGTATCTCTTATCAACCAGTTTTAAAATACATTCTAATTTAGTTAGATCCAACTATTCTATTTACAACAATGACTTCATGAACAATAGGCATTCCCCTTAATCTTTCAGCAATTTCTTTCCCTCTTTCAAGCACTTGTTGAACCTCAAGATATTGCCAATTATTTCTTCTATTTACCCAAGCACATGTGTTAAGGTTTGAAATGAGGTCTTCTTGTGTGTCTTGGACACCCAAATTTGGTTGTAACATAGGTTGATCATTCATGATAGGAAAAACCCTTTTACCATAGCAAATGAAAATCTAACTCCCAAGCAAAGTCGCCAAAAACAAAAACTATTAGTGAACAATTTTTCTCTTTATAAAATTAATTTAACTAATTCTCATAAAAATGGAAAAACAATTACAGTACTAACAATTGAGTTTCTATAATAGAAAAACCTCTATGGTTTTTCAAGGTGCATCTACCTTGCCAAAAGTTATTCAATCTAATCTTATTATTAAATAATATAATTCATGGGTATTTTTAACCAGAAAATACAAAGGAATAACACTCAATTCATCTCTATGAATAGAATGTGCAATCTTAAAAACCATTCAAATCTAATGACAATAACCATCCACATGATTATAACTTATATTATTCAATGACTCTCTGTTTCTTTAGATAAAAAGAAACCCATATGACAAAATAAAGTGCCTTCACATACAATCTACTTTCATAGGAAAATAAACCATATGCATTAATGAACAATATTATTCACCACGTACTTAGATAGCTTCGTATATAAAACCATAGGATTATATATACATATATATATATATATATTTCATCATATCAGTTTATCAAAAAAAAAATATGGATATCTAAAGTTAGTTTCTGATATCTCAGAGATCCAACCTTCAACCAATTTCAAGTTTTTACATAAATAGCCACTTAGGGCTAGAAATAACCATAGTTAAAATTAATCCACTAGGAATAGATAGTTTTTAGTTAATATAACCAACTTCAAAGCATAAAAGGAAAAGAAACTAAACTATGGCATCTATCACCCACTAAGTTCTTCCAGGTGTGCACGACCCCTAATATTTCTCTAGCGGAATAGAAACTATCAAAGTGGCATTCTAGTTTTCATAAGAAGAGGTACAAATGTAGAGATGATCTACTAATGTGGAAACCTGAGGTACACAATCCTCTTCTTCCATACTTCTTTAAATTTAAGAATATGTGTGACCTTCTCATCATGCATCTCCAAGTGCTTCTAATTGATTATCAACATCGACTCCATGCGGGATATCTTGGAGAATTCATGTAAAGCCAACATCTTTTCATCCTTCAACTCATCGAATTTCACTTGCAGATCTTTAATAATTTCTTCACCTGACCTGATTGGATTCTCTTTTGTTTAAGAACATTGTTTTTCAATCCATTTCATGTCCCCTAGAATAATATCTTTTATGATTTCTAATTCCTTAAGTAAATTTTCATCTCAGATATCCCCTGAGAAATAACCTCATTTCTCCATTCAATGCATTCTCTTAAGACATAAGACATTTTATCATGCAAACCTGGGATTGGTCATTTTGTAAGCCATACTTGTGCACCTCTTTTATCCACAAAACCTCTTTAGTCTAATTTCCTTTTTCATTTTCCCAAGCCTCAATGTTTGACTCAATCATCTTGGTTATATTAATGGCTTCTTTATGGGCTTCAGTCAAAAAGTTGGTGTTTTTGATGGCCTTGACCTTGACATGCTCCATCCATTCTTGAAATGTTCTGGCAATTTCTCTATTCCTCTGCACCTAGTCCAAGAACTTTTGATTGACTAGGGATTTAATGTCAATCGAGGTGGGTATTTCACTTAGGGGAAAAGGCTCAAGATGCTGAATGGTGTAGATATATTGGGCCATATTCTTCATATTTTCTTTCATTTATTGTTTTTCCTTAGCATCTTTCCATACTCTATTGGTAATTTTCTTATTTTACACCTCAAATATCTTCATTTCGACTACTATTCTATCCTTCCCCAGGTCCACTTTTGATATCTAGTAATCTTATGTAGTGACATCGTTACTTTCTTTATCATTGACTGGTTTGGCAATTTTGGTCATCCAATGCCCGGTGTCTTCATTAAATTCAATTATGGATTCAATCTTGGGATTTTTATTCTTGGGATTATTACCCATACATCTGCTCACTACATCCTCGATGGGTAACGACAGTGGCACAACATTGTGCTTCTTGGCTATGGAAGTCTCAAGAAACTTTGGAGCTATTGGAATTTTTTTTGGTATTTCATGGCCACTAAGAAAAGAGAGAGAATCCATTGAAGAATTATCTACATCACCTTGAATTTGTTGACTATCACCCATGTCAAAAAGACTATAATTAGGGACATGTCTTGCTTCTTTCTCTTCTTTCAGAGGGTCCAAGTCTACCAAGACTTCAAGGCTTATTGTAGGCTCTTTCTCTTCTTCTTTTTTCCTACTACTCCAATGGGTTATCTGTACACTAGGTTTTTCTTGGGGTTAAACATGAACCTTTGGTGAGTTTGGTTCAGCTTCAAGTTTAGAATTACCTATAGTAGAATCATTAAAAATAAGGTTAGTTGAAATAGAGACTTTTCTTGAATATCTCTTTTTCTTTTCTTTCACTTGCTTTTGTGGGGCTTGAACAACTACCTTGGGAGATTTCTTCTTCTATAACCAGTTTTCTATTCTTTTAAATACATTGGTCATTCTATACTACAAGTTGTCCTCTTCCATTTTGGTCCAATCTATTTATGGAATGGGAAGGCCTTCAATCTACTCAAATTATTGAGGATCAAGCACATATTCATTCTCATCTTCTTCAACATCATCTATGTTTAAATCTATCTTAAAGGTGACTATCTATTTCAGGGCCATTCTGGACCATAGTATTGGATATTGCTAATGCATGGGTGGTGATTGAGACATTTAATATGTTTAATCACTATGTTACTAAATGAGCACTCATATTGTTGTCATTTGTGTTTTGTCACTGATGTCAACATATGCTTTTATGAAGGAACCAGACTGGTAATCACAGTGTACGGCTTGTGTACAGATGTTTCAAATGCTGCAAAGTTAGATGAGAGTTCAAGTGGATGTTGTGATCTTATATCTGTGATTTCATCACTAAGTATTGCATATTAAGAGAGTTACAATTGTTTTGGTAAAGAATGGTCATTGGACTATGACAGTGAGAATTGACAGAGTTAGTCTCTAAGTTTTTGATATATCTTTTAAAAGGATTGGATTCAAGGTATGTGAACTTGAAGGATGATGGAAGAGGTACTAATGGATGTTCATTGGTTAGCACAAGGTATGAAGTGATTGGTGATGTCATCTGTGGCATGCGCTCTGGCGATGGCTTATTCTGAAGTTGACTCAGGGACTGAAGCGTGTGTTTTATTTGGCAAGCATAAATCAAGGATGTCGGTCCTTAATTGTTGTAATGTAATCCTTGTAAACTAGTTTTAGATACTGTGTGTATCTTAGAAAGGGTTTATGTAAATTGTTTTTAATTAGGAAAGCATTATGGGCCGACTTGATCTTGGTAAAATGTAATAAGGTATAAATGAAAGGTCTTTTCTTTAGAAAAGACATGGATGGGATATGTGTGATATATGAAGGTTGTGAAGGTTGCAAGCTTGTGTATGATGTATGTAGAGTAGAGGATTATTGGTGGACTTCATTGGAATTGATCAAGAAAAGACAAGTTGCTGACAAATAGTTCAAAAGATTGTGTATTTCTTCATATACACCTATTGCGAACTAGTGAGTTCTGAAGGTGGATTTAACCTTCTTTGGGAAGTGAGCCCTCTATTGTTCTTGACTCATAATAGGGTCTGTCTACTAATAGGGACTATGTACCATAATGTTTCAATAAGCTCCTAACATGGCTATATCTTCTAACAAGGATTACTATACTCTCAATACATCATTTGTGGGTGCTAATTCCCACTGGGGTTTTTACCTTTAACAAGGTTTCCCCAAAACAAAAATATTGTGTTATTGTGTTGGCATTCATTATGTTCATTAGATCTAAAATTAATAAGCTTAAATTTTAAAGGTTAATATTATATCATACAACTGATTCACTCCCCCCCTCTCAGTTGTATTATGGACTATTATTCCTAACAATTGGTATCAGAGCTTGTGGTCCTCAGAGAGAAAGCTTAACAGCTTGAGGTGATCTTGGAAATGGCATTCTATAGGAAGGAAAGTCCTAAGTTTGATCCTAAAAACTTTGATAGTTGGAAAAACAAGATGCAAACACATCTGCTATGTATGGGCATAGACTACTAGATGATTGTGAAGAAGAAGGAATCTCTGAAGGTTGAGAATGACTTGGACATAGTCGATGATGATGAAAAGAAGTTATTTTCATGCAACATGGTCACAAGAGAAGCATTGATCAGTGCACTATTTGAGGGTGAGTTTATTGAAATTAAAGATCTAGATTTGGCGCATGAAATTTGGAATAGACTAGAGGCACTCTATGAAGGAGACAAGTATACCAAACAAGCGAAATTGTAAAACTGGAAGACAAAGATGGAGAAGCTAAAAATGAATGAAGATGAAAGCATTAGAGCCTATGTTCAAAGGGTTACAGAAGCTATAGTTGGAATCAAAAATTGTGGAGGTACTTATGATGAAGATGAAGTCATTGCAAAGATTCTTAGATCTCTAACTCCTACTTACAAATTCAAGGCAATGTCAATTCAAGAAACTATACCCCTGACTCCAAACTTTAGCAAAGAGATGTTGATTGCAAATTTAACTACCTTTGAAGCTACAAAATTAGGAGAAGTTTCACCTAAAGTTGAATCTGCATTTAGGGCATCCGCACACAAGAAAGTATCTGCACTTTCGAGCACAAGAAAAGAAGACCTGAAAGAAGAGCTTGGTGAGTATGTTGAGGAATGGGAGAAGATAATGGAAGAAGAAAAGAAGATGGAAGAACTTGTTGCACTTATTGTTGGAAGAGAGAAAAGAGGTAAGGGAAAATTTGAAGGCAAATTACCTTCGAAATGTTTTTCATGTAATAAGATAGATCATTTTGCATCTAGATGTCCTACAAGAGTTCCTAAGTACAAACCTAACTATGCAAAGATTAGAAGAGACAAATAATGTTATTATGCTAGTGAAGGAATCTCTAATGATGATGTTTTAGACAATGAAGAGATTGGATTTGTTGCTATTAAAGATGAACCTGTTCATGAAGAAAAAGCCTTAGTATCTCATGTTGACAAGAAAATTGAATGGATAATTGACATTGGATGTTCTCATCACATGACTAGTGATAAGAACAAGTTTGTTAAGTTAGTAAATTATGATGGAGGTGTTGTAAGGTTTGGGGACAATCTCCCAAAATCTATCATAGGAGTAGGATCCATTACTTTGGATGGAAAGACTAATATAGACAATGTACTACTTGTTGAAGGACTGAAACAAAATTTGTTGAGAGTCAGACAGTTAATGGATAAAGACTTTCAATTAAGTTTTGTTAATGGTAAATGCTTTATCAGAAGCAAGGAAGGGAAACTAATTGCTACCAGTTCAAAATCTAGAGGTAATGTATTTGAACTAAACACATTTGGAGCCTCTTGTTTTGTTACAAAGGTAGATGATAGTTGGTTATGGCATAGAAGATTTTTTCATGTTAACTTTGATAACATTATGAAGGCAAGTATGGCTAATGCAGTAAGAGATCTACCAAAGACTGTGAAACCTTCTAACACTGTATGCATAGAATGTGTTATGGAAAAGCAAGCTAAAAGTAGTTATAAAAGAAAATCATTTACATCAAAAGGGAAGTTGGATCTGGTACATACAGATCTATGTGGGCCTACAAGAACAAAGTCATACTATGGTGAAAGGTATTTTATACTCTTTTTTTATGACTTTTCTAGAATGATGTGGGTTACTTATTTGAGAGAAAAATTATAAGCATTTGATAAATTCAAGTTGTTTAAAGCAAAACTGGAGAATGAATCAGGACTAAAAATAAAGTGTTTAAGATCAGACAGAGGTGGATATTTTACATCAGATTTATTCAATTCATACTATGAAGAGCATGGGATAAAAAGAAAAACATCTGCTCCTAGGACTCCACAATAGAATGGGATAGTAGAGTGAAGAAACAGGACTATACTTGATGCTACCAGGACAATGTTGATTGAAGGAAATGTATCTCATGTACATTGGAGAGAAGTTGTTGGAACAACAGTGTACACATTAAACAAAATTCAAATTAGAGATGGCACAAGTAAGACTCCCTATGAACTATGGTTTGATCATACTCCTACTGTAAAATATTTTAGAATTTTTGGTAGAAAATGTTATATCAAGAGGGATGATGAGATAGGGATATTTAATGTTAGAAGTGATGAAGGTATCTTTCTTGGTTACTCTGTTAAAAGAAAGGCATAAAAATGTTTCAATTTGAGATTAAGGAAGATGGTTGAAAGTAACAATGTAAGAATAGATGATAAATTTTAGATACAAGAAAGAATGTATGACAACAGTCAACTATTAGAAGTGAAAGAAACCACTACTGCTACCAAAGAAGAAGAACTTGTTGAGGAAGAAAGTGAAAATGAGGCTTGTGATGCTGATAGAAGCAAGACTACTAAAACTCCTAAAACTCCAAGGTATGTAAAAAATAACCATCCTGAAAATCAAATTATTGGCAATACTAGTCAGGGAGTGCTAACTAGATCTAAAGCCAGAGAAGAAATTTGTTTGATTTCTCAAGTTGATAAATGTCATGAAAGAAGAATTGGATCAGATAAAGAAAAATAATACTTGGGAATTGGTTCCAAGACCTAAAAATAAAAATGTTATAGGAACAAAATGGGTCTTTAGAAACAAAATGGATGAAGAAGGAACAGTTCTAAGAAAAAAAGTAAGACTAGTGTGTAAGGGATACTCACAGCAAGACGGCATAGACTTTGAAGAAACATTTTCTCATGTTGCTAGAATAGAGGCATTAATATTATTCCTATCTTATGCTGCACACAAAAACTTCAAAGTGTATCAGATGGATGTTAAATATGCATTTCTTAATGGAGATCTTGAAGAAGAAGTATACATAGAACAACCAGATGGATTTCCTCTATGCGAAGACAAAGACATGGTGTGCAAATTGAAGAAAGCCTTGTATGGGGTGAAGCAATCTCCTAGGGCTTGGTATGTAAGGTTGGACAAGTATCAACTAGGACTTGGATTTAGAAAAGGTAATGCGGATAGTAATTTGTATTTAAGAACTACTGAAGATGGAATCCTGATAATAGAAGTATTTGTGGATGATATTATCTTTAGAGGTAATGATGATCTATGTAAGAAGTTTTCTAAAGAAATGGAAAGTTAATTTGAGATGTCTATGATAGATGAAATGAAATTATTCCTTGGACTACAAATAACTCAGAATGAGAATGGTATTTTCATTTCTTAGACCAAGTATCTCAAATAATCGCTTAAGAAATTTGGTATGGAAGATTGTAAACCAGTAGGAACACCTATGGTGACTGGAAACAAGCTAACAATTGATGATGAATCAAAATGTGTTTTTCAAAATTTGTATAGATCAATGGTTTGAGGGCTATAATATTTGACTCATACCAGACTAGATATTTCTAATGCTGTTGGAATTGTGGCTAGATATCAGGCAGAACCTAAAGAGACACATCTAGCTGTTGTGAAAAGGATACTGAGGTATCTCAGAGGAACCATAGACTATGGTTTAAGGTATGACAAGAATGATAGCTTTGAACTTCATTCCTATATTGATGTTGATTGGGAAGGAAATATTGATGATAGAAAAAGTACCAGTGGTGGTGCATTTTTCCTTGGGAAAAATTTAGTTTCTTGGCTAAGTAAGAAACAAGATTGTATAGCACAATCTGTTGCTAAATCAGAATATGTTGCTGCTACTATAAATTGCACTCAGATTATTTGGATGAAAAAAATGCTGACAGACATTAGAATAACTTTTAATGAGCCTATGGTTATCCATTGTGATAACACTAGCATAGTAAATATGTCAAAGAATCCAGAGATGCACTCTAAAACTAAACACATTTCTATCAAGTATCACTTCTTGAGAGACAAGGTGGTAGAAAAATAAATCAAGCTAGAATATATTAGTACAAAAGAGAAGATTGAAAACATTTTACAAAGCCACTACCAAAAGATACCTTTGAATATCTCAGAGGTATGCTAGGGGTTCAGGCCCCTCCTAGTTAGAACTAAATGATGCAAAGGTGCATCAGTCCAGAAGTGTTTAGAGCCTCATCATTTTCTGGACTAGATGTAGGGATCTACTCCTCAAGGGGATTGATCATGGAAAAAAATTTATATGTAAAGGTAGTTGAAGGCTCATGGCACCCTTTTCCATTGTTGTCAAAGGGGGAGTGTTGCTATGAGAAAATCTCTACTGTTTGGGGAGATTGTTCAGTTGAAGGACTTTGGATTGATATAACTTTGGGATAACATTTTTCCATATGTTGACATCAATACCAAAGGGAGAGATTGTTGGATATTGCTAATGCATGGGTGGTGATTGAGACATGTAATATGTTTAATTACTATGTTACTAAATGAGCACTCATACTATTGTCATTTGTGTTTTGTCATTAATGTCAACATATGCTTTTATGAAAGAACCAGACTAGTAATCAGAGTGTACAACTTGTGTATGGATGTTTCAAATGCTGTGAAGTTAGATGAGAGTTTAGGTGGATGTTTTGATCTTATATTTGTGATCGCATCACTAATTATTGCATATTAAGAGAGTTACAGCTATTTTGGTAAAGACTGGTCACTGGACTGTGACAGTGAGAATTGATAGAGTTAGTCTCTAAGTTTTTGATATATATTTCAGAAGGATTGGATTCAAGATATGTGAACTTGAAGGATGATGAAAGAGGTATTAACAGATTTTCATTGGTTAGCACAAGGTATGGAGTATTTGGTGACATCATCTATGGCATTTTCTCTGGCGATGGCTTATTCTAAAGCTGATTCAGGGAATGAAGCGTGTGTTTTTTTTGGCAAGCATAAATCAAGGATGTCAATCTTTAATTTTTTTAATGTAATCCTTTTAAACTTGTTTTAGATACCATGTGTATCTTAGCAAGGGTTTATGTAAGTCTTTTGTAATTTGGAAAGCCTTCTGGGCTGACCTGATCTTGGTAAAATGTAATAAGGTATAAATGAAAGGTCTTTTCTTTGGAAAAAATATGGATCGGATATGTGTTATATAAGGAGGTTGTGAAGGTTGAAAACTTGTGTATGATGTATGTAGAGTAGAGGATTATTGGTGGACTTCATTGGAATTGATCAAGAAAAGACAAGTTGTTGACAAATAGTTCAAAAGATTGTGTATTTCTTCATATACACTTGTTGCAAACTAGTGAGTTATGAAGGTGGATTTAACCTTCTTCAGGTAGTGAGCCCTCTATTGTTCTTGAATCCTAAAAGGGTCTATCCTCTAACAAGGACTATGTACTGTAATATTTCAATAAACTCCTAACAGGGCTATATCTTCTAACAAGGATTGCTATACTCTCAGTACATCATTTGTGAGTGCTAATTACCACCTATTTTTTTACCTTTAACAAGGTTTCCTCAAAACCAAAATATTGTGTTATTGTGTTGGCATTCATTGTGTTCATTGGATCTGATATTAATAAGCTTAAAGTTTAAAGTTTAATATTCTATCATACAACTGATTCACCCCCCCTCTCAGTTGTATTATGGATTGCTATTCCTAACACATAGTCTTCATATGACCTCAAAATCATCTGAACAATTAGCCCAATAGTCTTCTAGCTCCAGTATATGCATGAATGTGGATGAGACATTAAGGTTAGCTTTAGCGAAACCTTTGTAGTCAAAATTATTCCTTGAGATGTAAGGTTTTAAATTTAGATCCTGAAGCTCACCTTCCATTGTTATGGAATCCTAAAAAAATTCTACATTTGTAGTGGCCAAGCTCTATGGGAAATAACACTCCAGAAGACTTCTTAGAGCTTCCTAATTTATGTTCAACAAAAACTAGTTGCCTATATATCTCCATTAGAATGAAATTATCTAAACAATATCATGGTAGCTTTAGAGGCTCTCCATCAAATGCTCCAACTCTAATGTAGGTCAATTTGGGAAATTGATCAAAATAACATCCATATATATTAATTACTTGCATAGCTTCTTCAGTAAGCCTATTACTTTCCTTACCTCAAAGCTCAAAGACCAACCTTCCAAGGAACACATCATTAACCCTTTTGAATTCTTCAACAAACTTCTCACTCTGTAAGTGTCTATAATATTTATAAATTCTCATATCTTCATTCCAGGATTCATGGGGTAATCCCTCTCAGTCCTTGCAATAGGATAAGATGTAGAAAAGGTAAGAGGTCATATATAAAGGAGTTAAATTGCTTAAATTAAAAATTTCTATAAGCAATTTTTCATTTATAAACTCAACCCAGTCAATAAATTTCTATCCTTGCAGTATTTTATAGATAAAATGGTACATCCAATCCTCCCAATGAAAAGCATGTTCATTTCCTTTTACCCTGTTTAGAATAAAAACTATGTCTATTAATTTTTTTATGAAATGTTCGATGGTTAAGGGCTTTGGTAGCTATGAGCCTCCTTTTTTTGGCCTCAGTAACCAACTCTATAAAATGAGGGATTTATATTTCTTTCTTTCCTCTTCATATCTATGGGTTGCTTCTTCAAAGGTCCAGGGTTCATAGGGTTCCTTATGGGGTATTTTCAGGACTGCTATGATTGTCTCCCTACTAATTTTTACTATAATTTTTCCTAAAGCATTTTTGATACACCTACTTATGGCATCATACCTATTTGTACATTCTAACACTAATTCAAGGAATGCTAGGGTAGGAGGAAAATCTGTAGGCTCCAAAAATCCACTTCTGGCTAACTTCTTAGAAAAAGACACATCCAGAGCATTTATGACCCTTTCATGCAATTCTTCCAAGCTCACATTTACTATAGAGGTATCACAAATTTTAGGAAGGGAGATGAGAAAATAGGTTCCCTTCTCAACATTGAGGAGTTTAGGCCAAAACAAGGGCATTTTTAGGAAGAAAAAAACAAAAGAAATATCACAACATGTAGTAACCAATATTCCTTTAGGGAAACCACAAACTAAAACTTGCAAGAGAAAAGGGTAAAATCATTGATTCACTGTACATAGTTCACTTCTGCAATCCCTTACCAAATTCTCGTTGCTTCCGCTCTCCAGCATAGTTAATAAACAATTGATAATGAAAAAACTACTAATTATTATCAAGGTTGGTGAAGATTTTGAGTAGATCCATGCAAAATAGAATAATGAATGCATTTGTGCAAGAGGTTGCTGATATGACATTTTATGATCTTTCTATTAATTCCCCTATCAAATTAGTATATGTTTTTCGACTCCCAATGACCTACCCTAATTACCACACTTTTAATAATTATAACCCATATAGTATTGTGAGCTTCCATCTATCTTCCATTATGTCATCGTATGTTTTTGTTGTCCCATCAAATCCGACAATTTTTGGACTTAACCTAAAACCTTTCTGAAATCTTGGGTTTGATAATATTTTAAGAGAATTTTCCTGCAGAGAAATAATTTTTTGACCAGAATATTCCATCAATTGGAATTTCAAAACTTTAACTTAGGAAGTTTCAAGGTTCAAGTTTGACTTTCATATCTAACTAACCAAAACACCGATGACTTAAAGACTACAATATACTTGTAACCTCTGATAGAAGTTGTGTAAGGTATAGAAATGTAGGGGGTGCAGATGTCTATGTTAAGATGAAAATATGTGATGGAAGATGGAAAATTTTATGGACATACAACTTAATAAATGTTATGGACATATAAACTTCATAAAATATGAATACTTATCTTGAAAAGGGACCAAATTTGGAAATCACTATTTTTTGGTGTATGTGTTCAGTTTCAAGAAATTCTATAACTAGATTTGGCCTAAAAATGTAGAAACAGAGAAAACCCCGAAACCTTTTGTCTTTCTAATAAAAGTCATCCTTGAGCTCAGGATAGCAATAAGATCTTACCCCAAAAGGTCATCCTTAACCTGCACTGTTCCGACAAAAAAATTGTTCACTAATCCCAGAAGTTTTCTGAAAAGGGTACTCAAATCTAAACTGATATTTTCTATCCCGCGCATGTACCTACAAGAAAAAGAGGGTTTTTTTTGTTTGGATGAGGGGTTTGCCTTGGTCAAACCTTGGTTTGGAATCAAAATTTAAAATAAAATTGAAATAGAGGATGCTAGCAAGTAGTATAAGTAGATCTAACAATGAAGCTATGATAATCAATAGATATGCAATTGTATTTGAAATATAATCAAGTATCTTAATATGAAAGCTTGGAATCAACACTAACAAATGTAAATCAAAACTTCCATGATTGTATGCTTGGAATCCACCTTGAAGGCCGGAGAATGAAGATGAACAAAGGATCTTGAAGGAAGATCACACCACCATGATGGATAGATCTAGGGTTTGAATGATGAATCTTGAATGCTTGAACCAAATCCCTCAAAAGACTTGAATGTTTGAATCCTTAATCTTCAATGGAGAACTTGAATGCTTTAATATGATGATAGATTGAATGCTTTTTTGATTGAGAATGCTTGCTTGATCATGGATGTCTCTCACACTTGATTTCTTGATGGAAAGAGGATGACAAAGGATTGAAAAAGATACTTGATAGTGGATGATGAAAATGAGAGAGAAAGGCTTCCTTTTATACTAGTCTAGGGCACAAAATTCTAGAGAGGCTGACATAGGAGAATTAAATTCCAATTAAGCCTTAACCCCTAGAAATGGACCTAGATTAAATACAATTTAAGATTTTACCATTCCAAAATCCAAAACAGCTGACCCGAAAGCAAGAAAACAAATCTTTCAGAACCCCGACATGCGAAAATCATGGAATCTCAAAATCTGGACCTTGGGTCAATGTCAAGGTCAACTTTAACCTAGGTTAGGGTCGAGGCTGACTTTCACCTAGGTTAGGGTTGAGGTTGAATTTGACCTAGGCCAGGGTCAAGATCAACTTTGACCTAGGTCAGAGTCGAGGTTGACCTTGACCCTAAGGTCAAAGATCTCAAGATCTCAGTCCAAAATGCCAGAAAAGTGTAGAAAGAGGGTGGAAAAAGGGGCAGGGTGAGGAGAAAAGCCAGATTCAATCCAGGGACCTACCCTAGACATTTGACATGACCCCAAACTACCTATTCGGAGGGATAAACTAGTCTTAAATGGAAGTGCTTGCATTTTCCAATGATGCATTTAGCCCTCACTTTAGCAAGAGTATGGATTCGATGCAAACTCTTGGTAAAGGAGAAGAAAGAAGAGATCTAAGTAGATTCACAATGAGACAAAATAACACTTAGTTAAGGACATAAGCCCCTAGGCTAAGGATTCTAACTTGACATACATGCACGAGGGTGTGAAAAATTGAAAGACACACAAAAGAGAGGGGTTAGTACAAACCCAAATCAACTAGGAGAGGAAGCCTTTCTGAGAAATGTTTCCTATACTAATATCATATTTCTAAAGCTATCATAAAAGCATAAATGGTTACATAAGAAAGACAAGAGCAACACTATAAATCACATAGCTTCATGATCCAGTCCTACTAGCATGAAAGCGAAAAGAGAGAAAAGAGAAAGTAATTACCTCACCCGGTTTGATGCCCACCTTACCGTGAATCACCAAGGAGGGAGAGCCCAACATATAGCAAAACCTGATAGTTCACCCAAAAATTGTGCTTTACAATTGTAATGCATCTTCTGATGGCTTTTGGAATACCCATAGATCCACCTTCATGTATCACCATGGAATATAAAATGCATGTCTCCTCAGAATTTAGCAACTTATGTGTGTTACCTTCAAAATATTTAGCATATTGAAAATTTAAAAAATGTGTGTCTCTTCAGGATTTAGCAACTTATGTGCATTACCTTCAGAGGATTTAGCATATTGAAAATTGAAAATGCATGTCTCTTCAGGATTTAGCAACTTATGTGTGTTACCTTTAGAGGATTTAGCATATTGAAAATTGAAAAATGTGTCTTTTTAGGATTTAGCAACTTATGTGTGTTACCTTCAAAGGATTTAGCATATTAAAAATTGAAAATGCAACATAGGGGAGACCCTATATATACCCCACTCCTTATTATGGTTGTCTACTAGACATGATAAGGAAGAGAAGGAGGATACCTACTTCACAAAGTAAGGAGATATCCTGCTAACAATGTACATTATATTCTTGGTGAAAGATATTGACCTTTACATCTAAGAGCATAGATAATCATGAAAAGGATATGTCTCTTATGGAAAAAGGATCCTCAAAGAAATAGATCTTATCAACAAGACCCCCACCATAGAGGAGTGCTTTAGATAAAATATCATCTTCAAAGAGAAACAAAGATTCAATCATCTAGCCCTCTATAATAAAGAGGAAGAGGAATCTTTGAACAAAGGAATCAAACTCTAACCCTAAAGCAAGGGAAAGAATTTATAAAGAACATAATTTTCAAAATAAAGAAGAGGCGGTGACCTAGGACAACAACCTCTCATAAAAGGATATCCATAGCCAAAACATCTGTCAATATATTGAAATAATGTTACAAGATAAACAAATGCCACTAAGCTAAGGAAAGTCAATCCCTAGATAAAGAGAAAGAAGGAAGAACCTTGCCCCCTAGGGTTGAAGGCAAGGGATACCTTTACAACACAAATGTCTTTAGAAAATATATCTTGAATATAGAAGAAGATCTATGGATGATTATAAACATAATGCAAAACCATAGAGAAGAAAGATAGAGAGAATACCAATTAAGCTCCAGACAAAATATATGTTAAGAGCCTAATGGATCCTAGAAGACTGGATGAAAATACACCTCTTGCCCCCCACTCTAGAGACAAGAGTAGAAAATATCTATACTGTATTAGAATGAGGGGTATCCCCTATATCAAAATTATGAAGGAATTGTAAAACTACACGAGAATGAGATATAATTCATAAAGCAGCTCTTTCTCTAACGTATAACTTGAAATGCACATAATCAACAAGTAAATGTGTATTACTATAATAAAAAGGACATTTGTACTTGGATAGAGCATCTTTCAACATAGGTCTAAAGATTTCTTTCTTGAAATTCCTTAATTGAACATATACCTTCTTAGCTACATCTTGAGGAGTCTCAGGGTAATATAATTTAGGTGTAGGGAGAAGAACGTGAAGAGGAGGATGATGATCAAAATCAACTACCTTGAATTGAGATTGCAAACAACCAACACCACACATATCTTGTTTAGGGGGTATATGAACGGGATATTTAATACCATGTTCATTAACACCAAGCCCTAATCCTTTATAACCTTGTTTAGTCATCATATTATATCATGTAGTATACATATCATGTAAAGCTTGTACATGAGGTGATTGTTTATCATGTTCATGAGTAAAGGTTGGATAAGGTGGAATAATAGGTTTAGAGGAAGTTTTTGTACCCTTTCCTTTAATATCATCATGAATCTGAGGAGAAGGTAAATCAAAGAACTCTTGCACATCTGCATCATGAACTATAGATTGAATCCCATCATAAGTATAAGAAGAACTAGGTTTAGCAAATGGAGAATTAGGCATTGGATTACAATTAGGAAGATTAGGAACTAGATTAGGGATGATAGGATCAGGATTAGGAATATTAGGAGATGGTGTATCATCTACCCAATTCTTTAAATAATCCAAAAGAGTAATAAGTCCACCACATAAATCTTTAATGAAAGTTTTGAAAGTAAGAATACTACTATCTATCAAGCTCACAAAAGCATAGGCAAGTGAAAGATGAAGGGTAATAAAGAAAATAATCATGCACCAAAGCATCTTAAAAATCTTCACAATAAATGAAATGCAAGAAATATTTTTGTATTTTGTAGAATATATGAATTTTTTGAATTTTTTTTAATTTTAAAATGCAAGAGCATAAAAGAAATCTACTCTTAAGGAAAGAAGGAAAAGCATTTAACACCAAAAAGAAAGAGTTGTCTATCGCAGGTTCACCAAAATGTAAAGTATAGAAATGTAGGGGGTGCGGGTGTCTATGTTAAGATCAAAATATGTGATGGAAGATGGAAAATGTTATGGACATACAAACTTAATAAAACATGAATACTTTTTTGGAAATATAAGTGGGAAAATAATACTGAGAGGGGGGGTGAATCAGATATTGTCTACTTTATCCTTTTAATATGATAAAACTTTATGCATGACAAAACAAAACTTGATCATTGTAAGTAACTAAACATATTAAGCAGCATACATGAAATCACTCATAACACCATGATTTTGGTAACCCATAAACTCTTGAAACGTAAAATTGGGGTGGGGATGACACCCACAAATCTTCACTATTCCAATAATAAGTTTTTCCTACTAAGGCTTACAAAATGTGATCAATTCATGATCTACCCTGTGAAAGGTTTGCTCTGTCAAAAGCTAAAAGACTTATATAGTCTACCTTGTTAAAGGATTTATAAACTTACAACAAAGTAAGCACTCGGTAAAGAGATTTACATAAAGTCTATTAAGACTACTCGGTTAAGAGATTTACCTTGATACACTGGTCAAAATGTCTCAGTACTTAATCTTTCAGTTTGCACTTGTATGCAAATTACAGATCTCCTCTTTACTATATATTATTGATCTCTTCTATCTGATCTTTCTTGATTCTACCCTTTCACTACTTAGCTCGGTCACTGGACTCTGTCTGAATACTTAACTATTCTGAATATATCTCTTTGATCATTTTCTCATACTCATTCAATCTCAATATCTTTTATCTCTCTGATTCACACACACACTTCTCTTTATTTAGATCTTGACCTTATATAAGAACAAAAACATTTTACTGTTTCAAGATCTACGATTCAGATTTATTTCTATTGCTGCCTAAGCTATACAATTTTCTAATTGGCTCTAGGTATTACATAGGGATCAATGATAATAAAATGGATGCATAATTACCTCCGTAATTACCTCAATAGACAAAATACAAAACATCATTATCACCAAAAATGGTTTACTCGATCATTGTGCCATTCCAAACTTGTATGTCATTCCTGGCTAACTCAGCAAAAGCTATTCCTGGCACTCAGCATTAACTGTACTCGACATCGATTGTCACTTGGTAATCATTGATATATGTAACTCGACAAAAACTATACTTAAAATATTACAAACACATAGTGACCATGACTTTACTCGGCAATACTACTACCCGGTAAGTATACAATACATAACTCAGCCTTTACAAAATGACTCGGTTGTAGTGATGACTGACCATCATTGCCTAGATATATGACTAAGTGTGAAGCACTAATGGTCAACAAAACTATAGAGATCTACAATCTCCCCCTTTGACATTAGTGGCAAAAACACTTTGTCATGACATTTGTACTTACAATTACAAAAATATGTTTGTACTAGCCTAATACTCCCCCTAAGATATATATACATTCAAAAAATTTGTTACTTGTCCCTGTTCAGTCCTTGTCTATACTCGTGTCATGATGATTCCCCCTTGTTTTTGACACGACAAATTTCTTCATCAGTAGGTAGCTCACAAAATTTCTCCAGAAAAGGTTTATGGAGCACCATGATCATGTAGAGTACATTTGTCCAAGCTGTTGAAGCAATGTTTAAAACTTCTATCTGCACTTCTAAATCGGCAGCTAAACTAATGAGACTCTCAGTTGTGGACAAATGTGGATCACTCTGGATTAATTCCTTATCCTTTGCTAACTTTCTCTATATAGCCTCCAGATGTGGTGTCAAAATAGTTTGAATAGAGAGTAGGTGAGAATGAATCTTGCCATCATTAGCCATTAGCTCAGCTAACTTACCTTGGGTCTGCATGATTTTGACATAATGTAAAACACTGGTGTCTGCATCCAAGCTCAGGGACTGACTTGTAGCCTTAATCTCTTGCTTGAGAGTATCAAGCAATCATTGATTCTCATCAGTGAATAGTTCAACATTACATATTTTGGCCAATAGAGATTGTCCATTCACAACTAATCCCTCGGTCTCCTTTACCAAATTGGACAACTCAACCTATTTCACTGCTATCTTAGCATATATCTTCTCCAACATTTTGGTCTCAAACCTCCATTCTGACCATTCAAATAACTTATCACTTGCACAACTAACTTCAATATTGACTTTTTGAACAATGTGTACAAGTTGTTCCAATATGGGAATGGAACTATTTACATCTAATAATTCATATACTTCATTAAATATATCTTTTATTTCATGAAGAACCTATTTTTGCTGGTGCTCTCTTCAGAGTTTTGCTTGCCTACTTTTCCTTGTCAGCAAATCCTTCATTATCTACAGTTGCTCATAAGAGAGGTTATCTGTATCCCATTTAGGAATAACAATGACTTCATCAATTGTTACCTCATCTTTCTCCTTCTGTACTCTCAATGGGGTGCTTCCACTCAGCATTTGTACAAGAGCTTTTATTGCCTCTTGCTCCTTTGGCTCTTGTTCTTCAATGAATTTTCCTTTGATATTTTCTTCTCCTTTCCCCTTATCCTCGGCATGAGGACTAACAACTTGTTCATCTAACTTACTTCCTTGTTCTTCTTTGCTATTTTCTTCCATAGGAGGACTTTGTATTTTGCCTTCTGCTTTGTCCTCTTCCTTGGCAGATGTAGATTGAATTAGTGGTACCAACCTGATGGGTTCCTCGGTAGGGTTTGAACCGACTAACTTGTCAATAGTAGCAACTTTAGGTAGAGTAGGATTCTCATCAATAGATTATGTACTAGTAATTGTTGGATAATCCATGACCTATAACAGTATAGTGTTACTACCTGGCAAGGGTGTGTCAGTTGCTTTCATATTCTTTAAATCATCCTCAATTAAAAATGAATTCTTAATGGGCCTCTCCTCGGGTATGTCAACAATGTGAACCTTAGATGTATCCTATGTTTTCACTTCCTTAGGAGTACTAGTCTCCATTTTATTTTTCTTGTTTTCAGGTTCAACAGCTTTCGAAGTGGTAGCATCCATTCCTTCATCCTTGGCGAGCAACAATCCAAACAGTATCTTCCAAATTTTAATGCTTTCTTGTACAACATCTTCAACCTTGTGTTGAAGAATTAGATAGGCTCTAAGTTTAGGATCAAACTTGCCTCTGTATTGCTCAATTATCTATTTGATGTTGGTAGGGGTGAGAGTGGATTCAACTTGTGCTAATGTACTCTCCCTTATTTCCTTCTCTATTTGCAGGGCATACTCCCATTTCTATGCAACCCTATTGCATAATTCCTTAGGAATTCTATTTTCAATCTAAATTGGTAGCATCTTGAAAATGCATAACATTTCAAGAATAGCATCCTCAACTTTCTCTTTTATCTCCAATGCTCATTTTTCCAAACTTTAATATTTTCAACTCATCCACTACTACAGTGCTAGTAATCTTAAGACACAATTCATCAACAATGAGTTGTTGTGTACCCTATTGTGTAACCTTTCCCTTTATTCCTTCATCACTTTTGGTTTCTTCATCATCATCTTGTGTTAGAACAAGTTTCCTTCTCAGCTTCTTCATAGCCTTAGTCAGCATTGACTTGGGTTGAGTAGATTTGTGCTTAGAAGATGCAGGAGGCATCTTAGGAGTCTTGATAGTAGTTCTTCTAGTCTAAGGCCTTAGTGATGGTGTCTCTGACACTTTACATTTCAACACTCTTTTCTTTGGCAGGGACTCGGCAATTACTAGTTTCTTCTCTTCTTCTTCTTCTTTTTCACTACCACTAGTTGCACTATGTTCATCTTCTTGCAATCCTTGGGTCAACTCTAGTGGTGCATCATTCTTAGATTCTTTGACATAGTTTTCCAGATATTTCACTATCTTCTTTCTTTTCCTCTCTATGGTGGCAACCAATAATCCCAAAGAGATCTTGGATTTGGCTTCTTCAAATGCTCCAAAGTAAGGTGCTTTATTATCAATTTCTTTAGCTAAGAGGGCTGTGATTGCAGTAGTAGCTTCATCTATGTTGAGTTCATAGGGTAAAGGCATTAACCATGAAACCCTAGGTAGGACTGCCTATGCATAAGTAAAGTCTGTGTCTACCAGAAAACATATATCCTTGCTGTATTTTTCAATTAAAGACACAGGGACTCTAGTCCTATTTCTCATCTTCTTCTTGAACTCAATGAAATATTTATCCATTATTCCTTCAAAATCATCACCAATCTAGTTTATAAAATCATTTATTTGAACGGTGATGGGTTTCTTCTTGTCCCATGTTACATCTCCATGTGTAGGAAAACACTTCTTGACATAAAAGAATAGACAGATTAGTAGGGAACCAAACTTATACATAGAATTCTTCATCGTTCGGATGGAGTTCAAGTTCTCAGCAAGTTGAGTCAGCTAGAGCTCAGCAAGGTTATACATGTGTCCTTTCTTCATTATCTTCCATGCCTGGTCCACTACCATACAGGGGATGCTGTCCAACTGACTGGATTGATAAAACTTGTGCGAGATGACTCTAACAACAAAGTCAATTTCTAGATCAATTATGGTGGAAATTGTCATTCCACATTTGTTCCAAACTACCTAAGTGTTAGCTTGAATATCCTCCTTTCTTGCACATTTCATCATTCTCTTTCCTTCAATTGTAGGGTAACCAGTGACTCTATGTATCATTTTCTTTGTGATCATCATCGGTCCGTCTTCTAGCCATAAATGCATGTCGTGTACTCGACTTAAAATTATCTTTATCCATTCCACTTTGAAATTTTGTGGGAAATTTAGGTCATGCACTAACCCTTGATTGGCAGCAACCTTATGTTCTAGCTTCAGCACTCTATTGACACATAATTTATTATATGCTTCCCTGATCTCGTAATCACCAATTTCTCCAATTTAACACATATAGCAAGACCTAATGTCATTCATCAATAACACATTCTCTAGAATGGAAGATAGGGCTCCATTCAAATCTCCTTTAATAGCTCTTTCTGATATTGCCTTGAATACCTTAGGCTTGCAAACTTCATTCCTTACAAGTTGCACATTGAAAACTTCCATCCCTTGTTTCTTGACTGGTGTAGATGAAGATGATGCCATTTTAAACTATAATTTTTGAAAAGAAAATATTTTCTTGGTAAAGTACCTTTTTCTTCAATAACCCTATAGATGAATTTTGCTGACAGCACGCTGAGAAAATTCGGAATTACTTTACTTAATCTGGTTTCACAAATTCTGAATCGCTCTCTAAAATCTCAAATAGCCTGGTGAAATGAAATTAATGGCAATTTTCCACTTTATAGAATTAAAAAATAGAATTAGGGCCTCATAAATGCTTTGTATAGATTTTGGTAGTTTACAGCTGCCTCAGCAAACTCGAAAGCTCGGTTGATATAACAATTGCGATATAGCTCAGCGTACATAGCATTTTGGCCAAAGCAGGTGCTCGGCATACATTGATAGCTCAATTAAGACACTGATGCTCGGCATCAAAAATGAAATTCTCTAATTTGCTCAGATATGTCCTAATGCATCTTTATCTATGTTGATTTGGACTTTTTCTCACTTCTATGTTAGGAACTGATGAAAAATAATACTTTGCAAGACTTAGTTCCAAACATACCTTCCAAGCTTAATTAGAAGAGGTGTGATCACTTGATCCATCAGATTGAGTGATCGCAGATGTGCTAGCTTCACTTGAGTTTTCTTCTTCTTTCTTCCTCCATGTCCTTTCCAACTGATTCTTCAATTCCTCATGGATACCTTCATTCTGATTATCATCATTTCTCGGCATAGGTGATCTACAATCTTTCTTTAAATGACCGACCTTATTACATTTGTAACAGACCATGCTTCCATTTATCCAACTTTTAGATTTGCCTCTAAAATGAGTCTTCATGCAATTTTCTTTGATGTGTCCATATTTACCACAATAATGGCAATTGTACCAAGTGTTGTAATCCCAATTGTAATAGTTGTGCTTTGTGACTAGCTTGGTTTGTTCATTTGATGACCACCTTGGTCTAGATCTACATTCAAATGCTTTGTGCCCATATTTTTGACAATTGAAACAACTTCCTTGAAACTTGGGTGAGGTGGATGAATTGCTAGCCTTAGATCTACATTCATGTGCTTGATGTCCATGCTTCTTGCAGTTAAAACAATGTCCATTAAACTTAGGTTTAGAATTAGACTTACCATGTTTTCTTCTACATATGTTGGTTGTATATCCTGGCTTTCCATAGTGATGAAATGTGGGCTTGGTGTTCTTTGGTTTAGCAATCTTATGTTCTCCATTCCTTGATGATTCTCCTTCTTTAGTAGATGAATGTTCACTTAGTCCAAGTCCAGATCTATCACCGGATCTTCTAGGTGATCTTAACAGTTCTTCAAAATATTTTTCAGCTTCATTGGGTTTGTTCATCATTTCATTGATTTCCTTTTCAATTCTCAAATCATGTTTCAACTGATCATTTTTAGACCTTAGTTGATTGATTTCCATATCTTTCCTACCCAATTCTTGATTAACCATCAGTAGTTGATTTACCATGTCTAGTTGATTATTAGTCAACCTTTGCATGTCACTTGTTCTTTCATCTAGTCTAATTGCAATTTGTCTTTTGTCTTCCTCAGCCATTGCCTTATCATCTTTAGCTTTCTTTTTCTGTTCCACTAATTCACAAAGTCTAATAGATTGAATTTCTTCTTCTCTCCTTAGAGTTCTGATGTCATCATTTAGTATGGTATTTTTCTCCAGTAGTTCTTTTATAGCTTTATCACTCTCAGTAGAGTTGCCATTGTCAAATAGTCCAGAGATGTCTTCTTCTTTGTACTGTGGCTCATTTTGTTGAATTGCAATCTCTCTTCACTTGCTCAAGGATTTCTTCAATTCTCCTCTAGCTGCTTCCAGTTGCTGTAATGCCAGTTGTACTTCAATCTTTTGATTCTCTATAATCTTCCCCAGTTTATAAGCTTCCATTTTAAGATCTTTTTCCTCAAGTGGTTAGACTTCCTTAAGAGAAACCTTGCTGCTCTTATACCAATTGTTGGAAATATAAGTGCGAAAGTAATACTAAGAGGGGGGGGTGAATCAAATATTGTCTACTTTATCCTTTTAATTTGATAAAACTTTATGCATGACAAAACAAAACTTGATCATTGTAAGTAACTAAACATATTAAGCATCATACATGAAATCACTCATAACACCATGATTTTGGTAACCCAGAAACCCTTGAAAGGTAAAATTGGGGTGGGGATGACACCCACAAATCTTCACTACTGCAGTAATAAGTTTTTCCTATTAAGGCTTACAAAATGTGATCAATTCATGATCTACCCTATGAAAGGTCTACTCTGTCAAAAGCTAAAAGACTTATATAGTCTACCTTGTTAAAGGATTTATAAACTTACAACAAAGTAAGCACTTGGTAAAGAGATTTACATAAAGTCTATTAAGACTACTCAATTAAGAGATTTTCCCTGATACACTAGTCAAAATGTCTCAATACCTGATCTTTTGGTTTGCACTTGTATGCACATTACAGAGCTCCTCTTTACTGTATATTATTGATCTCTTCTATCTGATCTTTCTTGATTCTGCCCTTTCACTGCTTAGCTCGGTCACTGGACTCTGTCTGAATACTTAACTATTCTGAATATATCTCTCTGATCATTTTCTCATACTCATTCAATCTCAATATCTTTTATCTCTTTGATTCACACACACACTTCTCTTTATTTAGATCTTGACCTTATATAATAACAAAAATGTTTTACCGTTTCAAGATCTACGGTTCAGATTTATTTCTATTGCCGCCTAAGCTATACAATTTTTTGATTGGCTCTAGGTATTACATAGGGATTAATGATAATAAAATGGATGCATAATTACCTCCATAATTACCTTAATAGACAAAATACAAAACATCATTATCACCAAAAATGGTTTACCTCGATCATTGTGCCATTCCAAACTTGTATGTCATTCCTGGCTAACTCAGCAAAATCTATTCCTGGCACTTGGCATTAATTGTACTTGGCATCGGTTATCACTCAGTAATCATTGATATATGTAACTCAGCAAAAACAATACTCGGCATATTACAAACACATAGTGACCATGACTTTACTTCGCAGTACTAGTGCTCAGTAACTATACAATACATAACTCGGCCTTTACAAAATGACTCAGTCACAGTGATGACTGACCATCAGTGCCTAGATATATGACTAAGTGTGAAGCACTAATGGTCAAAAAAACTATAGAGATCTACATACTTATCTTGAAAAGGGAGCAGATTAAAAAATCACTATTTTCTGGTGCCTGTGTTCAGTTTCAAGATATTCTGCAACCAGATATGGCCTGGAAATGTAGAGACAGAGAAAACCCAGAAACCTTCTATCTTTCTAAGAAAGGTCATCCTTGACCTTAGGACAGGGGTAAGATCTTACCTTGGGGTACAATCTTACCCCAAAAGGTCATCCTTGACCTGCACTATTTCGATAGAAATTATGTTCGCGGATCTTGGAACTTTGTCGAAAAGGGTACTTAGATCTGAACTATTATTTATTGTCACGCACTTGTACCTGCAAGAAAAAGAGGGTTTTTTTTGTTTGGATAAGGGGATTTCCTTGGTCAAACCCCAGTTTGGAATCAACCTTTAAAATAGAATTGAAATAGAGAATGCTAGCAAGTAGTAGAAGTAGATCTAACAATGAAGCTATAATACTCAATAGATATACAATTTTATTTGAAATGTAATCAAGTATGTTAATATGAAAGGTTGGAATCAACACTAGAAAATGTAAATCAAAACCTCCATGATTGTATCCTTGGAATCCAACTTGAAGGGAGAATGAAGATGAAAAAAGGATCTTGAAGGAAGATCACACCACCATGATGGATAGATCTAGGGTTTGAATGATGAATCTTGAATGCTTGAACCAAATCCCTCCAAAGACTTGAATGTTTGAATCCTTGATCATCAATGGACAACTTGAATGCTTGAATATGATGATGGCTTGAATGCTTCCTTGATTGAGAATTCTTTCTTGATCATGGATTTCTATCACACTTGATTTCTTGATGGAAAGAGGATGAAAAAGGATTGCAAAAGATACTTGATAGTGGATGATGAAAATGAGAGAGAAAGGCTTCGTTTTATACTAGTCTAGGGAACAAACTTCTAGAGAGGTTAACATAGGAGAATTAAATTCCAATTAAGCCTTAACCCCTAGAAATGGACCTAGATTAAATACAATTTATGATTTTACCATTCCGAAATTTGAAACAACTAACCTAGAAGTGGGAAAATAAATCTTTCTGAAACCCGACATCCAAAAATCATAGAATCTTGAAATATGGACCTTGGGTCAAGCTTGAGGTTGACTTTGACCTAGGTCAGGGTTGAAGTTGACTATGACCTAGGTTAGAGTCGAGGTTGACCTTGACCTAAAAGGTTGACCTTGACCCTGAGGTCAAAGATCTCAGGATCTCAGTCCAGAATGCTAGAAAAGTGCAGAAAGGGTGGAAAAAGGGGCAGAGTAAGGAGAAAACCAAGACTCAAGCCAGGGACCTACCCAAGGCATTTGAAATGACCCCAAACTACCTACTCAAAGGGCTAAACTAGTCTTAAATGGAAGTGCTTCCATTTTCTGATGATACAAGTTGAACTTGAACTTGAACTGAGGAAGGTTCAACTTCAACTTCAACTAAGACTTTTACCTAGACAAAACAATTAACCATGAGAGAAAAAAAAAGATGAGTGTAGCAACTAGCTCTAATTGGGAACTGGGACTATATAGGACCGAGGATGAACCTAGAATCACTGGTTTTACAAAATAGACTCAAACTGATTTGAAAAACAATTGATGACTCAAACACAACAAAACTTTCTACCACCTAAAATACATAACAAAAACCTTATGGACAAGGGAGGAATATATGAAACAATCTAGAGCTGGTATAATTTAAGATCTTGTCCATTATAAGATAGGGGCAATTCATCTCCACTGATATACCTCAGCTTGAAAGCATTAGGGCCTAGTGCCTGAGAGATTTCAAAAGGCCCTTTCCAAAGAGATCCAAATTTTTTGTGTGCTCCTCATGGTTCACAGTGCTTGTCCCACAACAAGACTTTATCTCCTTCCATAAGCTCACTGATTCACTGTACATAACACTTCTACAATCCCTTACCAAATTCTCATTGCTTTTGCTCTTCAGAATAATTGATAAAGAATTGATAGTGAAAAGACTACTATTTATTATCAAGGTTGGTGAAGATTCAAGGTAGATTCATACAAAATAGAATAATGAATGCATTTTTGTGAGAGGTTATTGATATGACATATTACGATCTTTCTATTAATTCCCCTATCAAATCAGCACATTTTTCCCAACTCTCAATGACCTCCCTTGATTACCACACTTTTAATAATGATGGCCCATATAGTATTGTTAGTTGTCAGTTGTCTTCCATCATTTCATGGCATGTCTGTGTTGTCCCATCAAATTTGATAGTTTTTGGACTTAACATAAAACCTCTTTGAAAGATCGGGTTTGATAACTTTTTAAGAGAATTTTCCTACAAAGAAATCATTTTTTAACCAGAATATTCCATCAATCGAACTTTTAAAACTTGAACTTAGGAAGTTTCAAGGTTCAAGTTTGACTTTCATATCTAACTAACTGAAAGACCGTCGACTTAAAGATACAATCTACTTGTAACCTCTGATAGAATTTGAACGTGAACTTTAACTTAGGAAGGTTCAACTTCAACTTCAACTAAGACTTCTACCTAGACAAAAGAATTAACTGCAAGAGAAAATAAAAAGATAAGTATAACACGTCTAACCCTTGATTTTTGTCGTGGTAGCCTTTCTAGACCCTAGCACTCAAGTGACTAGATGTAGCATCAGTAACCTCTCATACAAAAAAGTGTACTAACTATGCAAGACCTCAACCAAGCATCTTATCTCACTCCCATCCTAACCTATACAAGCACTCAAGGAATGGGCCTTTTCAATGAGTTACCTTGGAAACCTCTTAGAGAATCGGCCCCTATTACAAGCCACTCCCCATCTATACACTTAGATAACATACCTAGGCTCATAAATCATGAATAAATATAAGTTCCACAAATCATAAGAAACAATAACTAGCTCTCAAAACCATAACATTAAAATGATAATAATGATCCTAAAATCAGTTTCTTAGTACAATAGGAACACATTGGTCCTCACATAACCATAATATGAAAACACACCCTTAAATTTCTTTCAAAATCATAAGCTTCAATAGAACAAGGTTTGATATAAAAGATCAAAATGATATACATCACAGTGCAAGATAAATAAGCACATAGGCATCAACAGAAAAACCAACCCCAATCCTCTAGTAACAATTCCTATTAGCCAACTTAATGCTACCCATACTGACAATCAAACACAACAACCAAAAATTCCAATAATAAACACATCAACATTTAAACTCCCATCAAATAAAATTATTATTATTATTTCATATATATATATATAATTTCTAAAAATAGAATATCGATGTATGCAAATTCCAAAAAGAATATTTTTATTTAATTAATTTTTTTCTAAAACTAGAATATTGTTACATGCAATTTCTAAAAAGATTTTTTTTTTTATTGAATGTTTTAAAAAAATAGAATATTGTTGCATGCAAATTCCAAAATGAATATTTTTCTTAAATAACATCCAATGAATATATCTTTCCTAAATAACATGCAACTGAATATGTCTTTCCTAAATAACATGCAACTAAATATATCTTCCCTATATAACATGCAATTGAATATATCTTACATGCAACTGAATATATCTTCCTTACAAACATGCAAGTGAATATATCTTTCCTAAATAATATGCAAGTGACTATATCTTCCTTAAATAACATTCAACTAAATATATCTTCCTTAAGTAACCTGCAAATGAATATGTATTTCCTATTTTTTTTTTATACTAATGCCAAAGGGGGAGTTTGTTATCTCTATTTGAGCATTAAGTATTTTCATTGGTATCGAATGAGTTCAGTTGGCAATCTAAGTTATTTAGTTGGTAAAGGTTGGAATAAGAAGTTAAAAAAGTCAGTCGGTTGAACTTACAATACCTTCACACCGAGCAGATACAAGGAAGAACCTTAAGCTAAAAGATCACAGGTTTAACTGAGCATGTTTATCAAGCATCAGGAATTACCGAGTACCGAGTTAGTACACACTAAGCATCACTTATTCATCAAACAATGAATGTAGTGTTTACCAACTTATTAAGGAAATGACATAGTAATCAAAAATGGCACATATCTCTATGTAAATGGTTTACACAGATCTACAAAATATTTTACCAAGATCGAGACACATTTATTATGGATGTAATAATTTAATATTGTGATGATTCCTATGTCACAGTTAGATCTAGGTTATTTTTGTACATCATTGATCTTAGGTTTTCTAAGATGTTGTAAACCTAATTAGGTCAAATTAGTTTGATATATAATTGTAAAACATGTCATTTTTAAGCATGCATGAGATATGAGATCATGAAGCAGTAGCCACACACATCATATTAGAAATCAGACAAGGGTTTATATGATAGAGAAGTTATTCAAAGATAGTATCATTTTTTTCAGAAACATACAAGGCTACCGAGTAGGACAGAGAGTTGTATTCATCAAATTGAGGTGATATTTTATTGTTATTTCATAGATCTAATTTAGACAAGTAAAATTTGTCATTTACAAATATTCGATTGTTATCAATTTGACCATTGTAGCAAGTTTTAAATCTCTTAACAAAGTAGACTTAAGCGTCTTATGTAAATCTCCTAACCAAGTGCACACATAATTTTTGTTACTAAAATCATTTAACAAGATAGAGCTAGTCGATCTTATGTTACTCCTAATACGGTAAGATCATTAGAAGTGATCACAATTGTAGCCTTAATCAACATAATTTATTTACTACAGTAGTGAAGAATTTGTGGGTGTCATCCCCACCACAGTTTTTACTTCTAACAAGGGTTTATGTGTAAGAAAAATACTTGAGTCATGAGTTAAAAATTTCAATACTGTAGATGAGGAGGATGTTAAGCTAATTATATCTCCAACATGTGATGAGCCTAAGTACAAAATTCATCCCAAAGTTTCTTTGTAGACCGATAAAATCAGAGCTTTTTCAAGCATACCTCCTAGGGTTTTACTGGTTAAGGGCATCTGCACCTACATACACTATAAAATTGGTGAGATTGGTGATTTTGAGCTCATATCCACATTTCAAGAGCTAAGTATTGACGGGAAACTGAAAGATGATCATGAACTTTTGAGAGTAAAGGGTTTACTAAATGCCCTACATTTCTTGAAATTTTTCAAGAATGAATGGATAAGGATATTTTTGAGCTATGTACATGTTGGAAAATTTTGGTTGGATGAACCTATTAAGATCACCAGGGACATTATTCACATAGTTACTGGTTATCCTATAACTGACAAGGTGAAATTACTAAGGAGTGCACCAAGAACTAAGATAGAGAAATCCACAGGAGCTAAATGGGATGGTAGGGGATTGAAAGACAACACTATTGTTGATCTTGAAGCTAGGTTCAATGCATATGTTATTGGATACAAAATCTTTCAATCAAGAAGACATAATAGTGCACTATGTGGAGCTTTGGACATAGCTTACAAAGTTGTCAAGAAGGTATTTTAGTTGGATCTTGCCGAGTTATTGTTGAAACAATTAGAAGAGAACATGAAAACCATTCGGTTAGCAAAATAAAACATGTGTAAATCTAGATCATTTCTGCTTTGCATATTCTTCTATGTGCAAAACTTTTTCCCCACCATCGATAATGTTGATTGGACAAATGATAAGCCATTTACTCTGCAATTTAATGATTTGATACAAAATCTAGGACATAATTTTGTAAGTATAATGGATGTTTACTTTGAACAATTCAAAGATAGGATGAATTCAAGAAGTAGGATACTGAGATAGTTGGTTGAGGAATTTGAGCATGATATTTTTTTCCTAGTAGACACAAACTATACACTAATTAAATCAGTTGAGCCAATAACAAAATGGTTAGCACCAATGGGTTTTGAGATTGATATTGACCGAGTATCTAGGTCAATTAAAGCTTTATTAGAAGAGCCTAAGGATCCGTAGGCCACTAGGTTTGGAACCTATGAAGAGGCCAAACAAAGAATAAAAATGAATCTAGCTATTGGTAAAGTTACAAAGAAGTCAAGAAAAATGATGGATAAATTAGTGAAACAATTTAGAGATGATGCAGATGATGTTGATACATCTAAGGACATTCCAGTTGAGGTAGCAACTGAGGGTTAGTTACTCCTAGCTAACACTACATATGATGAAGAGGCAACTGAGTCAGAAAAGGATATACAATCTACATTGGTTAAGGCCACTCCAAAAAGGAAGCAAGCAAAAGTACAAACACGGGGAAGAACAAGATCTATCACTACTACTTCACCACCTTTGAAGAAAGGAGTTGTAAAAATAACAAGGCCTACACCCACTAAGACTTATCAAAAGAAGAAGAGAGGTGCACAAGCCACCTTCGAGGCACCAAAGAAAAGGAGAAAGCTAATCAGAGGTAAGGATGACATTGATGATGAAGAAGAGGAAGATCCAAATCAATTCAAGGTAGTTGTACATAAAGATCAATATGTTGATGAGCTAGCAGAAACAATAATAGATACTGGAGGCCTTAGCAACCCATAGTTGAGTTAGTTTATACATATGTTAGTTAAGGATCAAAATAAGATAGAGGAGGCTATCATCCAGATGATGATAAAATTCAAAAAGGTACCAATCAAATTTTCTAAATATGTACCTAAAAGTTTATATGAAAAATATCTTCTATATGGACCTATGCCTTGAGTACAGAAAAGAAGATGAGGGAACACTACCTGATATTGGTAATGTCCACACTATCAGTTCTTGAGATAGCAAACATGATGAAACAATACTCAAAGATATTTTTGGTAAAAAGTAGAGCAATAAACATTTTGGCTAGAAAACTAGCAGAAGTAGATGAGAATAGTTAGTTATTATGGACTTCTATTCTCCAAGCCCAAGATGAAGCTGACAATTTAGCACTGGTGGTGATACCTGAGAAGAAGAGAAGAAGAAAAGGTAAAGTCTTACACTTAGATGATGTTGATCTGGCTACCAAGGACCCTATTGATCTATCTGACACCGAGGTACTAGAAACCACCATAGCTATTGATTTCTATCTGTAAGGATATCAGGAAGTATACTAGGATCCACCTGAGTAGGTTATAATAATAGGGACTAATGATGTTATGATCGAAGACATCACAAATGGTGATCCTGATGATGTAAAAGATGATCAGGATATTACCATTGCTACAGAATGAACTAAAGATTTAGCACCTACTGAGGTAGCAGCAAGCACAATACCAAGTGACCTTCTGATGAAGGGTGCTCCCCTTAATACCACAAACACATAACAGAAATAGAGAAACAACAACAATATGCAAGAACAGAAAATTGGCTTCTTATTATCTCCACAAATGTGGAATTACAAACTTTCAGAATTACAATATGCAAAGCCACATGGGCATTCCCTTACAATATTCTGTATGACAAAGCCTCGAACTATTACCCAGATCTACTACCCAGAACTGTTCTGAACTGCCTAAGACAATAATACAGCCTTCCTTATATAGGCAATTTTCCACCGCCTGGAAGGTTCCAGAATTTTAGCCAATAAGGCTGACCAAACTTAGAATTATTTTATTTTACATTTTATTACATCATAGTCAGCTCAAGATAACCTTTGAAACCCGAACATAAATTTTCAAGAAAATTATTTTCTGCCATTTCGGGTGGCCCAACTTCCAAAGACCATAAGTCATCACCAGTTGACCCGATCGGCTATTATAACCCCATTTTAGAAATGCCACGAAGCACTCTACAGGCTTGACCCACGCAAGTGCCCGTCACCCAAATTTTTGACCTCATCTAGGGCCTCTAAAGCCTTCAAAACTGAGTTCAAAATTTCTGTACCCTGCTGCCAATACTGAAAATCTTTAATATCTTCCAATATACACTTGATCTGGCAATGAAACTTTACTGGCAGGCTTATATGACCAAAATGAACCTCCAAGAAAGAAATCAGATCATTCTGAGCACATACAAAAATTACCAAAAAAATAGTAACTTTTCATAAATAGCAGCTCTGCACAAAATAGCCCTTATTGAATATAAAAAAAAAAATAGAAATATTTTTGGGTGATGCAAGATTGCTCTTACACCCAGGATGCTCCTGCATCAGACACCCAGGGTAATTTGAGAAGTGACCCTGTCATGACTCAGGTGTGCAGAGGAAAACCAAGACGGCTAACCTCCTCCTTTGTCAACCATGATGAATCTTCAACAAGTCATCCTTTCCACTTGACTAGATATTCTTCATATGTCATGTTCCTTGTGCTTCTACCAACACGACTGTCCAGTATATCTTCGATCTCCTTAGTGTCTGAACTAGTTGCTGGAATACTCTACTGTGCTGCTGTGATCTCATCTTCAACACCTCCTTCACGATACTCTGTCAGATCTGAAATGTTAAAAATTGGTAAAATATTTAGCTCAGTAGGCAATTCTACCTCATATGCGTTTCCTGAATCATGTTTCTTCAGTATCCTACATGGTCCAAACTTCTTCATTTTCAGCTTGTTATATGTACCAACTGGAAACCTCTCCTTCCGCAAATGAACCATGACTTCATCACCAACCTAAAATTCCTTATACCTCCTTTTCTCATCTGCCTTAGCCTTATACTGTGAGTTCATCTTGGTAATATGCTTCCTCACCTCTTCATGGATGTTCTTCAAGTGTTCTGCAAAATTTTCAGCTTCAGCACTACTTATTTCTCCTTTATCTATCTTCCTCAATTTAGATGCATTTCTTGGACTACTTCCATATACAATCTGAAATGGTGATTTACCAGTGCTCCTGTTGACAGAATTATTGTATGCAAATTCTGCCTATGGTAAAATCAAATCCCATCCTGTTGGCTTATCTCCAACCAAACATCTCAGCAAATTTTCCAAACTTCTATTCACCACCTCTGTCTTTCCATCAGTCTGTGGATGATGTGATGAGCTGAACTTCAAATCTGTCTTCAACTTCTTCCACAATGTACGCTAGAAATATCCAACAAACTTAGTGTCCCAATCTGAAACTATGGTCTTTGGCAAACCATGAAGTCTCACTACTTCTCTGAAAAAAAATTCTGCTACATGAACAGCATCATTAGTCTTCTTGCAGGGAATGAAATGTGCCATCTTTGAAAATCTTTCAACCACCACAAAAATTGAATCATGTCCCCACTGAGTCCTCGGTAAACCAAGAACAAAGTCCATGCTGATATCCTCCCAAGGCTTCTCTGGTACGGGTAATGGCTGATACAACCCTCTATTCTGCTTCACTCCTTTCGCCATCTGACATACTCTACAACTCTATACAAACTTCTTCACATCTTTCTTCAATTGTGGCCAATAATAATTCTCACCAACCAAAGCAAGGGTTTTATCACGACCAAAATGTCCAGCCAATCCTCCACTATGCTTCTCCTTGATGAGATTCTCCCTCATAGAACTTCGTGGAATGCACAACTGATTCCCTCCGAATAGCATATCATCCTGGATGATGAAATCCAACCATTTTGTCCTATCTAGAGTAACAGGTTCTGCACAAACTTTTCAAGCTTCACCAAAATCAGGATCCTCTGGATATAAATTCTTGAGTTCCTTGAACCCAACCACTTCAATCTGCATTTCTGTCAGCAATAGTTGCCTTCTGCTAAGAGCATCTGCAACCCTATTAGACTTTCCACTTCTGTGTTTCAAAACAAATATATAACTCTGCAAAAACTCAACCCATTTCAAATGTCTTTGATTCAATTTTTCTTAACTATTCAAATATTGCAAAGCTTGATGATCAGTATACAAAACAAACTCCTTAGGAAGCAGATATGTCTCCACTTCTTTAATGCCTGAACTATAGCATAAAATTCTTGATCATAAACAGAATATTTCCTCTTGGCGTCATTTAACTTCTCACTGAAATAAGCAACAGGTTTACCTTCTTGGCTCATAACAGCTCCTATTGCAGTACCACTAGCATCATAATCTACTTGAAACACCTTATTAAAATTTGGAAGTGCTAAAATAGGTTGTTCTGTAACTTTTTGTTTCAACAATTGAAAACTCTTTTCCGCCCCATTAGTCCACTTAAATTCTTTTCTATCCCCTCTCATTATTTCAGTCAAGGGTCCACAAATACTGCTAAAGTTTCTGATAAACTTTCTGTAAAAGCTAGCTAGACCATGAAAAGATCTTACCTCAGTAGCATTCCTTGGAGTAGGCCATTCAAGGATAGCATGTACCTTCTCTGGGTCCATTTTTAGACCTTCTGCTAAAACTACAAATCCCAAATACACTAACTCTTTCTTCACAAAAATGCACTTCTTCAAATTAATCAACAATTTCTCTTCTCTCAACTTCTCAAATACCATACGAATATGCATCATATGCTCCTCCAATGTCTTACTAAAGATCAAAATATCATCTAGATAAACAATGACAAACTTACCCAGAAATTATTTCAGAACCTCATTCATGAGCCGCATGAAAGTGCTCAGTGCATTGGTTAGCCCAAAAGGCATGACTAACCACTCATATAGTCCTTCCTTTGTCTTGAAGGCAGCCTTCCATTCATCTCCTTCTCTGATCTGAATCTGATGATATCCACTTTTCAGATCTATCTTTGAGAAATACACAGCTCCACTCAAACAGTCCATAATATCATCCATTCGTGGCAATGGAAACCTGTACTTGATTGTGATCTTGTTTATTGCCCTAGAATCTGTACACATCCTCCATTCTCTATTCTTTTTTGGTGCTAATACTGTTGGTACAGCATAGGGACTCAGACTCTCATGGATCAATCCTTTCTGTAACAGTTCATGTACTTGTCTGTTCAACTCCTCACTTTCTGCAGGTGTCATTCTGTGTGCTACCTTATTCGGCAAACTCGCTCCTGGGATCAAGTCCATCTGATGACTGATCTTCCTGATTGGTGGTAATCCATCAGGCACGTTATCGGATACAATATCCTGAAACTCATTCAACAAATCTGCAACTTCTACAGGAACATCTTCTACTTCCTCTTTACCGGCTTTTGGAATTAAAGTAAAACATACATGCTCATGCCTCATACCATCTAGGAAATTTCTTCCATCAACAAAAGTTATCCTTGCATTACCACATACCTTTTCTTCAATCTCCTTTAATAGTTTTAGCTTATGTCGCACTCCATCCTTTGTCAGGGAATAGGTATTCGCATGACCATCATGTACAGCACATCTGTCAAACTGCCATGGTCTACCCAACAACATATGACATGCATCCATAGATATGATATCACACAATACCTCATCTTGGTATCCGCCAATCTTGAACTTCACCAAGCATTGTTCATTGACCATGACCTTGTGGTCATCCTGTACCCAGGCAATCCGATATGGATGTGGGTGTTTCTGTCTCTTGAGCTTCAATTTTGTCACCATCTCTTCTGACACCAAATTGTCAGTGCTTCCACTATCAATAATCATATCACAACATTTACCTTCGCACTTGCACCTGGTGTGAAACAGGCTCCTCCTTTGCTCAGGTTCATTCTCACCACTCAACAGGACTCTTCTGTTAATCAACGTTTCTCCTCTTTTAGCATCTTCAGAATTTGATGATCTGGCATCTTCATCTACATGTGCAACTCTGGCCTGGCCTTCATTTCTCCTATCTGTTCTTCCTTGGCACTGAGGACATTCAAATGCCCTATGACCTTCTTCTCCACAGTGAAAACATGTTCCACGGAAGCCACCTCTTCCAGATCCTTGTCCTCTTCCTCTTCCTCTCTGATCTCTATTATTCTGATCCTGGAAGCGATTGGAATTATTTCCTCACTAATTCTGACTACTACTGGCCTCATCCTTCTTTTTCAGATCTTCATTTCAGCCACCATATGACCGTCCACCAGATCCTCCACCACGACCTCTTCCGTTTTGTCTGCTCTCAAACTTCTTATTCAGCTTTTCCTCTACTTTTAGGGAAAACTGGTATGCCTCTTCAACACTGTTCATTCGAACCAGATTCAGCTCCTCCTGAATGCTTGGCCTTAACCCATTAAAGTATCGGGCAACTTTCTCCTTATCAGCTTCTACGTGGCCTGTTCTGATGAGAAGTCGATAGAACTCCTCTGTATACTCTTGAACAGATCTTCCTGCTTGCTTCAAACTCTACATTTTCTTCAGTAGGTCAAGCTCATAATCAACAGGAATGAACTGCCACTTCAATTTATCCACCATCCGATCCCATCTCATGATTTTCTCCTTTCCCCTTCTATTTCGCTCTAATTGAATTTCTTGCCACCAGATCTTCGCATGACCTTTCAATCGGGCTTTCGCAAATTTAACCCTATCGGGATCCTCAACATCTTCGTACTCAAAATATTCCTCACATTCGTTGATCCAGTCGATCAATTCTTCTGGGTTAAAATTTTCAGAAAATGTAGGAACCTCAATCTTAGGTCTTTTCCCAATCTTAGAAATGGCCTGAAAAAGTCTTTCTTCCTCCTGGTTCACAATTTCGACTTCTCCTTCTTGATATTCTTCTTCGGCTTCATCCTCACTTTCATCTCTGACATTAAGATTCATTCCTCTGTGAATCTCTTCTTGCAATGCTCGCACTTGTCTCTGCAGCTCTCTAACCTCAGGTGTTACAACACCAGCTCTTCTGCCACGTTCCCTTCGTGGAGGTATTTTCATGATGCACGCTGAAACCCTAGCCACGATCCTGGTGCAAACTGCCTCACGGTCGGCGATCTGTTTACACACTCAAGAACTCCTACTCTGATACCACCTGATGAAGGGTGCTCCCCTTAATACCACAAACACATAATAGAAATAGAAAAACAACAACAATATGCAAGAACAGAAAATTGGCTTCTTATTATCTCCACAAATGTGGAATTACAAACTTTCAGAATTACAATATGCAAAGCCACATGGGCATTCCCTTACAATATTTTGTAGGACAAAGCCTCAAACTATTACCCAGATCTATTATCTAGAACTGTTCTGAACTGCCTAAGACAATAATACAGCCTTCCTTATATAGGCAATTTTCCACCGCCTGGAAGGTTTCAGAATTTTAGCCAATAAGGCCGACCAAACTTAGAATTATTTTATTTTACATTTTATTACATCATAGTCGGCTCAAGATAACCTTTGAAACCCGAACAGAAATTTTCAAGAAAATTATTTTCTGCCATTTCGGGTGGCCCAACTTCCGAAGACCATAAGTCATCACCAGTTGACCCGATCGGCTATTATAACCTCATTTCGGAAATGCCACGAAGCACTCTACAGGCTTGACCAGCGTAAGGGCCCATCACCCAAATTTTTGACCTTATCCGAGGCCTCTAAAGCCTTCAAAACTGAGTTCAAAGTTTCTGTACCTTGCTGCCAATACTGAAAATCTTCAATATCTTCCAATATACACTTGATCTGGCAATGAAACTTTACTGGCAGGCTTATATGACCAAAATGAACCTCCAAGAAAGAAATTAGATCATTCTGAGCACATACAAAAATTACCAAAAAAATAGTAACTTTTCATAAATAGCAGCTCTGCACAAAATAGCCCTTATTGAATATAAAAAAAAAATAGAAATATTTTTAGGTGATGCAAGATTGCTCTTACACCCAGGATGCTCCTGCATCACCTTCCTATGTTAGTTCAAGAAGTTGAGATAATTTATCAAAAGGAACCCGAAGGCTCAAACCTTGATCAACAGAAGGATACATCAAGGGAGCAAGGATCTGTAAGATTTCACAAATGTGCAAATCCACAAAAAACCAAGATCACCTGCAAGCAAAATACCAGAAGCTGGAGCGAAAACCTAAGAGAGAGAGAGAGCAAGGGTTTTGAGAATCTCAGCGGAGTGAGAGCAAAATTGTATTCCCAAAAGTATGAACAATAATTACAAAAAGCGGCTTATAAGGTGAGAAACCCTAAAGCCGGAGAAAGCTAGGTTTGTGCATTTAATAATTAATAAACATATTAATTATTATGCACCTAAATGACAAGCTTAAGTGAAAAAAGAATAATAGTGACCTTTAATAATTAAATCAGATAGACTTAATTATAAAGGTAAATATACTATTACTCTAACACCCCCCCTTAAGCGAAGCTCAGGAGGAAGCTAACCTAGCACAACTAAGAAAGCAGGAAAAAGGGTCCCGGCAACAAGGCCTGATCAGGTACCCAACAACAAAGAAATCTCTGTGAACCGGGGAAATAGAGAAAACCCAGTGGGAAAAACCCTACCCCAAAAAGAGATACAACAACATGCTGAAAAGAAACATGAAGGAAGGAAGGACTCAACAAGACCCCCCAAGGACAACTTCCATCACCCCAAGCATAGAACGCAACTGAAGATAGCGCGGAGATGCAAAGGGTTTGGTGAAGATGTCAGCAACCTGCGCGTCAGTGGGAATGTACTCCAAAGTGAGAACACCATCCTGAATCTGCTGACGGATGAAGTGCATATGAAGCTCAATGTGTTTAGTGCGCTGATGCTCCACCGGGTTGCGGGAAATGTGAATAGCACTCTGATTATCGCACCACAGAACAGTGGGACGATCAGGAGGAAAACCAAACTCAGTCATCAACTGCCGAAGCCATAAAATCTCCTGACTAGCATGAACTGCCGCTCTGTACTCAGCCTCTGTAGATGAAAGTGCTCGAGCGTTCTGCTTCTTGCACGACCATGTGATAGGACCAGAGCCAAGACAAAAAATAAAGCCAGAAGTAGACTTCCGATCATCAACATCACCAGCCCAATCTGAGTCAGTGTAGCCAACAATGTGAGGAGCCCCTGATGTGTAGTGAATGCCATACATAAGTGTGCCCTGAATGTATCTCAAAATACGCTTGGCAGCTTGCCAATGACTCTCATGAGGCTCATGTGAGAACCGAGAGACTAGACCAACTGCAAAGGAGAGATCAGGACGAGTGTGTGTCAGGTATAACAAACTGCCAACCAACTGCCGATACAAAGTAGCATCCACTGAAGGCGTAGTGCAAGAGGTAGACAAAGTAACACCCGACTGAAAAGGTGTGGGAGCAGGCTTGCAATCAAGCATATCAAAGCGCTGAAGCATGTCAAGAGCATACTTCTGCTGGTAAACAAAGATCCCAGTAGGTGACTGCACAATCTGTAGACCCAGAAATAAGTGTAAAAGACCAAGGTCTGTCATCTCAAACTGCTCCATCAATGCGCACTGAACATCCTGAATCATAGAAGATGAGCTACCTGTGATGAGAAGATCATCAACATATAGCACAAGGATCAAAATCTCATCCTCAAGACGCTGAATGTAGACTGTAGGATCGGAATGACAGCGTGTGAATCCTGTAGAAAGCAAAAAAGAGTCCATCTTCTCATACCAAGCCCGAGGGGCCTGTTTGAGACCATATAAAGAACGCCGAAGTCTGCAAACCAAGGAGGAATCCTGCACAAATCCTTGAGGCTGCTCCATGTAAATCTCCTCACTAAGATCACCGTGCAAGAAAGCACTCTTCACATCCATCTGAAAAATGGGCCATCCCTGAGAAGCTGCGAGGGATAAGACAAGGCGAATAGAGTTCATCTTGGCGACAGGGGCAAATGTCTCAGTGTAATCAATACCCTCAACCTGTGAAAAACCCTTCGCAACAAGACGTGCCGTGTACTTATCAATAGAACCATCAGCAGCAAACTTAGTACGATACAACCACTTGCATCGCACTAACTTTCTTCCCTTAGGAAGTGAACAAAGATCCCAAGTATGATTCTTCATCAAAGAAGAATACTCCTCCTCCATAGCACTGTCCCACTCAGTATGTCCTGTCGCTGCCCCAAATGTCTGAGGATCACCACAAATAGCATGACTCAGAAGACTGGAACCTGCGATATGAGACCGGGTGCGACGAGAGGTGGAAGGGTCACCAGCCAGAGATCCTGCAGCATCAACTGTAACACGAGCCCATCTAGGCATCTGTGGAGGATCCTGTGGTGGAGGTAAATGGGGATCACCAAGATCTTCATCCTCATCATCCTGAAACACAACTGGAAGAGAGGAGGGAGTAGTGGTGAGTGAAGTAGACTCTGGAAGCGGAGTATCTACTACAGGAAGGCGCTCATCAAACTGGACATCATGTCGAAACAGGACCTCTCTGGAATCAGGATCAAACAACCTATATGCCTTAACATCCTCGCAGTAGCCAACAAAAATGAGGTGGCGGCTCTTCCGCTCCATCGCTTTCCTCTGAGCGGCAGGCACAAATGCCCATGCTTCACTGCCAAAAACTTGAAATGAAGATACATCAGGCTTGACATGAGACCAAGCCTCCTCAGGAGTCATATGTCGAACTGCCTTGTGAGGCATCCGATTCTGAATATAGTTGGCACAATTGACTGCCTCTGCCCAAAAAGACGAATCCATGGACCTGGACTGTATCATACAATTAGCCATCTCCCGAAGTGTTCTGTTCTTTCTCTCTGCCACACCATTTTTCTGAGGGGTGTAGGGCACTGAAAACTGATGCTGAAGACCATGTTCAGAGCAAAAATTTTGGAAAGCCTGGTTCACATACTCCCCCCCATTATCTGTGCGTATCCGGCGAATAGAAAGACCAGATTGCTTCTCCACAAATGTCTTAAAGACTCGAAATGAATCAAAGACATCAGACTTGTACTTCAAAAAGTACACCCATGTGCGCCTGGAGAAGTCATCAATGAATGTGAGCACATATCTGGCACCAGAAAAAGAAGGAGTAGGAAAGGACATGAGGTCACTATGAATCAACTCCAATGGTGCCAAAGCACGAGTAGCTCGTCCCTGAGGAAAAGGATCCCTATGTTGTTTGCCAAGAACACAACCCTGACAAACCCCATCAGTGCAAGTAATCTGTGGAAGCCCAAGAACAAGTGCCTGTGTGCTCATCTGCTGAAGATATCGGTAATTGACATGGCCCAAACGCTCATGCCAAAGTCTACTCACTGAATCTGCATGTGCTATAAGACAGGAACCTGTGCCAACAGAAGACTCAAATCCATCAAATCTGTATAGGCGGGATGCAGTGTCAACACTCCCAGTAGCCACAATCATCTCAGTATCATGTAAGTCCCGAATAACCACATCATGTGGTGAGAACTCAACTATCTTACCAGAGCCAGAGTGGCAAATCTGATAGATAGACAGAAGGTTCGTCGAAATGTCGGGGACAAAAAGAACATCCTGAAGAGAACCCCCAGCTAATGCAACTGAACCAGAACCCAAAACCGAAAGATGAGATGAGTTCCCAACAGCAATCTGCGAAGTAGCGCAAGGAGCAATTGAGGTGACCAACTGCTGAGTGTGAGTCATGTGGTGAGAAGCACCGGAATCAAGAATCCAGGTGGGCCCAGAAGTCATAGCTCGTGCAGTAAGAGCATGACCTTTCCCTGAAGGGGAGGAGGTGGACTGGGGAGCTGAAATGTGATGCTCCTGCATGGCTTCCTCTAAAGCCTCCAAACGTTTCCAACACCTGAAAACGGGATGTCCATCCTTGCCACAAAAGCTACAGGTCTCAACTGATTTTTTCTTAGTCTTGGAGGTAGACTCAGTAGACTTCGAAGAAGATTTACCCTTAGAAGGGTTTGCTGGAGGTTTGGAATCATTTTTCTGTGCAGGTTTGGAGGAAGACTCATTGCCTGCGGAATCTTTCTTCGGTTTGCCTTTCGGTTTTGGTTTCCCCTGTGAAGACTGAGCAACCAACGCTTGGCTAGAAGAGCCAGAAGCATCCATCTGTTGGATCTTTGCTTGTTCCTGTGTCAACCGATCACAGAATGTCTCAAAAGAAGGCATGGTGTGCCTAGCACCCAAAGCATCCATGGTGGAGTAGAAAGTGGAAGAAAAGATCTGATACTATCCTCGCAACTTTGAGAGTATCAAGAAGATACACTCATCATCTGTCTTTGTTTTCCCACATCCCTGCAAAACTGAACGCAGAGACTTGAACTTCATCAAGAAGTCCTCAATGGTGGGAAAGCTAGTAGGAGTCAAAGTAGTCAACTCTGCATCAAGCTGAAGTGCCCTGAACTCATTAACTGTGCCAAACAAATCTGAAAACTTGCCCCAAATGGCCCTAGGAGTGGTCAAACCTTCCAAGTGAAAGAGGAGACTGTCGGAGATGTTCAGTGCAATCAAGCCCATGGCTTCATCCATCTTATTCCTGTGCTGAAGAATCTCAAAGGGACGTTGCAGGACAGGTTGGTTCTCATCCAGACATGACCATAAGCCACGGGACATAAGAAGTCTGGTCATGTGTGCTTTCCAAGTATGATAATTATGCGGTGTCAGCCGGGTCACAGAGGGATCCGACATTGAGAGAAGAAGAAGACAGAAGTAGAAGGGTCTTTTCTGAAGTAAATTACAGAAAGGAAAAACACCCCCCCCACAATGTATAAATCAAACCCCCGTACAGCAAATAACTGAAAGCACAAAAAAAATGAGGAGAAAACCTGGACTCCAGAAGCAGAGAAGGAGGAAACAGAAGCCTCTACTTTGACGCTGAAAATAGGTACTCAAACGACTGAATCAGCTAACGAAACCAGCATCATTGCGTCCATCTCGGAAACACCTTTCCGGCGATATTTTGTTTTCCGAAAGAGGACACCGTATGCCCAAGATATGAGCAAAAACGCCCAGGTACCCTCAAAATGCAAGCTCTCTGGAAAAAACCAGTGAGGGCAAAAAAATTGACGGCCGTATGACCGTCACTAGGCTGTCGCTGACGTCAGCATGACGTCATCACCATACAATGCCAGAAAATTGACGGCCGCCGGAAAAAAATTCCCGGCGCCGAAAAACTGAGGTGACGTCACATGTGACGTCACCTGCTGCAGTGGCCGGCGGAGGGGCGGCGGTGGCAGGGGTGGCGGCACCGGAGGTGGCGGAGCGCGGGCGGCGGTTGGGCCGGGCGCGGGCGGCGCTCTGGCTGAGCGGAGGCTGCGGCCGAGCGCGGCGGAGCCCGGGGGCGCAGCGGGGGCGCGCTGGCGGCGCGCTGCCCGGCAGCCGCTGCGGGTTGCGCGGTGGCGGCGCGCTGGCGGCGCGCTGGCGGCGCATCCGATTTATTAAAAAAAACTTTTTTTTTTAATTTTCGAGAAGATTTTTTTCTCGATTTTCGAGCCGTACGGCCCTGATAGGGCAAATTTTTCTCCTGAGGTCACGGGGGCCAAACTGGGTCGAGTTTTATATGATTTCGACTCTCCCGGACCTTCTGAACGCAATGGCGGAGTCCGTTTCTGCTCAATCTGCTCCAGAAGATCGTGCCTCCTTCAAAGTGACAGAAAACCCCAGAAACAAGCTGTGGCTGTCGTCTTCGAATCCAGGCTTCAAGAACTTCAACCTCGGCAGCGGCAGGGAGGCTCTGATACCATGTAAGATTTCACAAATGTGCAAATCCACAAAAAACCAAGATCACCTGCAAGCAAAATACCAGAAGCTGGAGCGAAAACTTAAGAGAGAGAGAGAGCAAGGGTTTTGAGAATCTCAGCGGAGTGAGAGCAAAATTGTATTCCCAAAAGTATGAACAATAATTACAAAAAGCGGCTTATAAGGTGAGAAACCCTAAAGCCGGAGAAAGCTAGGTTTGTGCATTTAATAATTAATAAACATATTAATTATTATGCACCTAAATGACAAGCTTAAGTGAAAAAAGAATAATAGTGACCTTTAATAATTAAATCAGATAGACTTAATTATAAAGGTAAATATACTATTACTCTAACAGGATCAAGTGCACAAGACACAACTGAGACAGATAAGCCTAAAGAAAAAGAGTCTGAGACTCAAGCATTGCAAGACCCAAAACTGGTAGAAACCACAACAACTGACACCACAACTGAAGCCTCTACTCAATCAACCAAGACTTAGGTCACCGAGCAGCAGTAGAAGGAAGAGAGTTTGTCAACCGAGCCTGAAAAGATAAATATAAAGGTTAAAGCTCTAGTTCCCTTTGTAAAAACATCACCATAAGAGAAGACCAAGAAAAAGAAGCATGGAAAAGGGCTAGTCACATTAGATGAGATTACTGAGATCCCCAAATGTGACTCAAGGACAATGGACCTCAAGTAAATAAGGAAATATGGGGAATTATGCATGAGGAAGGCAGCACAGGAGAAACTAAGGAAGGAAAGTAAAAGAAAGAAGATCTTAGAAGATGTTTGATATTGGAATCTACAATTGAAACAATTTTTATATTGTCATTGATGTCAAACCTTAACTGGTAAGATAGTTGCTATCTAGGAGAGTACCATATCTATTGATTGATGAAGAGGATTTGGGAAAAGAGATAACAAAACAACCTAAGAAAAGGTTGAGTTATTTGATACTTCAATAGGTACTTGATTAGTTGGCACATTGATAAGATGATTTATTGTTTATCTAAGTAAGAAGAAAGACTAGAGATGTAGGCTTAATGAAGAAAAAGTGAAGAAATATAGTTTAAGCTGAGTTATGTTAAGTGTCGACCAAGCACTAGTAAATGTTAAGTAAATCTAGTGTTGACCAAACATCACTAATTGTCGAGTGATAGGAAATTACTGATTAAAGACAATGTTTTCTGAGGAAGACAGTTTGTAGTGGTGACCAAGCTACATAGTGATGAATGAGGATAAGAATATTGTATTGACCAAGTGTCAGTAAATTACATTTGGAGAAAGAATTAAGATTCCCATCCGACATAGTTGAATTCTTGGGATATGCAAAGTGTGTTGACATTATTAATGAATTGTATGGAGCATTTAATGCATGGTAAATCATTTTATTATGGATTCAAAGAGAAGTTTGGATATGTATATAGAAGGAAGGATGAAGAACATAAAGATGGAAGGATTCAATGAATCTAACCTAAACCTAAGATCTATGAAGGAGATTAAGCAAAAAAAGATGGATCTACCTAATCGAAGAGGTATAAAGGGAAACCTAATTGTGAGGTTATGAAGTAAGAAGAAGAGGTTGATATTATTGACTGATAATTTTAAGCAGAAGGTTCAAAGGTGAAATTGTGAATGAGATGAACAGAGTTGTGATTGCTTGAAGCAAATTCTGAGCAGATCAGAAATGGAGATGGAAATGGAGATCAGTCAATAAATCAACATATATGTGCCAAGTGGATTTGTATTTGTAAAGGTTGGCTTTTCACAGAGCTCACTTCAGAAGAGTCAAAATTAGTAGCATGTTATAAAGTGGTTTTTCCCAAGTTGGGTTTCCACTATAAATCCTATTGTTATACTTGTGTGAATGTTTTTATATTCTACAAGTTAATTACTTTTGGATAGTGGACTACATGTTATATGTTTCTGATATATTCTCTAGAGACCAAGTTGAATAGCTGATTAGATCTGAGATTGTTGAAGTGCTAGAAAGTTCAATTTGTACATCTGGACCTAAGGATAATAGATTCACCCCCCTCTTATTTATTCTAAAACATTCTAACAATTGGTATTAGAGCTATTGGTGCTTACAAAGAAAATTTTAAAGGTACTTGAAGCTAATAATCAAGATGTATAAAAAAGATGTACCGGAGTTGAACAAAGAGAATTTCCCCACATGGAAAAGTTTGATGAAATTGTATCTAGCTGGTATTGGTGATTTGATGAAGTACTATGTGGAACATGACTATGTTATACCTATTGCACCTTTGACTATCGAGGAGATGAAAGAAAAACAAGAACACAATCAAACAATGTTGGAGATTGCATCTTCTCTAAGCTATCCTAGATTTGAAGATATCAAAGACTGCACTACTACAAATAAAATGTGGGATACTCTTGCAACTATTTATGGTGGAGATACAAATGTATTGAGAGAAAAATTTGAAAGTTTGAGAGATAATTTTGATGAAATGAAAATACAAGAAGTTGAAAATATTGCTCAGTATTGTGGTAGAATTAAGGAGGTAGTGAATGCTATAAGAGGATCTAATGGAAACATTGATGATGAGACTATTATTAGTAAGGTATTGAGAACTTTTCTTTGTATCTTTTCTATCAGAATATCTACAATTCAAGAATCAAGATGTAACCCTGGTAATTTTCTAACTCTAGAAAGTCTTGTTGGCAAGCTTATTACTTTTGAGCTATCTAACTATGATAACTACACTATTCCTAATTTTGAATCTGCATTCAAGTCACAAATGGTACTATATAAGTCTAAGAAGGAAAAATAAAAATGTGTGAAAAGTGATAGTGACAGTGACAATGATAGTGACACTTCTAATGAGGAACTAGATGATCTTGAGGCACTCATGGATATAAGACTACAAAGAGGAAAATGGAAATATAAAGATAAACTTCCTATAATCTATTTTTCATGTAACAAAGTTGGCCATATTGTAGCAAGATGCCCTGACAGGACTGACAAGGATGAGAGAAGGGAAAGCAAGTACAAAGACAAGAGAAATGATAGAGTTCACCGAAGGTACATAGACTAAAAAGAAAAAGGTAAGAAATCCTGCTATATTGTTGAAGAGGAAATTGATAGTGACACTAGTGAATCTGATGAATGTGATATTGAAGTTGTTTATGTTGCTATGAAAGATGATTTTGATGAAGATGAGAAAACTGCACTTATTTCTTATTTGAGTAAAGGTGATAAATGGATTATTGATAGTGGTTTCTCACATCACATGACTGGTGATAAAAGTAAATTTGAAACCCTAGATCATTACAAAGGTAGAAGTGTTAAGTTTGGTAATGATGCACCATGTCTTGTGAGAGGGAAAGGATCAATTAAGTTGAATGATAAAATCACCTATGAAAATTCTTATTGGGTTGAATTTCTTAACTATAATTTGATGAGTGTTGTATAGTTGAACGGTACTGGTTATCGAGTGGAATTTCATCATAGAAAGGATAAAATATTTGATGTCATTGGTGAACTAATTGGAAGTGAAGAACAGACAATGGGTAACTTGTTCTATCTAGACCTATCTGAAGAAACATGTTTGTTTGTACAATTTGATGATGATAGTTATGGCATAAGAGGTGGTGTCATGTGAATTTTGACAATCTAGTAACTATTAGAAAAAAGAAGAAAGTTAGAGGTTTTTTGAGATTGAAGAAACCTGATAATGTTATTTGTAAACAGTGTCAATTGGGAAAAATGAAAAAGTCTAGTTTTAAGAGCAAGAAATATACTTCTGAAAATATTTTGGAATTGTTTCATACTTCAACCTATGTGGACCTATGGATGTACAAAGTTATTCTGGTGATAAGTATTTTATTCTGTTTGTTGATGACTACACTAGGATGATGATTGTAATAGTTTTGAAAGACAAATCTGATGCATTTCAGTTGTTTAAGTGGTATTTGGCAAAAGTTGAAAAAGAAACGGATAGAAATTTGAAATTTTTTAGATTTGACCGTGGTGGAGAGTTTATATCAAATGAGTTCAATTTGTTCTGCAATGATAGAGGAATCATGAGATAGATGTCTACACCAAGGACACCTCCACATAATGGTATAGCAGAGAGAAGAAATAGGTCAATTATTGATTGTGCAAGAACATTGATGATTGAAAATAATGTTGCACAAAAATACTGGAGAGAATTTGTAACCACGGTTGTTTATACCTTAAACTGAGTACAAATTAAGAAAGGTACAAATGCTACACCTTTTGAGTTATGCTATGGTTATGCACCTAATGTGAAGTATTTTAGAGTCTTTGGGAGTAAATGCTATATACTGAAAGACAATAGGAATGGAAAATTTGATACAAAAAGAAATGAAGGCATATTCCTACATTATTCCACTAAGAGAAAAGCTTATAAGTATTTGAATTCTAACACTAACAAAGTTGTGGAAAGTGAAAATGTTAGAGTTGATGAATATGTAGAAAAGAATGAATTGGAGGGAAAACAAGAACCTGAAGATTACAAATCTTTTGTTTACATGGAATAAGGAGAGGAAAGTAATACACTTGAACCAGATGCAGAGTCACAGATAAGCAATATCGGGCATCAGCAGGATGCTGCCAAGAATCAAAAAAATAATGCTGAGAATCAGGAGGATGTTGTTGACCATCAACAAGGTGTTGCTAAGAAATTAGAAGAAGAAGCAAATGACTTACAAGATGAATCTAAAATTCAAGAACAATGAGAAAAGAAATTTGAACCTACATTGGTATAGTATGTAAGAAGAAATCATAAGCTTGAGAAAATCATTGGAGATAAAGAATCCGAAGTCTTGACAAGAAGTAAGTTGAAAGACCCTACATGTTTACTATGTGAGTTTGAGCCTAAGACTGTAAAATATTCTTTAGAGAATGATGATTGGATACAAGCCAAGAATGACGAGATTGATCAGATAGAAAAGAATGATACCTAGACTTTGGTGCCGAGACCAGAAGACAATAATATTATTGGAACAAAATGGGTATTCAGAAACAAGCTAAACAAACATGGAGAGGTCACAAGAAACAAGGCAAGATTAGTATGCAAGGGGTATGCACAAGAAGAAGGAATTGACTATGGAGAGATATTTTCCCCTATTGCAAGATTAGAGGGAGTAAGGACTCTACTTGCATATGCTGCATATAAAGGTTTCAAAGTATATCAGATGGATGTCAAATCTGCATTTCTAAATGGGATATTAGAAGAAGAGGTATACATTGAACAACTTGAAGGATTTGTTGACCTGAGCAATAAAAATATGGTTTGCAAGTTGAACAAGGTGTTGTATGGATTGAAACAAGCCCCCAAAGCATGGTATGAGAGACTGCACAATTACTTGATTAAGATTAGATTTGCAAGAAAAAATGACAACAATAATATGTATATGCACACAGAGAAAGTTAAAGGGATTTTGTTAGCTGAAAATTTTTGTTGATGATATCATATTCCTATGTCAGAATTTTTCAAATGAGATGCAAACTAAGTTTTAAATGTCTATGTTTAGAGAGATAAAATTCTTTGTTGGTTTACAAGTTTATCAGATGGAGAAAGGTATCTACATTACTCAATCTAAATATGTTAAAGAGATACTAAAAATTTTTGGTATGGAGGACTCCAGACTCGTGAGTACTCCTATGACTACTAGACAAAAACTATCTAAAACTAATGATACTGCTGAAGTGAATCAAACCTTGTATAGATCTATGATTGGAAAGCTACAATATGTTATTCACAGTAGACTAGATATTTCCCTAGCAGTTGGGATTGTGGCAATATTTTCTACCAATCCTAAGGAAAATCATATGATGGCAATGAAAAGAATCTTGAGATATCTGAAAGGGACAGAGGATTATGGATTATACTACAAGTAGAATGAAAAGTTTGAGCTGAGAGTTTACACTGATGCAGATTGGGCTGGAAATGTTGATGACAGAAAAAGAATAAGTGGTGGAGCATTCTTTATAGAAAAGAGATTCATCTCCTAGACAAGAAAGAAACATAACTACATTTCCCAATCTACAGCAGAAGCTAAGTATGTAGCAGCAGTAATGAATTGTTCAAATTTAGTGTGGATTAAGAAATTGTTAAAAGGAATGAAAGAGGAAATCACTGAGCTGGTTTTTATTTTCTATGATAACACTAGTGCTATTAACATATCAAAGAATCAAGTAATGCACATAAAGACTAAGCATATTGCTATCAAGTATCATTACTTGAGAGAGCTGGTTCAAGACAAAGAAGTGAGAATGGAATATGTGAATACAAAGGAACACTTAGTAGATATATTCACATAAGCTTTACCTAAGGATGCTCATGATTATCTTAGAGGTAAAGTAGGGGTGATTCCCCTCACTGAGGCTACCTAGTCAACTAGGAGCATTGCATCAGATGTGCTAAATAGAATATTTGACAAATTGATGCAGAAAAGGTCACACTTTAGGAGTTGCCTAGAGTTGTGAGAAGTGAAGTAGAGCTAATAATCAATCATAAGAAACATGACAGAAGAAGAATACAACATACAAAACTAACATGAAGACATCTAAATGTGGAAGATAGAAGTGATAGATACAACTTTGGTATTGTTGTCAAAGAGGGAGAGATTCAGATGAAAACACGGAGGGAGAAGATTCAATGAAACCTGAGAGAGATACAGAAAAGATTCAGAGGGAGTAATTGTGTATGTGGTTAGGCAAAAGAAAGTTGTGAATCAGAATGAAGCTAAGGATATTGCAAACATGTGATGCACAAATTTTTTGGATTGTTTGGTAAATCATGTGTTATTCATGTGGTGTTTCCATCAATGCCAAAGAGGGAGATTGTTGGAAAATACAATTCAAACAATTGTTATATTGTCATTGATCTCAAACCTTAACTTGTAAGACAGTTGCTATCTAGCAGAGTACCATATCTATTGATTGATGAAGAGGATTTGGAAAAAGAGATAACAAGAGAACCTAAGGAAAGGTTGAGTTATTCAATACTTCAATGGGTAATTGAGTAGTTGGCACATTGATAAGATAATGTATTGTTTATCTAAGTAAGAAAAAAGACTGGAGAGGTAGGATTAACTGAGAAAAAGTGAAGAAATCTATTCTAAGCCGAGTGTTGTTAAGTGTCAAATGAGTGCTAGTATATGCCAAGTAAAACTAGTGTTGACCAAACATTAGTAATTGTCGAGCAAGAAGAAATTACTGAGAAAAGACAGTTTTTGCCAAGGAAGATAGTTTGTAGTGGTGACCAAGATACATAGTGATGCCCAAGGAGAATAACACAGTATTGACCGAGTGTTAGTAAATTACATTTGGAGAAAGAATTAAGATTCACAGCTGACATAGTTGAGGTATTAGGATATGTAAAGTGTGTTGATATTATTAATGAATTGTATGGAGCATCTAATGCATGGTAAATCATTTTATTATGCATTCAAAGAGAAGTTTGGAGGTTTATCTAGAAGGAATGATGAAGAACATAATGATGGAAGGATTCAATGAATCTGACCTAAACTTAAGATCTACAAATGAGATTAAGCTCCAAAAGATAGATCTACCTAATCAAAGAGGTATAAAGGAAAACCTAATTGTGAGGTTATGAAGTATGGAGAAGAGGTTGATGTTACTGACTGATAAGTCTAAGAATAAGGCTGAAGGTGAAATTGTCAAGGAGCTTAACAGAGTCATGATTGCTTGAAGTGAATTTTGACTAGATCAGAGATGGAGATGGAAATGGAGACCAGTCAGTAAATCAACATATATGTGTGAAGTGAATCTGTATTTGAAAAAGTTTGATTTTCACAGAGCTCACTTCAGAAGAGTTAAAATTAGTAGCATGTTACAAAGTTGTTTTTCCCAAGTTGGGTTTCCACTATAAATCCTGATGTTATACTTGTGTGAATGTTTTGATGTGAATATTGTTATATTGTGCAAGTTAATTACTTTTGGATAGTGGACTGCATGTTATATGTTTTTGATATATACTATAGAGACCGATTTGAATAGATGATTAGATCTGAGATTGTTGAAGTGCTAGAAAGTTCAATTGGTACATCTAGACCTAAGGATAAGTGATTCACCCCCCCTCTTAGTTATTCTAAAACATTATAACAAATTGTATCAGAGCTATTGGTTCTTATAGATAAAATTTTAAAGGTACTTGAATGTAATGATCAAGATGTATAAAAAGGAGGTACCAAAGTTGAACAAAGATAACTTCGCTCCATGGAAAAGTCAGGTGAAATTGCATCAAGCTAGTATTGGTGATTCAATGAAGTAATTTATGGAACATGACTATGTTATACCTGTTGCACCTTTGACTGCCTAGGAGATGAAAGAAAAATAGGAACACAGTCAAGCAATGTTGGAGATTGCATCTTCTCTAAGCTATCCTAAATTTGAAGATATCAAAGACTGCACTACTGCAAAGAAAATGTGGGATACTCTTGCAACTATCTATGGTGGAGATACAAATGTATTGAGAGAAAAATTTGAAAGTTTTAGAGGTAAGTTTGTTGAAATGAAAATGAAAGAAGGTAAAAATATTGCTCATTATTATGGTAGAATTAAGGAGGTAGTGAATTCTATAAGAGGAGATAATGGAAACATTAATGATGAGACTGTTATTGGTAAGGTATTGAGCACTTTTCTTCCTATCTATGCTATCAGAATCTCTGCAATTCAAGAATCAAGATGTAACCCTCATAATGTTCTAACTCTGGAGAGTCTTTTTGGAAAGCTTACTTCTTTTGAGCTATCTAACTATGATAACTACATTGTTCCTAATGTTGAATTTGCATTCAAGTCACAAATGGTACTGCATAAGTCTAACAAGGAAAAAGAAAAATGTGTGAAAAGTGATAGTGATAGTGACACTTTTGATGAGGAACTAGATGATCTTGAGGCACTCATAGCTAGAAGACTACAAAGAGGAAAAGGGAAATATAAAGGTAAACTTCCTATAATAATTTTTTCATGTAACAAAGTTAGCCATGTTGCAGCAAGATGCCCTGACAAGACTGACAAGGATGAGAGAAGGGAAAGAAAGTACAAAGACAAGAGAAATGATAGAGATCATCGAAGGTATAGTGATGAAGGGTGCTCCCCTTAATACCACAAACACATAACAGAAATAGAGAAACAACAACAATATGCAAGAACAGAAAATTGGCTTCTTATTATCTCCACAAATGTGGAATTACAAACTTTTAGAATTACAATATGCAAAGCCACATGGGCATTCCCTTACAATATTCTGTAGGACAAAGCCTTGAGCTATTACCCAGATCTACTACCCAGAACTATTCTGAACTGCCTAAGACAATAATACAGCCTTCCTTATATAGGCAATTTTCCACCGCCAGGGAAGGTTCCAGAATTTTAGCCAATAAGGCCGACCAAACTTAGAATTATTTTATTTTACATTTTATTACATCATAGTCGGCTCAAGATAACCTTTGAAACCCGAACATAAATTTTGAAGAAAATTATTTTTCACCATTTCAGGTGGCCCAACTTTCAAAGACCATAAGTCATCACCCGTTGACCCGCTCGGCTATTATAACCCCATTTCGAAAATGCCACGAAGCGCTCTACAGGCTTGACTTATGCAAATGCCCGTCACCCAAATTTTTGACCTCATATGGGGCCTCTAAAGCCTTCAAAACTGAGTTCAAAGTTTCTGTACCCTGCTGCCAATACCAAAAATCTTCAATATCTTCCAACATACACTTGATCTGGAAATGAAACTTTACTGGCAGACTTATATGACCAAAATGAACCTCCAAGAAAGAAATCAGATCATTCTGAGCACATATAAAAATTACCAAAAATAGTAACTTTCCATAAATAGCAGCTCTGCACAAAATAGCCCTTATTGAATATAAAAAAAATAGAAATATTTTTGGGTGATGCAAGATTGCTCTTACACCCAGGATGCTCCTGCATCAAACACCCAGGGTAATTTGAGAAGTGACCCTGTCACGACTCAGGTGTGCAGAGGAAAACCAAGACGGCTAACCTCTTCCTTTGTCAACCATGATGAATCTTCAACAGGTCATCCTTTCCACTTGACCAGATATTCTTCATATGTCATGTTCCTTGTGCTTCTACCAACACGACTGTCTAGTATATCTTCGATCTCCTTAGTGTCTGAACTAGTTGCTGGAATACTCCACTGTGCTGTTGTGATCTCATCTTCAACACCTCCTTCATGATACTCTGTCAGATCTAAAAAAATTGGTAAAATATTTAGCTCAGTAGGCAATTCTACCTCATATGCGTTTCCTGAATCATGTTTCTTCAGTATCCTACATGGTCCAAACTTCTTCATTTTCAGCTTGTTATATGTACCAACTGGAAACCGCTCCTTCCGCAAATGAACCATGACTTCATCACCAACCTGAAATTCCTTATACCTCCTTTTCTCATCTGCCTTAGCCTTATACTATGCGTTCATCTTGGTAATATGCTTCCTCACCTCTTCATGGATGTTCTTCAAGTGTTCTGCAAAATCTTCAGCTTCAGCACTACTTATTTCTCCTTTATCTATCTTCCTCAATTCAGATGCATTTCTTGGACTACTTCCATATACAATCTAGAATGGTGATTTACCAGTGCTTCTGTTGACAGAATTATTGTATACAAATTCCGCCTGTGGTAAAATCAAATCCCATCTTGTTGGCTTATCTCCAACCAAACATCTCAGCAAATTTTCCAAACTCCTATTCACCACCTCTGTCTGTCCATCAGTCTGTGGATGATGTGATGAACTGAACTTCAAATCTATCTTCAACTTCTTCCACAACGTACGCCAGAAATATCAAACAAACTTAGTGTCCCAATCTCAAACTATGGTCTCTGGCAAACCATGAAGTCTCACTACTTCTCTGAAAAACAATTCTGCTACATGAACAGCATCATTAGTCTTCTTGCAGGGAATGAAATGTGCCATCTTTGAAAATCGGTCAACTACTACAAAAATTGAATCATGTCCCCGCTGAGTCCTCGGTAAACCAAGAACAAAGTACATGCTGATATCCTTCCAAGGCTTCTCTGGTATAGGTAATGGCTGATACAACCCTATATTCTGCTTCACTCCTTTCGCCATCTGACATACTCTACAACTCTCTACAAAATTCTTCACATCTTGCTGCAATTGTGGCCAATAATAATTCTCACTAACCAGACCAAGGGTTTTATCACGACCAAAATGTCCAGCCAATCCTCCACTATGCTTCTCCTTGATGAGATTCTCCCTCATAGAATTTCGTGGAATGCACAACTGATTCCCTCTAAATAGCATATAATCCTGGATGATGAAATCCAACCATTTTGTCCTGTCTAGAATAACAGGTTCTGTACAAGCTTTCCAAGCTTCACCAAAATCAGGATCCTCTGGATATAAATTCTTGAGTTCCTTGAACCCAACCACTTCAATCTGCATTTCTGTTAGCAATAGTTGCCTTCTGCTAAGAGCATCTGCAACCCTATTAGACTTTCCACTCCTGTGTTTCGAAACAAATGTATAACTCTGCAAAAACTCAACCCATTTCAAATGCCTTTGATTCAATTTTCCTTGACTATTCAAATATTGCAAAGCTTGATGATCAGTATACAAAACAAACTCTTTAGGAAGTAGATAATGTCTCCACTTCTTTAATGTCTGAACTATAGCATAAAATTCCTGATCATAAACAGAATATTTTCTCTTGGCATCATTTAACTTCTCACTGAAATAAGCAACAGGTTTACCTTCTTGGCTCATAACAGCTCCTATTGCAGTACCACTAGCATCACAATCTACTTGAAACACCTTATTAAAATCTGGAAGTGCTAAAATGGGTTGTTTTGTAACTTTTTGTTTCAACAACTGAAAACTATTTTCTGCCCCATTAGTCCACTTAAACTCTTTTCTATCCCCTCTCATTGTTTCAGTCAAGGGTCCACAAATACTGCTAAAATTTCTGATAAACTTTCTGTAAAAGCTAGCTAGACCATGAAAAGATCTTACCTCAGTAGCACTCTTTGGAGTAGGCCATTCAAGGATAGCCTGTACCTTCTCTGGGTCCATTTTTAGACTTTCTGCTGAAACTACAAATCCCAAATACACTAACTCTTTCTTCACAAAACTGCACTTCTTCAAATTAATCAATAATTTCTCTTCTCTCAACTTCTCAAATACCATATGAATATGCATCATATGCTCATCCAATGTCTTACTAAAGATCAAAATATCATCTAGGTAAACAATGACAAACTTACCCAGAAATTCTTTCAGAACCTCGTTCATGAGCCGCATGAAAGTGCTCGGTGCATTGGTTAGCCCAAAAGGCATGACTAACCACTCATACAGTCCTTCCTTTGTCTTGAAGGTAGTCTTCCATTCATCTCCTTCTCTGATCCGAATCTGATGATATCCACTTTTCAGATCTATCTTTGAGAAATACACAGCTCCACTCAAACAGTCCATAATATCATCCATTTGTGGCAATGGAAACCTGTACTTGATTGTGATCTTCTTTATTGCCCTAGAATTTGTACACATCCTCCATTCTCCATTCTTCTTTGGTGCTAATACTGCTGGTACAGCACAGGGACTCAGACTCTCACGGATCAATCCTTTCTGTAACAGTTCATGTACTTGTCTGTTCAACACCTCACTTTCTACAGGTGTCATTCTGTGTGCTGCCTTATTCGGCAAACTCGCTCCTGGGATCAAGTCCATCTAATGACTGATCTTCCTGACTGGTGGTAATCCATCAGGCACGTTATCAGATACAATATCCTGAAACTCATTCAACAAATCTGTAACTTCTACAGGAACATCTTCTACTTCCTCTTTACCAGCTTTTGGAATTAAAGCAAAACATACATGCTCATGCCTCATACCATCTAGGAAATTTCTTCCATCAACAAAAGTTATCCTTGCATTACCACATACCTTTTCTTCAGTCTCCTTCAATGGTTTTAGCTTATGTCACACTCCATCCTTTGTTAGGGAATAGGTATTCACACGACCATCATGTACAGCACATCTGTCAAACTGCCATGGTCTACCCAACAACATATGACATGCATCCATAGATATGATATCACACAATACCTCATCTTGGTATCCGCCAATCTTGAACTTCACCAGGCATTGTTCATTGACCATGACCTTATGGTCATCCTGTACCCAGACAATCCAATATGGATGTGGGTGTTTCTGTCTCTTGAGCTTCAACTTTGTCACCATCTCTTCTGACACCAAATTGTCAGTGCTTCCACTATCAATAATCACATCACAACATTTACCTTCACACTTGCACCTGGTGCGAAATAGGCTCCTCCTTTGCTCAGGTTCATTCTCACCACTCAACAGGACTCTTCTGTTAATCAACGTTTCTCCGCTTTCAACATCTTCAAAATTTGATGATCTGGCATCTTCATCTACATGTGCAACTTTGGCCTGGCCTTCATTTCTCCTGTCTATTCTGCCTTGGCGCTGAGGACATTCAAATGCCCTATGACCTTCTTCTCCACAGTGAAAACATGTTCCACGGAAGCCACCTCTTCCAGATCCTTGTCCTCTTCCTCTTCCTCTCTGATCTCTATTATTCTGATCTTGGAAGCGATTGGAGTTATTTCCTCGCTGATTCTGACTACTACTGGTCTCATCCTTCTTTTTCGGATCCTCATTTCAGCCACCATATGACCGTCCACCAGATTGTCCACCGCAACCTCTTCCATTTTGTCTGCTCTCAAACTTCTTGTTCAGCTTTTCCTCTACTTTTAGGGCAAACTGGTATGCCTCTTCAATACTGTTCATTCAAACTAGATTCAGCTCCTCCTGAATGCTTGGCCTTAACCCATTAAGGTATCGGGAAACTTTCTCCTTATCAGCTTCTGCGTGGCCTGTTCTGATGAGAAGTCGATAGAACTCCTCTGTATACTCCTGAACAGATCTTCCTGCTTGCTTCAAACTCTACATTTTCTTCAGTAGGTCAAGCTCATAATCAACAGGAATGAACTGCCGCTTCAATTTATCCACCATCCGATCCCATCTCGTGATTTTCTCCTTTCCCCTTCTATTTCGCTCCAACTAAATCTCTTGCCACCATATCTTCGCATGACCTTTCATTCTGGCTTTCGCAAATTTGACCCTATCAGGATCCTTAACATCTTCCTACTCAAAATATTCCTCACATTCGTTGATCCAGTCAATCAATTCTTTTGGGTTAAGAATTCCAGAAAATGTAGGAACCTCAATCTTAGGTCTTTTCCCAATCTTAGAAATGGCCCGAAAAATTCTTTCTTCCTCCTGGTTCACAATTTCGACTTCTCCTTCTTGATATTCTTCTTCGGCTTCATCCTCGCTTTCATCTCTGACATTAAGATTCATTCCTCTGTGAATCTCTTCTTGCAATGCTCGCACTTGTCTCTGCAGCTCTCTAACCTCAGGCGTTACAACACCAGCTCTTCCGCCACATTCCCTTCGTGGAGGCATTTTCGCGATGCGCGCTGAAACCCTAGCCACAGTCCTGGTGCAAACTGCCTCACGGTCGGCGATCTTTTTACACACTCAAGAACTCCTGCTCTGATACCACCTGATGAAGGGTGCTCCCCTTAATACCACAAACACATAACAGAAATAGAGAAACAACAACAATATGTAAGAACAGAAAATTGGCTTCTTATTATCTCCACAAATGTGGAATTACAAAATTTTAGAATTACAATATGCAAAGCCACATGGGCATTCCCTTATAATATTCTGTAGGACAAAGCCTTGAGCTAGTACCCAGATCTACTACCCAGAACTATTCTGAACTGCCTAAGACAATAATATAGTCTTCCTTATATAGGCAATTTTCCACCGCCTGGGAAGGTTCCAAACTTTTAGCCAATAAGGCTGACCAAACTTAGAATTATTTTATTTTACATTTTATTACATCATAGTCGACTCAAGATAACCTTTGAAACCCGAACATAAATTTTGAAGAAAATTATTTTTCACCATTTCAGGTGGCCCAACTTCCGAAGACCATAAGTCATCACCCGTTGACCTACTCGGCTATTATAACCTCATTTCAAAAATGCCACGAAGTGCTCTACAGGCTTGACCCACGTAAGCGCTTGTCACCCAAATTTTTGACCTCATCTGGGGCCTCTAAAGCCTTCAAAACTGAGTTCAAAGTTTCTGTACCCTGCTGCCAATACCGAAAATCTTCAATATCTTCCAACATACACTTGATCTGGAAATGAAACTTTACTGGCAGACTTATATGACCAAAATGAACCTCCAAGAAAGAAATCAGATCATTCTGAGCACATATAAAAATTACCAAAAATAGTAACTTTCCATAAATAGCAGCTCTGCACAAAATAGCCCTTATTGAATATAAAAAAAATAGAAATATTTTTGGGTGATGCAAGATTGCTCTTACACCCAGGATGCTCCTGCATCATATAGAGACTACAAAGACAAAGGTAATAAATCCTGCTATATTGTTGAAGAGGAAACTGATAGTGACACTAGTGAATCTGATAAATGTGATATTGAAGTTTTTTATATTGCTATGAAAGATGATTCTGATGAAGATGAGAAAACTACACTTATTTCTTATGTGAGTAAAGGTGATAAATGAATTGTTGATAGTGGTTTCTCACATCACATGACTGGTGATAAAAGTAAATTTGAAACCCTAGATCATTACAAAGGTAGAAGTGTTAAGTTTGGTAATGATGCACCATGTCCTATGAGAGGTAAAGGATCAATCAAGCTGACTGATAAAATCACATGTGAAAATTCTTATTGGGTTGAATGTCTTCACTATAATTTTTTGAGAGTTTCACATTTGAATAGTACTGGTTACCGAGTGGAATTTCATCATAGAAAGGCTAAAGAATTTGATGTTACTGGTGAACTAATTGGAAGTGAAGAACATATAAGAGGTAACTTATTCTATCTAGACCTATCTGAAGAAACATGTTTGTTTGTAGAATTTGATGATGTGTGCTTATGGCATAAGAGGTGGTGTCATGTGAATTTTGACAATCTTGTAACTATTAGCAAAAAGGAGAAAGTTAGAGCTTTGCCACGATTGAAGAAACCTGATAATGTGATGTGTAAACAGTGTCAATTGGGAAAAATGACAAAGTCTAGTTTTAAGAGAAAGACATATACTTCTAAAAATATTTTGGAATTGGTTCATACTTAAACCTTTATGGACCTATGGGAATGGAAAATTTGATACAAAAAGTGATGAAGGCATATTCCTAGGTTATTCCACTAAGAGAAAATCTTATAAGTGTTTGAATTCTAACACTAACAAAGTTATGGAAAGTGAAAATGTTAGAGTTGATGAATAGGAAGAAAAGAATGAATTGGAGGGAAAAAAAGAACATAAAGATTACAGATCTTTTATTTACATGGAAGGAGAGGCAAGTAATATTCTTGAACCAGATATAGAGTCACAGATAAGCAATGTTGGGCATCAGGAGGATGCTGCTGAGAATTAGAAAAATAATGTTGAGCATCAAGAGGATGTTGTTGACCATCAACAGGGTGTTGCCAAGAAATTAGAGGAAGAAGTAGATGACTTACAAGATGAATCTAAAATTCAAGAACAAGGAGAAAAGAAATCTAAACCTACATTGGTATAGTATGCAAGAAGACATCATAAGCCTAAGCAAATAATTGGAGATAAAGAATCTGGAGTCTTGACAAGTAAATTGAAAGACCCTACATGTTTACTATGTGAGTTTGATCCTAAGACTGAAAAAATTGCTTTAGAAAATGATGATTGGATACAATGCATGAATGAAGAGATTGATTGGATAGAAAAGAATGATACCTAGACTCTGGTGCCAAGACCAAAAGACAAAAATGTTATTGGAACAAAATGGGTATTTAGAAACAAGCTAAATGAACATAGATAGGTCACAAGAAATAAGGCAAGACTGGTATGCAAGGGGTATGCACAAGAAGAAGTAATTGACTATGGAGATACATTTTCCCCTATTGCAAGATTAGAGGGAGTAAGGACTCTACCTATATATGCTGCATATTAAGGTTTCAAAATATATCAGATGGATGTCAAATCTGCATTTCTGAATGGGATATTAGAAGAAGAGGTATACATTGAGCAACCTGAAGGATTTGTTGACCCGAGAAAGAAAAATATGGTTTGCAAGTTGAACAAGGCATTGTATGAATTGAAGAAAGCCCCCAGAGCATGGTATGAGAGACTGCACAATTAGTTGATAAAGATTAGATTTGAAAGAACAAATGACATTACCAATCTGTATATGAAGACAAAAAAAGGTAAAGAGATTTTGTTAGCTAAAATTTTTGGGGATTATATCATATTTTGAGTACAAGATGTCCTATGTCATAATTTTTCAAATGAGATGCAAATTGAGTTTGAAATGTCTATGTTTGGAGAGATAAAATTCTTAATTGGTTTACAAGTTTATCAGATGGAGAAAGGTATCTACATTACTCAATATAAATATGTTAAAGAGATACTAAAAACTTTTGGTATGGGGGACTCCAGACCAGTGAGTACTCCTATGGCTACTAGACAGAAACTATACAAAATTGATTATAGTGCTGAAGTGAATCAAACCTTGTATATATCTATGATTAGAATACTACAATATGTTGTTCACAGTAGATGAGATATTACCCTAGTAGTTGGGATTGTGGCAATATTTTTTGCCAATCCTAAGGTAAATCATATGATGGTGGTGAAAACAATCTTGAGATATCTGAAAGGAATAGAGGATTATGGATTATACTAAAAGAAGAATGAAAAAATTTAACTAAGAGCTTATGTTGATGCAGATTGGAATGGAAATGTTAATGACATAAAAAGTACAAGTGGTGGAGCATTCTTTCTAGGAAAGAGAATGGTCTCCTGGACAAGCAAGAAATGGAACTTCATTTCCCAATCTACAGAAAAATCTAAGTATGTAGTAGCAACAATGAATTGTTTAAATTTAGTGTGGATTAAGAAATTATTAAAAGGAATGAAAGAGGAAATCACTGAGCTGGTTTTTATTTTCTCTAAAAACACTCTAGTGTTATTAACATATCAAAGAATCAAGTAATGCACACAAAGACTAAGCATATTTCTATCAAGTATCATTAGTTGAGAGAGTTGGTTCAAGACAAAGAAGTGAGAATTGAATATGTGAATACAAAGGAACATTTAGTAGATATATTCACAAAAACTTTACCTTACAATGCTCATGATTATCTTAGAGGTAAACTAGGGGTGTTTCCCATAACTGAGGCTACCTAGTCAACTAGGAGCACTGCATCAAATGTGCTAAATAGAATATTTGACAAATTGATGCTGAAAATGTCACACTTTAGGAGTTTCCTAGAGTTGTGAGAAGTGAAGTGGAGATGATAATCAGTCATAAGAAAGATGGTAGAAGAAGAATATGACATACAAAACTAACATGATAACATCTACACATGGAAGATGGAAGCGACAGATACAACTTTTGCATTGTTGTCAAAAAGGGAGAGATTTTAATGAAAACACAAAGGGAGAATATTCAATGAAACCTAAGAGAGATGCATAAAAGATTCAAAGGGAGAAATTGTGTATATGGTCAGGCAAAAGAAAGTTGTGACTCAAAATGAAGCTAAGGATATTACAAAAATTTGATGCACATATTTTTTCAATTGTTTGGTAAATCATGTGTTATTCATGTGGTGTTGCCATCAATGCCAAAGAGGGAGATTGTTGGAAACTACAATTCAAACAATTGTTATATTGTCATTGATAACAAACCTTAACTAGTAAGATAGTTTCTATCTAGGACCTACCATATCTATTGATTGATGAAGAGGATTTGGGAAAGGAGATAACAAGAGAACCTAAAAAAAGGTTGAGTTATTTGATACTTCAATGGTTACTTGATTAGTTGGCACATTGATAAGATAATATATTGTTTATCTAAGTAAGAAGAAAGACTAGAGAGGTAGGCTTAACCGAGAAAAAGTGAAGAAATATAGTTTAAGCTGAGTGATGTTAAGTTTCAACCGAGCACTAGTAAATGCCAAGTAAATCTAGTGTTGACCAAACATCAGTAATTGCCAAGCGTCAGGAAATTATTGAGCAAAGACAATGTTTTCCAAGGAAGACAGTTTGTAGTGGTGACCGAGATACATAGTGATGACCGAGGAGAAGAACATAGTATTGACTAAGTGTCAGTAAATTACATTTGGAGAAAGAATTATGATTCCTAGCTGACATAGTTGAATTCTTGGGATATGTAAAGTGTGTTGACATTATTAATGAATTATATGGAGTATTTAGTGCATGGTAAATCATTTTCTTATGCATTCAAAGAGAAGTTTGGAGATATATCTAGAAGGAAGGATGAAGAACATAATGATGGAAGGATTCGATGAATCTGACCTAAACCTAAGATCTACAGAGGAGATTAAGCAGAAAAAGATGGATGTACCTAATCGAAGAGGTATAAAGGAAAACCTAATTGTGAGGTTATGAAGTATGAAGAAGAGGTTGATGTTATTGACTAATAAGTCTAAGCAGAAGGCTAAAGGTGATATTGTGAAGGAATTGAACAAAGTTGTGATTGCTTGAAGCAAATTCTGAATAGATCAAAGATGGAGATGGAAATGGAGATCAGTCAGTAAATCAACATATATGTGTGAAGTGGATCTTTATTTGTAAAGGTTAGCTTTTCACAGAGCTCACTTTAGAAGAGTAAAAATTAGTAGCATGTTACAAAGTGGTTTTTCCCAAGTTGGATTTCCACTATAAATCCTGGTGTTATACTTGTGTGAATGTTTTGATATGAATGTTGTTTTGATTGTGTAAAAATAGGTTTTGAAAGGACCCAAAACCTTTTACATCGAGATTACAGATAAATCATTAAAATCCCAAAAGAGATAGTACAATAGCATAACAAAAACTAATGAGTTCTCCCAAAAGGTGAAAAGAGGATAGCAAGAAATAACAAGACAACAAAAAGATAGCTAGATAGTCTTCATAAGTTCAGCTGCCTGATCAGCCAATAGTTGCATATTTGTTGAGGACACCTTTAGCTCCTCCAAATATTTATTCTCATCGGAATCCATATTTTTAAAGCTCTCTCTAGTCCTCTTCTTGATGTGAATATTGTTATATTCTGCAATTTAATTACTTTTGGATAGTGTACTACATGTTATATGTTTCTGATATATGTTATAAAGACCAAGTTGAATAGATGATTAGATCTGAGATTGTTGAGGTGCTAGAAATTTCAATTGGTACATCTAGACCTGAGGATAACTGATTCACCCCCCCCCCCCCCTCAGTTATTCTAAAATACTCTAACAGTTAGAGACATCCTTCAGCAAGTTGTTCTAGAAATCACAATAAGTGAGGACACTCCCATTTTAGATCAACTTGCATCTCTAACAAATCGTATCAATGCCCCTGATATAGATGCAAAGAAGAGAATTGAAGAGACGGATGAAGAAAAAATAAAATTGAAATTAGTTGATAAAATCAGTCAACAAGTGGCTATAAATAAGGTGAAACTTTTTTTGGTAATTACTGAGCTACAATCTATTACTCAGAAAATTATACAAATTTGGTTTAAGTTATGCACTGTGGACCACTTCGTTGTTGATATTAGTGAAAAGATTAAGAAACTATATGAAGAGATCTTGGCCAGTTCAAATTCATCTCTAACTGAGCCCAATGATTTTCACAAGCATATACTAAAATCTCAAGAACTGAGGCAGTTGAGATTGGACTTGAGGAAGTAGGAAGACACTATAAGTGACCAAGTCACTGAGTTGCAAGCTGAGCTACTTCCACACTTGAAAATTATGGAGAGACATATTGAGAAGGCTAATGCCTTATTTTCTACCCTAGAGATTTTAGTTTTGGAAAATGCCTTTGACATGCATGCACAAGTCAGTCTAGAGCACATTGATCTTGATAACTTGAAAGAGGAATGGGAAAACCTCTTGGCTTCATTACAGAAAACCCACAAGCACATTTTTGACAAGCTATAAGTACATTTTTGTTTTGGTATTAATTTCAAAAAGGAGGAAATCATGTATATTCCACCATGTGCTTCACTATATACCAAGAACATGCACAAAGGGGGAGTTAGTCAAATCTTTTGGAGAGTATGCATATATTTTTTATTCATATGGAATAGAGTTTTGATACTAATGCCAAAGGGGGAGATTGTTATCTCTATTTGAGCATTAAGTATTATCATTAGTATCAAATGAGTTCAGTCGGTAATCTAATTTATTTAGTAGGTAAAGGTTGGAATAAGGAGTTAAACAAGTTAGTTGGTTGAACTTACAATGCCTTCACACCAGGCAGATACAAGGAAAAACCTTAAGCTAAAAGATCACAGGTTTAACTGAGCATGTTTACCAAGCATCAGAAAAATATCGAGTACCGATTTAGTACACACCACACATTCTACACACCAAGCATTATTTATTCACTGAACAATGAATGCAATGTTTACCGAGTTATTCAAGAAATGACATAGTAATAAGAAATGACACATATCTCTATGCAAATGATTTACACGGATCTACAAAATTTATTAACAAGATCGAGACACATTTATTATGGATGTAATTATTTAATTTTGTGATGATTCTTATGTAACAATTAGATCTAGGTTATTTTTGTACACTATTGATCTTAGGTTTTCTAAGATGTTGTAAATCTAATTGTTATCTCTATTGAGCATTCAAGGTTGTCATTAGTATCAAAGGTTTGTAAAGATACCAGTCGGTCACTTACATTGAGCTAATCAGTAACATGAAGCAAGATAGTCTAGTCGGTAAAGTATATACCGAGCAATAGATAGTTTACCGACCACCAGCAGACACCGACACCGACAGACATTAAACACCAAGCATCACAGTATACACTGAGCAGTTTATACAGTGTTTACCAAGGATCATAGAAAATGGCATAGTCATCTGAAATGGGACATACTTCTATGCATACAATTACAACGGTTCATAAAATCTTTTACCAAGATCGAGGAACATTTAATGTGATGATATTCATTAAATGAAATGTATATCTTTTTTAATAGTTGATCTAGGCTATTTTTGTACACCATAGATCTTAGGGTTATGACTATGTTGTGTAACCTAATTTTGTAAAAGTGGAAAAAACATAACACTATATATTTGTGTGTTCACATATTTTTTGGTGTGAGCTGATATATGAATCACAGAGCACTTGGAGCAATTACCTAACTTCAAGTCTATCAGTTAACAAAGCAGAACCGAGTATAGAGGAATTCAGATTGAGTAGAATTAGTAGAGGCTACCAAGAAGTTCAGAGCAGAGATTCATCACAAGTAAGGTGATATTTTATCAGATCTTATAGATCTATATCAGACAATTGAGTTTTCAAATAGCAGATAATTGCCTATTGCTTTCTGACAATTGTAATAGAGTTTTGGATAAAATATCTTAACAGAGTAGACTTAACAATCTTATGTAAATCTCTTAACCAAGTACACACTTCATTAGTGTTGTTAAAATCCTATAACTAGGTAGATCTAGCAGATCAAACATGTCACTCCTAACAGGGTGAGATCACTGGAAGTGATCAAAACTTGTAGCCCTAATAGACAAACCTTTTCTATTTGCAGTAGTGAAGAATTTGTGGGTGTCATCCCCACCACAGTTTTTACCTTTTAACAAGGGTTTTTGTGTTACCAAAATACTTGTGTCATGTGATTGTCATATTGATGTCATGTTGTTTAATTTCATAAGTTAAATGAATGATTGATACAGGCAGTTAGATTCAAGTTGTTTTGGTCAGTTATTACTATTTACAATTATATATCTGAAAGGTTTACAAGTAAAAGTTTTGAAGGCACTGATTCACCCCTCCCCTCTTAGTACCTATCTCTCCTAATTCCAACAATTGGTATCAAAGCGCAGTTCTCCTATTGAACAGTTTAACCACTGAAGGGTAAAGATCTAAGTCATGGAGAGATACAAGCTTGACAAGACTATTGAGAATCAGAAGATACAAATGCAAATGTTTTTGGAACAGTATAAGCAAGCCAAGGAAGGACTGAAGAAATTATTGGTTTAAAGGAAGAACCTAGATATTCTACAAAATGAGATCGGTTACCATGAAGAACCTATTGATGAAATGTTTGAGCATATTGGATCTAGTTCTGGAAGCATTTCTAATGGATCTGAAAGCATAATCACTGATTTATCTAAAAAAAATCAACATTTAACTGATCAAGTGAAAGCACTACAAATCAATCAAGAATCTCAGATGGTGAGAATGGTAGAAACAAAAAATAATGTAAGACAAGCCGAACAAGAAAGGAATCTGGCTATTGATGACCGAAGATAGATGACTGAACAACTTCAAGCCAAAGAGAGTGAGATACAGAGACTCACTAATCGTCATTTCCAAGTAACTAATCAAATGATGACTATAAATCAAGAGGTAAACTGAGTGAATGGAGAATTGTCAAGAAGACTAGAAGATGTAGCAAGACTCGGAGAAGAAAATGAGAAGCTAAGAAATGAAGTGAAAAATCAACAGCAACAAAATGAAATGAAGAAACTTGTCGAGGACAGTTCTAAGAAGATTGATGATTTTTTGTCTAATCAAAGAAGATTTGGGGGTAGAGCTAGAATAGGCTACACTAGTGAAGGAGAATCATCACAACAAGCTGAATAAGTCAACATCAATCAAAATCAAAAACCTAAAGTTTTGGCATGTTATCACTATGGCAAACCGAGACATACATATAATGTGTGTAGAAGCAAAGCACAAGGTAAACCTCCTGTTACTCCTAAGTTAAATGGATATTGTTACTACTATGGTAAGTTTGGACATCCTTCTTATGAGTGTAGAGCTAAACAAAATGATCTTGCTAATAATACCACTATAGAGAAAATATGCTATGCTTGTAATAAACATGGACACACTACACAAGAATGTAAGGCTAAGATGAAGCAAGTATGGACTCCTAAGTAGCAAACATAGCTAAAGCCCTATCAACCAAAGAGACAAGGTAACTCTTATGTTTGGGATTATAATGCATGGCCTAACTGCACTACTTGTAGTAGATATGGACACACTGCAGCAAATTGTTACGAAAAGAGTTAGATTGGACAATCAAGAAGCTGGACAAGCACTAGAATGGCTTGTATGCACTGTCATAGGGTCAGTCATTTAAGCAAGAATTACAGAGACTGAGCACCAGATGAAAACCATATATTTGAGAGTAGATATACTATCACATATATCACAAAGTTAAGGAACACTATGTGGAAGAAGGCATCTAATGAGAATGCTGAGTCAAGTAATGTTGTCGGTGAAACCTCATCCACTAGATTGGGTGACATCAGTACCTCCACTTAAGGTGAAATAGGTATGTATGGGACTGACATCTCAAATGATCATATTTTACATACAGTTCCTTATGCATGATGTACTTATACCAAATTAGCATGAATAAAGATGTACTATGGTTTAGATGTTATGAGCTAACAATGTTATACAGTCGGTAAAAGAGAGATCGGGCATGGGTTACCCATCGGTAATCACTATCTAAGGTTAACCAAGCACATGTATCAACCGATGAAGAAATCCTATGTTAATCAAGTGGATAAAACTTTGATTTGTCACCAAGCTGACAGCTATTTCATACCGAAAGTTAGGTTAAGCATTTATTGCATGAAAGTTTGAGTGGGAATATGGAAAAGCCTATAAATACATGGGAATAGAGTTCATTTTTACATTGCAATTTTGAAGAGTGGAGATTTCACAGAGAAGAGTTCGAGCTAGTAGAGTTTTTAAGAAGGATTCAAGGCTACTTTAGATCGAACGGACATCACTCTTCAATAATTCTGAGTAAGTTCATTTGCTATCAAACACTTTTTATCCTGTTGCTTGCCAAAACCCTAGAATTGATTTATGGCATCTACATCATCTGCAAGAAAATCACAAAGTATTAAGGAGGAAGTTAATCTAATCATTACAGAAAATTTCAACGAACCAAATTTTAAGCCACATCCCAAGGTCATAGCACAAATAGATACAATGAGTGCTTTTTCAAGTAGACCAGAAAGGGTTTTATTGACAAAAGATGTAAGATCATATATTCATTACAAAATTGGAGAAGTTGGAGATTTTGAAACTATCGCAGCATATCAACAAATCTATGGCACCGATGGCAAATTGAAAATAGATCACAAGAAGATTGAGGAATTAGGGTTATCATGTTTTACACACTTTCCGCAATCATTTAAAACTGATTAGATCAGAATCATTTTGAGCAGGTATCACGATGAAAAATTCTAGCTGGATAAACTGATAGAGGTCAACAAGAAAATGATCAGTAGGGTTACTGGGATCCCTACAACCGACAAGGCTAAAGCCTTCCATAGTTCTTCATGACCGGATATTGAGAAGAATACTAGAGCACAATGGGATGGTCAGGCACTAAAGATTTTGACAATCAGAGACCCAGTAGTTAAGTTCACAGCACATGTGATCAGGTACAAGTTATTTCAATCAAGAAAACTCAACAGCGTACCCTGTAGCATAGTAGACATGGCGCACAAAATTGTGGTAAAAGGTCACCAAGTTGTTCTTGCCGAGGTACTATTTCATCAACTTCAGAAGAATATGAAGACAATAAGAAAGAAGTCTAATACATGTAAGTTTGGATCACTACTTGTTTGCATATTTTTCTACCTTCAAAAGTATGTACCTGGCATCGGTAAAGTAAATTGGAAACCAAATATACCAATAGCTAAACAGATCAATGAAATGATGAATAAGTTAGGAGATAAACTAAATATAGAGTTTGATGCATACTTCAAAGAGTTTCAGACTAAAATGCATAAAAGAAGTAGAATTATGAGTGAATTAGTTCAAATATTTGAGAATGATATATCCTTTGTAGTCAACATAGATTATACTTTGATAAAAGTAGTTGAACCTAGGATAAAATGGTTGGCACCAATGGGCTATGAAATGAACCATGATTTCACACTAAAATCTATTAATGCACTGATTGCATTACCAAAAGATCCCATCGCCACTAGGTTCAGAGTATATGAAGAGGCCAAATCTAGAATTTCAACAAATATAGAGATTGATAAAATATCTAGAAAGGTAAAGAAGATGAAGAAAAATCTCACTGCTAAATATGGAGATGTGTCTGAGACATCTGAAGAGACACCGGTTGAACAGGAAATCGAAGGTCAGTTACAGTTGGCTGACAAACCATATGATATTGAGGAGACCGAGTCTGACAAAGAAGATCCTGTATGCACCCTAAAATGGTCACCTAGACTTTGGGCCCCCATTCAGCAATTTATCAAATCCCTGAATCAGTATTTTCAAAATCAAGCATTTTTCAATTATATCAATTTCCTTGATCAATTCCTGGTTCTATCATTTATTCAATTATTTTCTATGGGCTAACCATTTTATCCTAAAGTCTTTATTTATTTAAAAGGAATTTCCTCCCCTCTTATTAAATAAAAAGCCCCCACTTTTCCTCTTATCCTAAGTTGCACAAATAAAGCATTATTCTTATTTTATAAAAGAAGAAAAGCACTTTTTGTCTCATATGGACACAAAAGTCAACTCTTATTTTTCCATTGGAGGATATTTGTGCACATGGATTGTTCCTCTTTCAAGCTCCACCCTTGATTAAATCTTTTGCCTCTTAATCTCCATGGTCCATTCTTTTTCAATTCTTTTAAAAGGAGAGCTCTTTTTTCATTCTTAGACCCCAACTTTTTATGCTAATCTTATGTTGCAGGATTTTTTGGAGACTTTGGAGCCTTTGGAGATCATTCTTGCTTTCTAGTTTCTTTCTTGCATCATAGCTTTCATGGCATCTAGCTTAGTTTCCTTTATGCTTTAGATTATCTCACATAGCTTTATTAGCAAGGGTTTGTAATACTTTTCTTTCATAGCTTAGCTTGCATCTTCATTCTTAGCATAGCTTGCATTGCTTTGTATTTTCATTGATTCTTGAGGATATTGGCATTCTTGCCCTTGTCTCATTGAATCTCCCATTGTGCGGTTTACTAGCAAGGTTGCATGCTTCAATAGCTCTAGCTGAGAGTACCATCAACATCCTTGTGACTCCATGCCTAGGGAGCTCTAGGTCACTTTCTCAAGGTTTCCCATTCATGGATTCCCTTGGCAGTAATGACTTAGAGAAGTGCACTATTTAGTGTGTACATTTTTGGTGCCCACCATGGGGAAGAACACTCTTATTTTGTCCTTCCTTTTATGCATTTCTGTCATTTTTTTGTCAATATTTGTTTGTTTTTTCATCAATATTTGCTCTTTGGTTTTTTCTGACAGAATTATCATGTGACAATTTTCCAGTGTCATACGATAGTTTCTTATATACCAGTGTGATATTTTACCAGTTAAAATATCGCATGCTTTGGTAGATTATGTCGCACTGTTGTTCTATACTCTATCACATGTAGGTATCAGGAATTATCACATAGAGATAAAGTATCACATTAGTACAGAGCAAAATATCGTACGACTCTTCCTCTAACAAAAATATCACCCAGGCTTGGCAGTGAGCAATTTTTGTCATTTCTTTGCAAGATTTACTTGGTTTGATTCGGATTTTTGATTTGTTGTGGTAGAACAGGGGTCTATTTATAGATTTCATTTTGTTTTGATGTGCTAACCATTTTCAAGCTAACAAGTTGTGCTTGTAGGTGCTCTCATTGCTTGATTATTTTCTTAAAAGAATGCATGTCAAAGCTCCAAATGCACAAGGGCTACTAACAGTTTTCACAGGGCTGCCCAAAGCATAAAAACCAATCAAGTGCTTGTTTAATTACTTTCTTTTGAGTGTGGCATCTACTAGTTGTTTCATTTATTAGGCACTTAATATCTTGTTGTAGAAATCTTTGGGTGGTAGGAGAAGTATGCTCTTCACCCTTGTGGTGAACCAGAAAATCTTAACCCATCTTTGGATTTTGAAAGCAAGAGGGTAATTGAACCTTTGCTTGGTTTGTTTGGGAGAAATTTTTGAGCTAGGAGATTATGCTCTTCACCCTTGAGGTGAAACAAAAATCCTGACACTCAAAGGTTGATCCACTCTTTTTTTAGCTCTTAGAATCCTTTAGCAGGCCTGCTCTTGAGAAATCAAGAGGAATGACCCAAGTGGGGACAAGCTTTTTGTCAGCTATTCTGACCCACTATAAACTCAAGGCTATCAAGGACACAAAACCTTGGTAGACGTAGTACTTGTCTTCACTTGATGTGAGTACTTGTGGGATTGTGACCATGAGAAAAATGTTGACCAAGAATGCTTAAGGTACTCTTATGGCCGTGAGGTCCGTTACTTTCCGCAAGGTAAGGAGTCCTTTTGGGGAGAAAGAGGGGTACGAACGGAAGCCCTTACTAAGAACCATAGATAGAAGCCACCCTATTTTGTCACTCAGCTTCTTGGTGCAAGGATTGATCCTAGTGGACTAACCTAGATTACCCCAAGATTACTCACCATCTATGTTCCTTTGGTTGTGTCATTGGCACTTCCACGACAAAACCAATATCTATTATGGGTAACCACTTTGTGTGAGGCAATGGAGCATCAAGTGTGGGCCAAGTTGTTAAGTATTGAGCCATTGTCTTTTTATGCTAGTAAGTGCTTGGAGTGTTCTCACTGTGATCTACCCATGTAAACATTCTCAAAATATCAAACATCATGGTAGCATTCATAGGATTTTATTACTTTGATATCACAATTACTTGTCTTGGCAAGGTTTCTTTTGCCCTTGTGCAAGTGTTTTATGACATTTTTTATCACATACTATTTGCAAACATGTCTGATTACTGCTGTCACTGTTCTTGAAATTGAAAAATCCAACCTTCAAATTGAAATTTTGACCAAATTGGCCTTAAAACTGAGATTTTTAACACTCACTGGTCAAGAGTCGTACGATCGTGAAACTATATCACACATTGTACTGAGATTTGTTGTGCAATAGTTCATTCTTGGAAAACTATCGCATAGCTTTCCTGGAAAGTATCGTACAAGCTACCTGGAAACTATCACACTGCTTACTGTGAAATATCGCCCAGCCAGAAACTATCGTACTGTTAGCTTGGAAACCATTGCACAGAGTCTTTTTGTTGTTTGTCTGGTTTATGCAACTTTCAGTCTTTCCTTAGTCAACCAGATTTTAGTAGGTGACTTACTCTACTGCTAGAAACCTATTTGTACCTTGGGTTCCTATTTTTAGACCCCTTGAATTAGTGTTCATTGATTTTACAAAATTAATCTTGTTTGTCATTGATAAGTTAGAGATCATCCTTGTTGAAAAAGTACACCTTTAGATTCTTTGGTAACACACTTGGAGAGTTTCAATACTCTTTTGTCCAAATCACTTTCATCAAAATTCAATTTCAATTTCAAATATATTTGGGTAAATCCATCCTCCTAGTCCATATGTGTTAGGATACTCATCATTTTATTATACACCTCTGTGGCAGTGTTGGTTTACACTTTTTTTCAGCTTTCTATCTCACCATCTCTTTTTGGACAATTGAACACTTTCACTATCCTAGTTTGGTATTGATGTTTCATAAGGTCATCTTATAACCAAGAGTCTTTTTCTTTCATGTCGGTTATGACAAGGTACCAAGTTAGTCAAGGAAAATTACCTCAAGCTTTGATTAGTTACCCTTAGTCCAAACTTGTCAAAAGTGAAAGGGGAAGGAACCTGTCTTTGATCAATCACCTAGGAGCGAGTCTGAGGCTTGGTTTGACCCAAAGAGCAATCCTAGTGAGTTGAGTACCTCTTTACCACCTTCTCAATCAGATATGGACATGAGCTACACCATGACTAGAAAGAAAAGAGAAGCGATGGATCAAACTGTTGATGACATTTTCCAAAGACATAGGGATAACATGCTATTCCGTGATGACAATCAACTTGAATCACCCCCTATTAACTCAAGATATTTAGATGCCCATCAAAGAGCCGAAATAAATTATGGGAAAGCTCACCAAGATGCATGGTCACAACATGAAGACCAAAACAATGAATCTGGTGATGCTCATGTGAATGGAGCATTCACTAACGACTTGTTCAAACACTCAAGGTCCAACTCGCCGCTCAAAACAACCTCAAGAAATGCAAATGAAAGGCTTAAAAGAATTGAGTGCAAAAAGAAATCCTTTTTGGACAAAAAATATGCTAAAGAAGAAAGGTTTAGACACCTAGAGGAAGAGAAACAAGCCTTGCTAGAGTTGAGAAGAAAAGCATTCCAAGAGGAACAAGATAGGCTTTTAGCCCAACAACTCAATGATCAATTCAACAATAGGGGTACCAATAGTGGAAACAACTCTCCACCCTCTACTCCCTCAAGAACCTCAAGAAGCATAAGGTGGCCAAGGACCCCTTCAAGATCTCCTAGTCTAGAGGAAGGAGGATTTCACAACATAGGAGATGAACACCTCCTAGGAACTTGAGACAACCCTCCCAACGAGCTCATCATGGCTCTCAACATGGAGGAAGTAGTGAAAGTTTTGATGATCAAGATTTTATGAGAATGCAACAAGAGCCACTATTCCAACAATATGTGGAGAAGTATCTTGATCAAAACAAAGATAGGTTCCTAGAGAGCTTGATTAACAAGGGTGCCAGAGTCCCTTACAATTTTGATGTGGATAGAAGAATTAAGAAACAAGGACCCTCTCAAGAAGAGGAGATTAAGAAACTCAAACGTATGATGGAAAAGGTGTTGGCACCTAAAAGTTCCTTTTCACTTGATTCTATTTGTCCTAATCCTTTTGATAGAAGTGTAAGTATGATGGATTTTCCAAGGAAAGTTGAAATCCCACAATATGACAAGTATGATGACAATGGTGACCCACATGATCATGTGTGTCAATTCTACATCATGAGTTTTGAGTTTCACCAAGATGAGTCCTATATTATGAGATTATTTCCAAGGAGCCTCAAGGGCCAAGCCATGGAGTGGTTTACCAACATAACCCCTCCTGTCAAAACTTTCAAAGAACTTGTCCATAGATTTGTTCAACACTTTGCATACAACCTGTCAAGATCAGTCACTATGTTAGACTTATGCAATTTGAAACAAAACCAATGGGAATCCTTTGTTACCTTCTTGCAAAGGTGGAGATGATTGTGCTCCCACTATTCTAGGACTATTCCTGAGCATGAAAGGATTGACATCATTGTTAGTAATTTAGTGCCTAAAATGCGGTATGAGGTTCTGAAGATGGTCTTTGATTCCTTCGACACTATGGTCGAAACTGCATATTGAATTGAGGATGTCTTGAAAGATCAAGGCATTTTGACCAAACATAGCAATAACAACAATGGTCAGAATACTAACAATGCTAATAAGGACAAAGGAAAACACTTGCACTAGAACAAGAATAAGCAAGTAGTCAATGATAGAGTTGTGGACTCTTCCCAACCCAAAGATCAGGGAGTCCTCCATTTGTCTAGTGCAGTCCAAGCTATGAAGCTCAATACATCCTCCAGCCAACAAGAGCATAAACCAAAGTATCAAGAAAAGCCTAAGAAGGAGAGGCGATAATTTTCTAAACTGGGTGACTCCTATGAGGATGTTTTCAAGATGCTTATTTCCAATAACCTTGCACAACCAAAAGATCTAGCAAATTTCTGCATACCTAATGTTAAGCCACATTGGTGGAATGAAAAAGCTTTCTGCAAATTCCATAATGGCATTGGCCATGACATTGAACATTGCTGGAAGCTTAAACACCTCATTCAGGATCTTATTGAAATTGGAAAACTTCAGATTGATGGGTTGAATACCAATGTAGACCACAAGGCATTCAAGGAGCCTTTGCCCAAATATGAAAAGGGGGAAACCTCTAAAACCAAGAATGGCAAGGCTGAAATCAACTATACCTACACACGTGCAGAAAACATGGTCAATATGCTTGAGATTGTCGAGGAAAGTGTCAACATGATGAAAGACAAAGATCCTTATGGTTATGATGTGGGCTCTCCTCCTATATTTGATGAAGAACCTATGGTAGTGCTTAGGGGTCCTCACTCTCAAAGGTCATCCCAAGCTCTTAACACTATCACTAGAAGCCAAAGTCAAGGTCCTATGGTTATTAGAGGTCCTAGTTCTAACCAGTCTAGCAAACCCAAGCAAGTAACATCTAAGAATATCACCACCAAATCAGCAGTCAACCCTGAACTGAGCTATAATCTTGTTGACCAGTTACAAAGAATGCCAGCTTAAATCTCAATTTTTGAACTCTTGAAATTTTCTCCAAGACATAAGCATATCCTTGAGAATGCTTTGCATGCAGCCAATGTTCCTAACAATATAGATGTTGACCAATTCTAGAACATGGTTAACCACCTTGACAGCCTTCATTACCCAACATTCTCAGAAGAGGATGACAAAGCTTTGAGCCATCCACATAATCTTTCCCTTCATATCGAAGTCATGATCCACAAGACCTATGTTAGACGTGTGTTGATTGATGGGGGTGTTAGGCTCAACATTTTTTCTTGTCTAACTACAACTAATTTGGAATTTGATTGAAGAATCTATGATTAAAGATCACTAAGGAGTTGCTGATTAGATATGTAATATGATTAAATTAGTATTATGTTTTCATTGATGTCAACAAGTTTGACAGCACTTATCTTGTAAGTTACTATACCAAGACATCTGAAGAAAGGTGAAAGAGATGAAGAATAGAGAAATCTACATGAGGAAAGATGTACATGATAGATGAGGATAAGGAACACATTGAGTAACTTGTTGATGAGTCTATGACTTGGTGATATTGACTTTATTATGTTGCATTCATCTATGATGAAGTATAGAGTTGAAAGACACAAAGCAGTGTTGTCAGTAAATGAAGCATTTCTAGTATACATCGATGGAGTATAGTGTATATCGATCATAGTATTAACTAAGTAGTATTCACTGATGCATTTCTTTTTTAACTAAGCAAAACAAAATTAATTAAATGATTAGTTTAGCCGATAAGATTGATGAGCTAGCAAGAGTATAACATTGAGGTAACAGATAATGTTTGTTACACAGATCAACGATTGACAAAATTCAGGGAAGATCTAACGGAGAATATTGAAATGTGTTATTGACACAAGTACCGAGAAAGTTGGAAGTGGAAAAATATATGAATGTGGTTAAGCAGCAAAATTTGATGGTGGAGAAGAAAATGATTTACTCATCAATATAAGAGAATAGAATTTCTTTATGAAAGAGCTAGAAGAATTAGAAGCTATAGGAATATCACATGAACAAGGTTTTCATGCATTTTGATCATACCAGTTAGTAAGAACTGAGTAGTAGAACAATTACTGAGCTACATAGAGCAATTATCGATGGACAGTAAGTTGATACAGTATTGAATCTGAAGTGAAATATTGATCAAAAGGATTTGTATGGACTAAATATTGATCTATAATCTGCAATTGAAGTTGTATTAAGGTAGGTCATTTACTGTTACATATTTAACCATTGTATACAGACAAAATCTCTTAACCGAGTGGACTCTAAAAGTCTTATGATGTATCATTCATAGAATGAACATTGTTATCCTATTAACCCCATAGTGAATGCTGGTTGGACGATAACTTCTAGTCTAAAATCCTCTAGCAAGGTCACACCTAACAGTGTGTTTGTAAACCTTTAACAGGGTTGGGTCTTAACTCACCTCACTTCAGAAGAGTGAAAAATTTTGGGTTGCTAGTCCTAGGTGGTTTTTCCCTTTACAGGGTTTCCACGTTAAATCTCTTGTATTATGTGTTGATTGTGATATTTTTTTGTTATCATTCTTTACATGTTACATGTTAGATTTGATCAGTAAATTTTATAGTATTAGACTAGTAATCGGTAAAAGCATAGATAGTGAAAGTATTTAGTGTTTACCGACGTGCAGAAATAAGAGAAGTTGTTTTGAATTATACATTTTGTATTGGGACATTGGATAACTGATTCACCCCCCTCTTAGTTATTCTAACAATTGGTATCAGAGCTGTGGTTGCTTGGAACAGAGTTTTAAGGACTTAAGCATAAAGGTCTCAAGAAGTATAAGAGGGAAGTACCAAAACTGAACAAAGAGAACTTCGCAGTATGGAAAAGTAGAATGAAGCTACACATATCTAGAATTGGGAGCTCTACACTAGATCTGATGGAGAATGGCTACATACAACCACCCACTGGTCCCTTAACTCTTAATCAACTGAAGGACAAGCATGAACACAATGTTACTATGATGGAACTTGCTGCTGCCTATACCAACATTGAATTTGAAGATATTAAGACATGCACGATTGCCAAAGGAATGTGGGATAAATTAACACAAATATATAGTGGAGATCTGAATGTCAAAAGATCCTGAGCTGAAAGTCTGAGAAGCAGATTTGATGATATGAGAATGAAAGAAGGTGAGAACATTGTCCAATATTCAAATAGACTCAAAGAGGTGGTACATGCTATTAGAGCATCTGATGGAGTAATTGATGATGAAATAGTGATAAGCAAGATTCTCAGAAATTTGCTACCAGTTTATGCAATCAGGATTTCTGCAATTCATGAAACAAGAGCTACATCCAACCTTACTCTTGACACTCTGATTGGTAAACTTACAACCTTTGAATTAAACAACTTTGATAATAGTGTTGTTCCTTCTATTGAATCTACTTTCATGTATTCTTTGAAGATTGGAAAATCTAGCAGGAATAGTAAGAATTGTGATAGTGATGACAATACCAATGATGATCTTGATGAGCTTGAAGCACTTATAGCCAAAAGATTTCCCAAAAGAAAAGGAAGGTATAGAGGTAAGCTACCTTTGGAATGCTTTAATTTTAAAGAAGTCAGTCACATTACTGCTAGATGTCCTTAGAAGAAAGATGATGATAGATCCAAAGATCGATTTGAAGCAAGCTATGGGAGAAGAGTCAACAGAGGCTACGGACACAACAACAGAGACAACCGAGATGAAAAAGGAAAAAAGGTCTGTTACATAGCCAAAGATATTGAAACTGAATCTGATTCTAATGATGATATAGAAGTTTTATTTGTTTCTATGAAAGATGACTCAGAAGAGGAAGAGAAACATGAAGAGACAGCACTGATCTCTAAAGTAAGAAGAAATGATACATGGATCATAGATAGTGGTTGTACACATCATATGATAGGTGATGTAGAGAAGTTTGATCATCTTGTTGAATATAATGGAGGATCTATTAGAATGGGAAATGATGCACCTTGTATGGTAAGACATAAAGGATCACTAATGATCAATGATAGATTACAATGTGAAAATGCATATTGGGTAGATGGATTGAACTATAATCTATTAAGTGTGGCTTAGCTGAACAATTCAAGCCACCAACTGGCTTTTGAGAGAAAAAAGGTGAAGATCTATGATGATGGAGGAAGACTTGTCGAAACTAGTACATAATTCAGAGGTAATCTATTTTATCTTGATATGGATCAATCTTCTTGTTTGCTAATAAAGGATGAAGATTCTTGGTTGTGGCACAGAAGGTTATGCCATGTGAACTTTGACAACATGATCAAGATTAGTAGAAAGAAAAGAGTTAGAGGATTTCCTAACTTGACAAAACCTGATCATGCCATGTGCCATGAATGTCAAAAAGGTAAGATGACTAAGTCTAGTTTTAAAAGAAAAGACTATTCAACAAAGAAGATACTTGAGTTGGTTCATACCGATCTATGCGGTCCTATGAGAACTCAGAGGTGTTCTGGTGATAGATGTTTTATTCTTTTTGTTGATGACTATACTAGACTGATGACTGTTATGTTCTTGAAAGAGAAATCTAAAGCTTTCAAAATGTTTAAGTGGTATAAAGCTAAGGTAGAGAAAGAAATTAGAAAGGAAATAAAATGTTTAAAATCTGATAGAGGAGGTGAATTTATCTCTAAAGAATTTACTAATTTTTTTAATGAGCATAGAATCAAAAGATAGGTATCTGCAAGGAGGACACCTCAGCAAAATGGCATTGCTGAAAGGAGGAACAGGTCTATAATTGACTATGCTAGAACATTGATGATACAGAAGAATGTTTCTACATATTGGAGGGAAGTTGTCAATACAGCTGTGTATGTTCTTAACCGAGTACAACTAAAGAAGGACTCCAACTGAGCACCTTATGAACTATGGTTTGGACACAAACCTACTGTAAGTTATTTCAAAATTTTTGGAAGTAAATTCTTTATTCTGAAAGATGAGAGAAATGGAAAATTTGATTCTAAAGGAGATGAAAGAGTATTTCTAGGATATTCCACTACAAGTAAAGCATATAAATGTTTGAATAAGGCTACAAATAAGATAGTTGAAAGTACTAATGTTCATGTTGATGAGTTTGATGACAAGTACATAGAGGAAAGTACAAAGGAACCAGAAGACTATGGTAGATTCACTTACATTGAACATCTAGAGTATCTATCGATGCCGCAAGCTGTGACAACTGGTCAGCAAGGAAATAATGCAAGACAACAGGCAATACAAACTGAGGAACAAGATGGAGCTACTGAGCAAGGAAATGACCCTAAGCAGGATGAGCAAGAAAAAAGAAATCAAGTTTTGGCCAGTTTTGTCAGAAGAAATCATCTTGAAACACAAATCATTAGAGATAGACATGCTGGAATGCAAACTGGAAGCAAAACAAGACAAGGTGCATTTTTAATTTGTGAATTTGAACCTAAAACTGTGAAAGTTGCATTAGAGATGAAGAATGGGTTAATGCAATGAAGGAAGAAATAGAGAAAGTAGAGAAGAAAAAAACCCGGTCCTTAGTACCCCAACCAAAAGATAAGAATGTTATCGGTACTAAGTGGATATACAGGAATAAATTGAATGAAAATGGTGAAGTCACAAGAAATAAAGCTAGATTGGTATGCAAGGGATATGCACAAGAAGAAGGCATTGACTATGGTGAAACATTTGCACCTATTGCTAGATTAGAAGGAGTTAGAATGCTACTTGCATATGTTGCACACAAGAAATTCAAAGTCTATCAAATGGATGTGAAGTCAGGATTTTTGAATGGTATACTTGAAGAAGAGGTCTACATTGAACAACTTGAAGGATTTGTTGATCCTGACAACAAAGACATGGTATGTAGATTACATAAAGCTTTATATGGACTGAAGCAAGCATCAAGAGCATGGTATGAAAGACTGCATACTTACTTGTTAAGTATTGGATTTGTTAGAACAAGTGAAAATAGCAATCTATATTTGAAAGGTGATACTGATGATACTATTATCATTGCTGAAATATTTGTTGATGATATTATCTTTGGAGGCTTAGATCTTGTCTGCAAGGCATTTTCTAATGAAATGCAAAAGGAATTTGAAATGTCTATGTTCAGAGAGATTAAGTTATTTCTTGGACTACAAGTGATTCAGTAGAGTGATGGGATATTCATCACACAAATTAAATACATAAAGGAAGTACTAAAGACATTTTCCATGGAAGAGGATAAACCTGTGGGAACACCAATGGCTACTGGATTCAAATTGACAAAGGAGGATGAAACTACAGAGGTAAATCAGACACTTTACTGATCCATGATTGGTAAATTAATGTACGTAGTTCACAGTAGACCAGATATAGCACATGTTGTGGGAATTGTTGCAAGTTTTTCTGCTAATCCTAGAGAATCACACATGATAGCTACAAAAAAGATCTTAAGATACCTAAAGAAAATAGAGAATTATGGATTATGGTATTCTAAGGAAGGGAAGTTTGAACTAAAAGTTTACACCGATGCTGATTGGGCTAGAAATGTGGATGATAGAAAAAGCACCACCGAAGGAGCATTTTTCTTTGGTGAAAGACTTGTAACATGGACAAGTAAAAAGTAGGCTTGTATTTCTCAGTCTACAGCTAAAGCAGAGTATGTTGCTACTGCTACTAACTGTTCAAACATTGCATATATCAAACAAGTGTTGGAAGGAATGAATGAGGTAATCACTGACCCAGTGATTATATATTTTGACAACACTAGTGATATTAATATTTCAAAGAATCCTGTAATGCACTAGAAAACAAAACATATATCTATTAAGTATCATTACTTAAGAGAACAAGTGTAAGAGAATCAAGTGAAGTTAGAATTTGTCACATCTAAAGAACAACTTGCAAATATTTTTACAAAACCCCTACCGAAGGACACATTTGAATACTTGAGGACTAGACTTGGGGTCCATCCCCTATCTATCAGTCACTAAGGTGATCTAGTTGTTGTATCAACCTACTTATATCAGAAGATCATTCATGTTGATGTAGCAAAGTTCACACTTTGAATCATGTTCAAGGTTGTGATTAAGTTTGAGAACTTGAGCCGATTGGACTATCAGTATTCAGAGATACAGAGGAAGATAGAATTGTTTGTTTATTTGTTTCTTTGGCATTGCTGTAAAAGGGAGAGATAAACAATATGAAAAGGAACAAACTATGAAAAGGATCAAGCACCGATGAGAATTATCTAATGGAGAGACAATCTGAATGAGACAGAGTATTGAAGATCAGTTACATAGAACAGAAGCAGGAATAGGAGAACTGAAAAGATCACAACTACATAATGGTAAAGTTGTATTATTTAATGTTGGTTTAGTAACGTAGTGATTAAACATATTAAGTCTATTCAACTTATAGCATTTGTTCACAAACTTATAGAATATATGTTTGGTATGTGCAAGGTACATTTCATATGACTTGAGTTGCCATCAATGCCAAAGGGAGAGATTGTTGAACTACAACTGATTTGGAGTCTGATTGAAGAATCTTTGATTAAAGATCACTAAGGAGTTTTTGATTAGATATGTAATATGATTAAATTAGTATTATGTTATCATTGATGTCAACTAGTTTGATAGCACTTATCTTGTAAGTTACTATACCGAGACATCTGAAGAAAGGTGAAAGAGATGAAGAATAGAGAAATCTACATGAGGAAAGATGTACATGACAAATGAGGATAAGGAACACATTAAGTAACTTGTTGATGAGTCTATGACTTAATGATATTGACTTTATTATGTTGCATTCATCTATGATGTAGTATAGAGCTGAAAGACACAAAGCAGTGTTGTCAGTAAATGAAGCATTTCTAGTATACACCAACAGAGTATAGTGTATACCAATCACAGTATTAACCGAGCAGTATTCACTGATGCATTTCTTTGTTAACCGAGTGAAACAGAATGAATTAAATGATTAGTTTAGCCAATAAGATTGATGAGCTGGCAAGAGTATAACATCAAGGTAACAGATAATGTTTGTTACACAGATCGACGGCTAACAAAATTTAGGGAAGATCTAACGGACAAGATTGAAACATGTTATTGACACAAGTACCAAGAAAGTTTGAAGCGGCAAAATCTATGAATGTGGTTAAGCAAAAAAATCTGATGGTGGAGAAGAAAATGATTTACTTGTCTATATAAGATAACAGAATTTCTTTATGAAAGAGTCGAAAGAAGTAGAAGCTGTAGGAATATCACATGAACAAGGTTTTCATGCATTTTGATCATACCAGTTAGTAAGAACCGAGCAACAGAACAATTACCGAGCTACAAAGAGAAATTATCGATGGATAGTAAGTTGATATAGTATTGAATCTGAAGTGAAATATTGATCAGAAGGATTTGTATGGACTAAATATTGATCTGTAATCTAAAATTGAAGTTGTATTAAGGCAGGTCATTTACTGTTACATAGTTAACCATTGTATATAGACAAAATCTCTTAACCGAGTGGACTCTGAAAGTCTTATGATGTATCATTTATAGAATGAACATTGTTATCCTGTCAACCCCATAGTGAATGTTGGTTGGATGATAACTTCTAGTCTAAAATCATCTAACAAGGTCACACCTGATAGTGTGTTTGTAAACCTTTAACAGGGTTGGGTCTTAACCGACCTCACTTCAAAAGAGTGAACAATTTTGGGTTGCCAGTCCTAGGTGGTTTTTCCCTTTACAAGGTTTCCACGTTAAATCTCTTATGTTATGTGTTGATTGTGATATTTGTTTGTTATCATTCTTTACATGTTACATGTTAGATTTGATCGGTAACTGTTATAGTATTAGACTAGTAATTGGTAAAAGCACAAACAGTGAAAGTATTTAGTGTTTACTGACGTGTAGAAATAAGAGAAGTTGTTTTGATTTATACATTTTGTATTGGGACACTAGATAACTGATTCACCCCCCTCTCAGTTATTCTAACAATTCTTTGAGTTTGTTGAAGATACTGGGTTATTTTGAGCAACTTATTGATACCTGAAAGAAAATTATCATTAAAGTCTATGATGAGGCAGATAGAAGCTCCAAAGGCTTGGCCATCCTTCCTATCAGGATTGGCCCTATTGAAAAGGACATTTTGTTCCAAATTGTTGATGCTAGTCCTTTAGCATATAATATCCTACTTGGTAGACCATGGATCCATGACATGCAAGCAGTGTCATCCACCTACCACCAATGTGTTAAGTTCCTAATGCAGGAGCATCCTGGGTGTAAGAGCAATCTTGCATCACCCAAAAATATTTCTGGTTTCTTTTCAATAAGGGTTATCTTGTGTAGAGCTGCTATTTATGGAAACTTGCTATTTTTAGTAAGTTGGTCATATAATCTTGGAATGTTCTGATTTCACAGTTGAAGGTTCATCTTAGTCATATCAGCCTGCCTGTAAAGTTCCATTGCTAGATCAAGTCTGGTTTTGAAGATATTGAAACTTTTCAGTTTTGAAAATAGGGTACAAAAACTTTGAACTCAATTTTGAAGGCTTTAGAGGCCCCAGATGAGGTCAAATTTTCAGATGAATAAAAATTGTTTAGTTTAAGCATTGTAGAGCTCCTCGTGCCCTTTCCGAAATGGGGTTATAATAGTCAATCGGGTCAATGGGTGATGACTTATGGTCTCCGAAAGTTGGGTCATCTGAAATGGTAGAAAATAATTTTCCTTCAAAATTTTTGTTTGGGTTTCAAAAGTTATTTTGAGCCGACTTTGATGTAATAAAATAAAAAATAAAATAATTTTAAGTTTGGTCGGCCCTTAGGGCTAAATTTCTAGAACCTTCTCGGGCGGTGGAAATTGCCTATATAAAGAAGGCCTGTAGTGTTGTCTAGGGTAGTTCTGGATAGATCTGGGTAATAAATTCAAGGCTTTGTCCTATAGAATATTGTAGAGGGAATGCTCATGTGGCTTTGCATATTGTAATTTTGAAATTTGGAATTCCACACTTGTGGAGATAATAAGAAGCCCATTTTTTGTTCTTGCAAATTGTTGTTACTTCTCTATTTCTGTTATGTGTTTGTGGTATTAAGGGGAGCACCGTTCATCAAGTGGTATCAGAGTAAGAGTTCCTGAGTGTGTAAATAGATCGTTAATTGTGAGGCAGTTTACACCAAGACTGTGGGTTAGGACTTCTATGTAAATAGATCACCGACTATGAGGCAGTTTGCACCAGGACCATGGTTAGGGTTTCAACGTGTGTCGTGAAAATGCCTCCATGAAGGGAAAGTGGCAGAAGAGTTGGTGTTGTAACACCTGAAGTTAGAGTACTCTAGAGACAACTGTGAGCATTGCAAGAAGAGATTTACAGAGGAATGAATCTTAATGTTAGAGATGAAAGCGAGGATGAAGCCGAAGAAGAAGCTTAAGAAGAAGTCGAAATTGTGAACCAGGAGGAAGAAAGACTTTTTTGGGCCATTTTCAAGATCAGAAAAAGACCTAAGATTGAGGTTCCTACATTTTTAGGAAATCTTAACCTAGAGGAGTTATCAACTAGATCAATGAATGTGAAGAATATTTTGAGTATGAAGATATTGAGGATCCTGATAGGGTCAAATTCATGAAGGCTAGACTGAAAGGTCATGCGAAGATTTGGTGGCAAGTGATTCAATTGGAGCGAAATAGAAAAGGGAAAGATAAAATCACAAGATGGGATCGAATGGTGGATAAATTGAAGTGGCAGTTCATTCCTGTTGATTATGAGTTTGACCTACTAAAGAAGACGCAAAGTTTGAAGCAAGCAGGAAGATCTGTTTAGGAGTATACAGAGGACTTCTATCGAATCCTCATTAGAATAGGCCATGCAAAAGTTGATAAGGAGAAATTTTCTCATTACCTTAATGGGTTAAGGCTGAGCATTCAAGAGGAGTTAAATTTGGTTCAAATGAACAGTATTGAAGAGGCATACCAGTTTTCCCAAAAAGTGGAGGAAAAGTTGAACAAGAAATTCAAGAGCAGACAAAATCAAAGAGGTCGCGGTGGACAATCTGGTGGATGGTTATATGGAGGCCAAAATGAAGATCCAAAAAAGAAGGATGAGACCAGTAGCAGTCAAAATCAGAGGGGAAACAATTCCAATCATTTCCAAGATCAGAACAATAAAGATCAGAGAGGAAGAGGAAGAGGACAAGGTTCAGGAACAAGAGGCTTCCATGGAACATGTTTTCATTGTCGAGAAGAAGGTCATAGGGCATTTGAAATTCCTCAATGCCAAGGAAGGATGAATAAGAGGAATGAAGGCTGGGCCAGAGTGGCACATGTAGATGAAGATGCTGAAAGAGGAGAAACATTGTTTAACAGAAGAGTCCTGCTGAGTGGTGAGAATGAACCTACATAGAGGAGGAGCCTGTTTTGCACTAGATGCAAGTGTGAGGGTAAATGTTGTGATGTGATTATTGATAGTGGAAGCATTGACAATTTGGTGTCAGAAGAGATGGTGACAAAGTTGAAGCTCAAGAGGCAGCAACACCCACATCCATATCAGATTGCCTGGGTGCAGGATGACCAAAAGGTCATGGTTAGTGAGCAGTGCCTAGTAGAGTTCAAGATTAGTAGGTACAATGATGAGGTACTATGTGATATCATACTTATGGATGCATGTCACATGGTGTTGGGTAGGCCATGGCAGTTTGATAGATGTGTTATACATGATGGTCATGTGAATACCTATTCCCTGACAAAGGATGGAGTGCGACATAAGTTAAAGCCATTGAAGGAGACCGAAGAAAAGTTATGTGGTAATGCAAGAATAACTTTTGTTGATGGAAGAAAATTCCTAGATGGTATGAGGCATGAGCATGTGTGTTTTTCTTTAATTCCAAAAATTGGTAAAGAGGAAGTAGAGGATGTACCTGTAGAGGTTGCAGATTTGTTGAATGAGTTTCAGGATATTGTATCTGATAATGTGTCTGATGGATTACCACTGGTAAGGAAGATCAGTCATCATATGGATTTGATTCTAGGAGCTAGTTTGCCAAAAAAGGTAGCACACAAAATGACACCAGGAGAAAGTGAAGAGTTCAACAGACAAGTACATGAGTTATTACAGAAGGGGTTGATTTGAGAGAGTCTGAGTCCCTATGTTGTACCAAGGGTATTAGCACCGAAGAAGAATGGAGAATGGAGGATGTGTACAAATTTTAGAGCAATAAACAAGATCACAATCAAGTACTAGTTTCCATTGCCAGGATTGGATGATATTATGGACTGTTTGAGTGGGGCTGTATATTTCTCAAAGATAGATCTAAAGAGTGGATATCACTAGATTCAGATCAGAGAAGGAGATGAATGGAAGACTACCTTCAAGACAAAGGAAGGACTGTATGAGTGGTTAGTCATGCCTTTTGGGCTAACCAATGCATCGAGCACTTTCATGTGGCTCATGAACGAGGTTCTGAAAGAATTTCTGGGTAAGTTTGTCATTGTTTACCTAGATGATATTTTGATCTTTAGTAAGACATTGGAGGAACATATGATACATATTCATATAGTTTTTGAGAAGCTGAGAGATGAGAAATTGTTGATTAATTTGAAGAAGTGCAGTTTTGTGGAGTTAGTGTATTTGGGATTTGTAGTTTCAGCAGAAGGTATGAAAATGGACCCAAAGAAAGTACAGGCCATCCTTGAATGGCCTACTCCAAGGAGTGCTACTGAGGTAAGGTCTTTTCATGGTTTGGCTAGATTTTACAAAAAAAATATCAAAAATTTTAGCAGTATTTGTGAACCCTTGACTGAAACAATGAGAGGGGTCGGGATAGAAAAGAGTTCAAGTGGACAAATGGGGCAGATAAGAGTTTTAAACTGTTGAAATAGAAAGTTATAGAATAGCCTATTTTAGTACTTCTAGATTTTAATAAGGTGTTTTAAGTAGACTGTGATGCTAGATGTACTGCAATAGGAGCTGTTATGAGCCAAGAAGGTAAATCTATTGCTTATTTCAGTGAGAAGTTGAATGATGCCAAGAAAAAATATTATGTTTATGATCAGGAATTTTATGCTATAGTTCAAGCATTGAAGAAGTGGAGACACTATCTGCTTCCTAAGGAGTTTGTTTTGTATACTGATCATCAAGCTTTGCAATATTTGAATAGTCAAGGAAAGTTGAATCAGAGGCATTTGAAATGGGTTGAGTTTTTGTAGAGTTATACATTTGTTTTGAAACACATAAGTGAAAAATCTAACAGGGTTGCAGATGCACTTAGTAGAAGGCAACTATTGTTGACAAAGATGCACATTGAGGTGGTTGGGTTAAAGGAACTCAAGAATTTGTATCCAGAGGATCTTGATTTTTGTGAACCTTGGAAAGCTTGTAAAGAACCTGTTACTCTAGATAGAATGAAGTGGTTGGATTTTATCATTTAGGATGATATGTTATTCATGGGGAGTCAGTTGTGCATTCCATGAAGTTCTATGAGGGAGAATCTCATCAAAGAGAAACATAGCAGAGGATTGGCTGGACATTTTGGTCGTGATAAAACCTTTTCTTTGGTTAGTGAGAATTATTATTGGCCACAGTTGCAGCAAGATGTGAAGAAGTTTGTACAGAGTTGCAGAGTATGTCAGATGGTGAAAGGAGTGAAGTAGAATACAAGGTTATATCATCCATTACCTATACCAAAGAAGCCTTGGGAGGATATCAGTATGGACTTTGTTCTTGGTTTACCAAATACTCAGTGGGGACATGATTAAATTTTTGTGGTGGTTGACAGATTTTTAAAGATGGCACATTTTATTCCCTGCAAGAAGACTAATGATGTTGTTCATGTAGTAGAATTGTTTTTTAGAGAAGTAGTGAGACTACATGGTTTGCCAAAGACCATAGTTTCAGATTGAAACACTAAGTTTGTTGGATATTTCTGACACACATTGTGGAAAAAGTTGAAGACAGATTTGAAGTTCAGTTCATCACATCATCCACAGACTGATGGACAGACAGAGGTGGTGAATAGGAGTTTGGGGAATTTGCTGAGATGTTTGGTTGGGGATAAGCCAATAGGATGGGATTTGATTTTACCACATGCAGAATTTGCATACAATAATTTTGTTAACAGGAGTACTGGTAAATCACCATTCCAGATTGTATATGGTAGCAGTCTCAGAAATACATCTGAATTAAGAAAGATAGATAAAGGAGAAATAAGTAGTGCTGAAGCTGAAGATTTTGCAGAACACTTGAAGAACATCCATGAGGAGGTAAGGAAGCATATTACCAAGATGAATGTGTAGTATAAGGCTAAGGTAGATGAGAAAAGAAGGCATAAGGAATTTTGGGTTGGAGATGAAGTCATGGTTCATTTGTAGAAGGAGTGATTTCCAGTTGGTACATACAAAAAGATGAAAATGAAGAAGTTTGGGCCATGTAAGATACTGAAGAAGAATGATTCAAAAAATGCATATGAGGTAGAATTGCCTACTAAGCTAAATATTTCACCAGTGTTTAACATTTTAGATTTGATAGAGTATCATGAAGGAGGTGTTGAAGATGAGATCACAACAACATAGTGGAGTATTCCAGCAACTAGTTTAGATACTAAGGAGATTGAGGATATACTAGACAGTCGTGTTGGCAGAAGCCCAAGGAAAAAGATATATGAAGAATATCTGGTCAAGTGGAAAGGATGACCTGTTGAAGATTCATCATGGCTGACAAAGCAGGAGGTTAACCATCTTGGTTTCCCTCTTTACAATTGAGTCATGATAGGGTCACTTCTCAAATTACCCCAGGTGTCTGGTCCAGGAGCATCCTGGGTGTAAGAGCAATCTTGCATCACCCAAAAATATTTCTGATTTCTTTTCAATAAGGGCTATCTTGTGTAGAGCTACTATTTATGAAAACTTGCTATTTTTAGTAAGTTGGTCATACGATCTCAGAATATTTTGATTTCATAGTTGGAGGTTCATCTTAGTCATATCAACCTACTTGTAAAGTTTCATTGCTATATCAAGTCTGGTTTTGAAGATATTGAAACTTTTTGATTTTGGAAATAGGGTATAGAAACTTTGAACTCAATTTTGAAGGCTTTAGAGGCCCCGAATGAGGTCGAATTTTTGGTTGAATGAAGCTTGCTCAACTCAAGTGTTGGAGAGCTCCTCGTGCCCTTTTCAAAATGGGGTTATAATAGTCAATCAAGTCAATGAGTGATGACTTATGGTGTCTGAAAGTTAGGTCACCTAAAATGGCGAAAAATAATTTTCTTTCAAAAAAAAATTTGGGGTTTCAAAAGTTATTTTGAGCTAACTTTGATGTAATAAAATAAAAAATAAAATAATTCTAAGTTTGGTCAGCCCTTAGGGCTAAATTTCTGGAACCTTCTCGGGCGGTGGAAATTGCCTATATAAAGAAAGCCTGTAGTGTTGTCTAGGGCAGTTCTGGGTAGATCTGGGTAATAAATTCGAGGGTTTGTCCTACAGAATAGTGTAAAGGGAATGCTCATGTGGCTTTGCATATTGTAATTCTAAAATTTGGAATTCCACACTTGTGGAGATAATAAGAAGCCCATTTTCTATTCTTGCAAATTATTTTTATATCTCTGTTTCTGTTATGTGTTTGTGGTGTTAAGGGGAGCACCCTTCATCAGTTCCCCTATACTGGAGTAGAAGTATGTATACTCAGGGATAGTACATTATCTATAAATGCAATTTCAGTAGGGACTCATGTTCCTCTCAATAGGGAAGCAGAGGATTTTGATGCAACTCTAGCACAATGCAAGGATAAGTTCAAATCCATAGACCTTGGTATGGGGGGATATCAAATTGAATCCTTTACAAAACTACCAGTCTCACCTAGGTCCTATGGTAAACCTTCACAAGAGATGCATCCTTCATCTTTAACAATGACTCTGTTTGGTACATTTGTAGAGTCCTCAGTGCCCATCTAGGATTAAAAAGAAGAGGTAGCTGTCAAGGACTAGATCTATAGAGAAGACAAATACATGCATAATGAGAACTTCTCTCCCTTTCCTAAGGTCTATGGAAGATGGTACACTCTTGTCAAAAGTATGGGCTATCCAGGTCATGGTCCTCTCAGTCACAGATTAGATGCTAGAGCTGAACCACTCGATCATGCTCTTTTTAGCTGCAGATGTAAGACAATAGTTGGCCTAGGTTTTGAAAGTCAGAACCAAAAAAATACTCCTATCCTTTCTATGACAAATAGTGATGATGAATCAAACTACATACCCAATTTTCAAAATTAACAAGATAGGTGTGAAGATTGGGTCCCTTCCACCAATCTCCTTTGGGGGGATTCAGATACTCTAGTTGTCAATCCAATAGTTTCAGACCTAGAACAAGAAGAATCCATTGTTGAAGATCATGTTGAGGATCCTACTCAAGAACATCAATACACAAATGGCATTCAAGAAGGTGTTACCCTTGGTGACATCAAAGCCTCTACCTCAAGGCCTCAAAAATATGCTTGGTGTAAACATCTCAGCCAAGATTCAGATACAGACTCACATGAGTATGAGTGGGAATCTCTCTCTGATTGTTCTACAGTTGACATGGACATTGATTTTGTCCATACATATGGTTCCCAACCCAAGGTAGCTAACGACTCTAGTGTAAGATTAGAGGATTGGAATCCACAAGTCGCTTTAGTGGACGATGCTTCGCTTGGTAGGATAAATATTGATTTGGGTACCTTAGAGGGATACTTTACAAACCCTAACTTTTCAATCACTAGAGATGATACCATCCACATACACAATATTGAACTTGTCATTGACCTACCCCTTGCCAATCCTCATCTAATTGATTGGTCTCCGCGCTATCAAGAGCCTCAGCTCCTAACTTTTCAAAATGACTATGAGATAGCATGTTACCTAAACACCCTTGAACCTATAATCTCTTTCACCAGCGAACCAAATACAAGCATGATAGAACCAGATATCAAGTACCTTAGTCGCAAAATCAAAAGAAAGAAAAAAAAGAATAAGAGTTCTGATGACGAAAACCACTGTGTGGCGGTGTCAGAACCAAAAAAAGTAAAAATAAAGGATGTATCCAAAGGTGAAAACCTCTCTGAGGCACCTAAGGATGAGGTACTTGATCATCTCCCAAGTTACTTTCAGGATAGGTCTTCAGTGCTTGTTGAGCCTACACAGCCAGTTAATTTGGGTATAGAGGAGGCTCCAAAAATAGTGCATTTAGCTTAGTCTCTATCTGTGTGCTAAAATGTTGTCACACTTCTATGAGTCATTGTATCCAAGATTACTCAAGAATGAGGTCTCAAATGGTGACTCATAGCTCTCTATTCATGGAGTGCAAGGGTTCATAATGGAGGCCCTCAAATTTGACATAGTTTGTGCCCATGCAAGTACACTATAAAATAAGAGATTCAAAGAGGAAAAGCAATAATTCTAGTCTCCATGATCATCAAATATGCATGCAAATGAAAATGAAAGTAGATCTAAGCTAGATGCAAGAAAAAAAATGAAAATAATGATGCAATGCTTCAATATGAGAGATTTAAGAATACCTTATCTCCAAGATGCCAAAATTGAGAGACTTCAAAATTCCAAGATGCTAAGATGCCAAGACTCCAAGAGGATGATAATGCAAGAGATGATGATGCAAAAGATGGATGCAAAAGATGGACGATGCAAAAGATGGATTATGCAAAAAATGGATGATGCAAAAGATGGATGATTAAAATAAGAAGGAGAGGGCTCCTTATAAAAGATTTTAGAAATGAATGGACGGTCAAGATTAAGAGGCAAAAAGAAATGAGCAATGGTGGAGATTAAATCTTGGTTGATCCATGTGCTCAAGATTCTCAAGAGGCAAAATCAATGGACACGATTAAGAGGCAAAAAGATATGTGGAAGAGATTAAGAGGCAAAAAGAAGATTCCACTCATCTTGGAAAGTGTGCATTCAATGTGTAGACAAAAATTCTTTTTCTTTTTATTTTTATTTTATTATTTTTAGCAAAGTGGTCTCCATTAAAAGATTTTTTATTTATTTAAAAGAGATTTGTTCTTTTAATTAAATGTGGCTTAAGATAAAGTGATTTTATTACTTAATTAAAAGATTTTTTATTTAATTAAAAGGGATCTTTATTTAATTAAAGGGAGCATGTTCTCTTAATTAAATAAAACTTAGGATAAAATGATCAAACTTTAAGAAATATTAAAATAATTGAATTAATTACAATTTGATCAAAGAAATTTATTTGAATTGAAAATATTGCAAAGCATTGATTCAGGAAATTGATAAATTGGTTCCATCATTTGATAAATTGAAGAATGAGGGCCCAAAGTCTAGGCGACCATTTTAGGGTGTATACATTTGCCCCTCTTTGGGTAATGTGTGATCATTCTGGGAACACATGTAGCCAAAGAATGGAATTGAAATGTGAGATCAATTTGGGATCACAAAATAACCCAGATGTGTGTTCGACGGATGGAAACACATTAGGACAAAGATAAGCTGATTGAAAAAAATAAGGTTTAAAATAATAGGATTGATAAAGCTAAATCGAGGATTGAAATTTGATAGGTACTACCCCCTCATGATTTAAATTGAAATGAGATAGAGGATAAATAATAAATTGATAAATTTGATCAAATTGAACTAAAGATAAAGTTCTTGATGTAATATGAAAGATATAAGGATCACAGAACCAAGATAGATCATCAAACATGAAAGATTATGCCCCAAAGTTGAATCAGAAGAAAAGAAGTGGGGTGAAAGTGAATGAAAGATAGAAGTTTGGAAGAGGTGAAAAGAAATGGAGAGAAGAAAGAGAATTTGCCTCAAGATTGATCAACTATTTAAGATATGAAATTTTGATTGAGATCACGAAAGAAGATAAGGAAATGAAGATCAAAACATGACCACAGTTGATTAAAAGTCCAAAAGAAAGATGAAGGAAAACCCTCTCAAAGTCATAATGCAAATTAACATGAAGTCTAACAATGCAAGCTACATGAAAATGCAAAGGTGTACTTGCAATAGAGAAACTGTAATATATGATCTTGTGTTCATCATTCATTAGAGAATGTAAGGAACTTATTTTCATCATTGGGCCATTATTAACAGACATCAAAAAATCACACAATAATCACTAGTCATTAATGCAACTATGAAGATATGAATGTGATTTATATCAGATTGGAATGTGGAAAGATTCTAACATAAGCATAAAAGACATAAAAGTCAAGATGACTTCGATGTTAGCTTACTCAATTTAATGTAGCAAAACCACACTCGCATCAAAGCATAGATGCCAGGAGGACCACAAGAATGGTTGTGCAAAAATAGTCAAGGATGATGCCTCAAATATCCTAAGTGTTTCAAGGGAACAACAAGAGACACTCAAGAGGTTCAAGACCACACCCACAAGTAAAAAGCAAATAAAAACATGCCCCATGCCCCATGCCCCAAGTCCTCTAGCTATGCATCTTGGAGAGACTTATTAGACAAGGACACTCAACGAAAATCAATAATAGTCAGCACACAAAGAAAAGATCATGACAAAGCTCAAGCATTAAGTGTTGTGTTTAAAAATTTAAGTGTGTTAACTGATACTAAGTTCCGAGGATAATGATCGAATGCTTGCAAGAAGGCAAGATCGCATGACAAAACTGGGTAAGACCAAATTGATAAGTGTTGAGAAACACTCGATGTCAAGGGTTGCATTGAAAAACACAATTGGGGAGGTGTTGAAAAACACCATTTGTGAGTTTTCAGGACTTTTTATAATTTTTTTTTATTTTTGCTACCAAGGCACTTGTTTCCAAGTTTTCACCAAGGCACTTTTTCTATTTTTTTTAAGTTTTTATTTTTATTTTTTTTTTAGAATATATAATTTTTTTGGAGATACATCAAAGCGCATATTGCTAGGTTTTCACTAAGATGATTATTTTTTCAAGACATTTTTTTTATTTTTAAGATTTTTAACAATATACCATTTTTTTGGAAATTTTTTCAGGATCAATAAGTATGTACAAAGGATGCCCCCAGATAGAATGGGCATCAAAATCCCAAGCAAGATCACATCATGTAGTCCTAATGTCTAGCAAGGTGGATAACAAGAGGGATTAGCAAGCTAGTGAAAGAGATGGAAGACAAGAGAATGAAGGAGAATGAAGGGAAGAAATCCTCAAGGATAAACTCCTCAAGAGTACCCAAGCTAGGGAAAAATTGTCACGTAAAGCACATTTGGACAAGCAATGAAAGGCTAACATAGGATAAGTCACAAAAGCATAATGCAAAAGAAGGAAAGGATGCAGTCCAAATGAGTAGACATGTCAAGAGGCTTCATAGCATTGTATTTTACTCTTTTTTAATAGATCAAGACCAAAGGGGAAAAGGATAGCGAAAGGCTAGAATGAATGGAGGAAAATAAATATGAAGGCTAAACATGAATGGAATGAATGCAAGATCGCCGTAAGATAATTCACAAGATAGCTAAATGTTCGTGTATAGTCCAATATTGTCAAGATCAAAGAGAGAAGATGGAATGGATGAAATATGTAGAAGAACTACGCATGATGCTTAATTGCCAGGTTTTCATCATGGTACTTATCCAAGGTGCCACAAGGGAGTGGTTTTCACCATAGGACTAATTTATTTCTCTTTACTTTAAGGCTAGAATGAATGGAGGAAAATAAATATGAAGGCTAAACATGAATGGAATGAATGCAAGATCGCCGTAAGATAAATTCACAAGATAGCTAAATGTTCGTGTATAGGCCAATATTGTCAAGATCAAAGAGAGAAGATGGAATGGATGAAATATGTAGAAGAACTACGCATGATGCTTAATTGCTAGGTTTTCATCATGGTACTTATCCAAGGTGCCACAAGGGAGTGGTTTTCACCATAGGACTAATTTATTTCTCTTTACTTTTTCTACCAAGGCGCCTGTTTTCAGGTTTCCACCAAGGCACATTTTCAAAATTTTTATTTTTATTTTATTTTCTTTTTGAATTTTTCTTCTTTTTTTTTTCTTTTTTTTTTTTTGGAAGAAGGCAAGCTTTTCAGATAATGATCCTTGAAAGGTTAAATCATGATATGCCAAGGATTCAAAATGATATGCTCAAAGATGTTGATAGGGAAAGGAAGATGGAAGATAAAAAATGGAGGATAAGGTTTTATGCAAAGCGAGTGAGGTTGGAAGATAGGAGGAATAGACAAATGAGGAAAAAGGATAGAAAGTAGAAAGATAGTGAATGGAAAGATTGTGAAAGGGTAGATGGAAAGGAAGAAAAGATCAACATCAACACACATCTTGAAGGGTGGCGAGAGGATGGAGGAAACATGAATGAAGGAATACGTGAAGGAATATGGTGAATGGATAGCAGAGGTTGTGGTTTAGACACGTGGAATGGAAGAATGTTTTTGGAAGAAGATGAAGTGGAAGCCTTTGAAAGCTTGAATGTCAACTTCACTTTTTGTTCAACATCGTACTCTTTCAAGAGAGATTTTGCAATCCATATAGCCATAGGCTTTTCATTTATTTTTGATGATTTAGAGAGAATATCTTCAATGATGGATTTTGGAACCCATACTTGTCTTGTAGTTTTCTTCTTAGATATCTTTTTTGACTTTATGCCTCCATGTCTATTAGAGAAGACATGGTGATCTTTTTTTGATGGATTTTTGTATTGCTTATTTTTCTTGTATTGAACATTCAAGTTACTTCCAAAAGACTTGGGACTTGTGGAAGGAAAAGGATGATATGACTGGTTTAGATGGGTGGGTGAATGAAAAGGATTCAAGGGTATGCATCTATGTTGATCTTGAGGAAAGATAGGAGATGGAGGGGTGTAGGGACCAAGGATGGATGAAAAATTAGGAGAGTTAGGAAGTGAAAGTGAAGGGACATAAGGGCCTAAGATGGAAGGAAGACGTGAAGCCCTTAGCATTGGTGGAGGAGGTCCAAGGATGGATGTGGAAGATACAAAAGGATAATCAATAAGTTCATCAACATCTATATGACAACCAAGGACATCAGCATCTTTAGGGTGAGCATTAGGATTTTCAATAGGATCATGAACCTCTTGAATAGGAGAAACTTCTTTGATAGGATTGTTTGGAGCTTGAAAAGACTTAGGAAGAGTAGAAAGTAGAAGTGAACATGGAGTGATAGAACAAGAAGATGGAAGACTTTGATCTTGACAAGGAGCTTTGGATAGCATAAGCGTATCATTTTTTTCTTAATTTTCAATAGGCTTAACATTGAAAGTAACAACACCATTTTTAATAACCTTAATGGAAGTATCATCTTTGGAAAGCGCAAGTGTAGTAAGGTTATTTTGATTGTCAATAAGCTCAACGGTGTAAGTAGTAGCTTGATCTTGCTTAGGAGAAGACTTAAGACATGGTGGAATGAATGAGAAAGGGTGTAGAGGATCAAAAGAACCATGAAATGGATAAGATACATCATGAAAAGGATTGAATGACATGGAGGGTTCTTGATCTAGATCTTTCTTTATGTTCTTTTCTTTATCATTTTTAGAGTCCTCTTGACATGGAGCCACTTCTAAGGACAAGGAATCATGTTGGAATTGTATGGAAGACTTTGGAAGAGATGGTGAAGGACTAGCAGAACTAGGCATTATAGCGCATACAGGCTTAGGCTCTTTAGGTTTAGCATTATTGAAAGTATTTGTAGCCAATTGAAGGTTAGCTTGAGTTTCTTTAAGAGGTAGCCCTTGAGGATAACTATAGGGAACTACATGAAAAGTATTAGGACTTTTGTTGGATGAAGAATTTGTGAAATATTTGAAAGACTTGGAAGCTTTAAGAAATGTATGAGTATTGGAGGAAGTAGGGGATGGAAGGGAACCATCACAAGTCAAAGGTCCATCATTAACATAATCTTTCTCGAGAGTAATCTTTATTTTCAACATAAATGTTCTTAGAGGAATGATTCTTATAATATTGATGTTTCAAATCAGCGTGGTGCATTTTATAGTCCTCAGTAGTAGTAAATGGATCATAATCAAGGTATTGTTCACAGAAATCATCCAAGTCTCTTTCAAAATTAGAATCATATGGATCACCATCATGATCTATCCAATAGGATGACCCTTTAGTAAGCATGAGCACACGACAAGGAGGACTCTTAGGAATAGAGGTTTCATAGGTATGACTATATGGTTCATCATCATAGCCATCATAATAGTCATCATAGTCATCAAAGGTGGGTGTGTCACTCTTCATGGGAGAGGTATCACAAGGATTACTATATTTCTCATATTGAGGAGTAAGACTCTTGGGAGAAATAGAAGAGGAATGAGATTGTGAAGAAGAGAAAAGTGAAGATCGAGTGGAGGAAGAAGACTTAGATAATGAGGAATGTGAATAATGTCTAGAAGAATCATGATAAGACTTGGAAGATGAAGAATTTGAATGATGTCTATAAGAGTCATGATAAGACTTGAAAGGTGAAGAATTCTAATGATGTCTAGAAGAGTCATGATAAGACTTGGAAGGTGAAGAAGAATGAGAAGACTTAGATGATGAAGAATGTTTGGAAGAAGAAGATTGTGAGAGGATCATGAGCATGATTCTACCAAAGGTGGGTGATTCACTTTCTTTCTTTTGTATTTTTGTCATAAATTTATCATCAATGAAACTATTGGAAGAATGATATTTTTCAAATTGAGCAAGGAGATCAAGATCATCCATTTTCAAGAGAGGTTCTATAGCAAGATAGTTGAAACTCATGGTTCTAGAAGAGGAGGAATCAAGCATGGAAGTGATAGAAGAGATGAATAGAAGAAGGTAGACTAGAAAATAAGAGGAAAAGAATTAAGAACACATGAAGAGTTTAGGAAGAAGAGGAAGAAGCGTGAAGGGAGAACAAAAAGGAATGAAAATGGGAGACTAGGAAGACACGGGAGATGTGGAAGAAAGAAGACCAAGAGTCATTTTGTGCAAATTGATATCATTTAAGTTCATTTGGATATTGAGCAACATGTCATAGCACTTTTGGGGAAATCTTTGAAGTTTTTATCATTTGGGAACTTAGATTTGTTTGTTTTAAAAGACCAACTAGATGCATCAACAAATTTTTATCATTAATCAGGCACATAAGATAGTAATCAAGGAGTTCAAACAAACAATGTCTTCAAACAATGAGCAAGGGGAAAAGCAACCTTGCACATAAACAAGAATAGTGACTTAGTATTTATACTCCTTAAGAACTACTTGTATATGTTCTCAAAATGTTTTTCCAATCACGCACATAGTCCTAGCAAAGAAAAAGTTGGTTGCACTATGGTTCTTAGTAATGGTTTGACTCTGCAAATTTTGAAATCTCAAGAGGGTGAACTCCAATCTGGGTGCACTAGGGTTTTGACACATTCTGAGAATTTTATCAATTAGAGATGCTGAGGGGATCTGACAGCCCAACAAGAAACTACACCCATGGAAATTTCTTCCACAAGGACATTTATATAGCAGTTGTCACTACCATGGTGAAAATGGCTATTACCACTTGAGGTTTCATCCCTGTGGTTTACACAAAAAAAGGAGTGTCCACTACGATTAACCCTCTCTAACAAGGTGACTCACAAAAAGGACCACATGGGGACTTAGCTTAGATTCAAGGATCTAAGTTTCTAGTACTACCCAAAAAGAAAGTAGAGCATAATCTTCTAGCCTCTTCACTTCACCAAAACATAGAAAATAGATTCATTGACATGATAAGATTGAAACCACCTCACCAAAGTTTTTAATGTCAACAACAATGTCTACCGAGCTCTCTAAGTGGGTCCAAGAGAGAACGTACCGATCAATGTTGAGGACTAAACCAAGTAAGACCGTGAGATAGTAACAATATCCTCCCTACCTAAAAGGGGTTCTATCGTCAAGAAGAGCTTCACAATAAACTCACTCTCTCAAAAAAGCCAAAAATAGTGTTCATAGGGCCTTATTACTATGTGAAACATATATGCAAGAAAGTGAATCTATGTTCTTTTTTAGAGCCCAAATTTGAAGTGTGATCAATGAAAGCAATAAACACTCAAGCCAAACACATGAGAGATTCATTTTAGTCCAAAAATCCAAATGTTATAGAGATTGAACAAAATACCTCAAGTCCAAAGCAACGCACTTAGTATATTTTTGTTGATTTTTTTTGTGCAAGCAAGCCACGAACTCTCAAACAAGTAAACAAGCAAACAAACAAATAAGATATGCAATGTATATCCAACTTATGCAAACCGTAGGGTTAGATCTGAAAATCAATTGTTAGGAGCAATAATAGCTAGCAAATAATTCAAATGACAACTCATATCATGCATTGAACCATGAAAAATAAGTGCATACTCATCACAAAAAAAAAATAAATTGCATTTGACCTAGTCAACAAGATCTGATTTTTTTTATATGATTTCAGCCACAAAAATAGAAATACAAAATAGAGACCCCTACTAAAAAATAGAGAGCTTTCCAAAAATGTAAAATTTTTAGAAAAATCTCTTCATTTGTGCCTTAGAGACCCATTTTACCAAAATAGACCAGTTTTTGTAAATCAATTATTTGAGCTATAATATTGCATCCAAATTCAAAACATAAAGAATGGACCCCCTATTAAATTTAAAGATATTTTTGAAAATGTAAAAAATTTTGAAAAATATGCTAATTTGTGCTGAAAATTAATTTTTTATAAAAAATAAAGAAAAAATTATACAAAATCACAAATACCTTGAAAAATTCTAAATTTTTTATTGGAGCTTCTCTGATATTTTACCAACTTGCAAAACAATTTTCAGACCAAAACACTAATCCATTTGGGAGATATGATCAAATCTTTGAAAATCTAGGGTTTTAGTCTCCAAGCAAATCTGCACAAGGGGGTTAGCTCCAAAAATAATCAAAATGAGCATGTAAAAGTGGGTTGCCCCATGGTGGGTGCCAAAAAAAATATGTGCTAAAATATTGTCACACTTGTATAAGTCATTGTATTCAAGATTACTCAAGAATGAGGTCTCAAATGGTGACTCATAGCTCTTTATTCATGGAGTGCAAGGGTTTATAATGGAGGCCCTCAGATTTGACCTAGTTTGTGCCCATGCAAGTACACTATAAAATAAGAGATTCAAAGAGGAAAAGAAAGAATTCTAGTCTCCATGATCATCAAATATGCATGCAAATGAAAATGAAAGTAGATCTAAGCTAGATGGATTAAGCTAGATGCAAGAAAAAAAATAAAAATATGATGCAATGCTTCAATGTGAGAGATTTAAAAATACCTTAGCTCCAAGATGCCAAGATTGAGAGACTCCAAGATTCCAAGATGCTAAGATGCCAAGACTCCAAGAGGATGATAATGCAAGAGATGATGATGCAAAAGATGGATGCAAAAGATGGATGATTAAAATGAGAAGGAGAGGGCTCCTTATAAAGGATTTTAGAAATGAATGGATGGTCAAGATTAAGAGGCAAAAAGAAATGAGCAATGGTGGAGATTAAATCTTGGTTGATCCATGTGCTTAAGATTCTCAAGAGGCAAAATCAATGGACATGATGAAGAGGCAAAAAGATATGTGGAAGAGATTAAGAGGCAAAAAGAAGATTCCACTCATCTTGGAAAGTGTGCATTCAATGTGTAGATAAAAAGTCTTTTTCTTTTTATTTTTATTTTATTATTTATTTATTATTTTTAGCAAAGTGGTCTCCATTAAAAAAAAATTATTTATTTAAAAGAGATTTGTTCTTTTAATTAAATGTGGCTTAGGATAAAGTGATTTTATTACTTAATTAAAAGATTTTTTATTTAATTAAAAGGGATCTTTATTTAATTAAAATGGAGCATGTTCTCTTAATTAAATAAAACTTAGGATAAAATGATCAAACCTTACGAAATATTAAAATAATTGAATTAATTATAATTTGATCAAAGAAATTGATTTGAATTGAAAATATTGTAAAACATTGATTCAAGAAATTGATAAATTGGTTCCATCATTTGATAAATTGAAGAATGGGGGCCCAAAGTGTAGGTGACCATTTTAAGGTGTATACACTATCAACACAGGAAAAAGAAGCATATACCAAGGTCCTACAGACCAAGAAGACTAATTTTGTCTGGACTTACTCAGACATGTCAGGGTTGGACACTAATCTCATTATGCATCACTTGTCCATAGCTCCAGGTATAAAACCAGTAAAACAAAAGTTGAAGAAAATGCATCCTCACTTTTCTCATCTTGTCAAAGCTGAACTAGAAAAACTCCTCAATGCAGGATTTATAAGAGCCATTGACTATGCCGAATGCATATTCAATATTGTACCAGTTTCAAAACATGACAAGTCCATTCATGTCTGCACAGATTTTAGGGATCTTAATAAAGCATGCCCAAAGGATGATTTTCCACTTCCAAACATAGACATGATCGCAGGTTATGAGATCTATTCTTTGATGGATAATTTTTTTGGGTATAATCAAATCAAAATAGCTCCTGAAGACTAGGAAAAGATTGTATTCACTTGCGCATGGGGAACCTATTGCTAGAATGTCATGCCATTTGCATTAAAGAATGCAGGAGCTACTTATCAAAGAGCTATGACAACTATCTTCCATGACATGATGCATAAGAATATGGAAGATTATGTGGATGAAACCTTGGAAAAATCTAAAAAAAGGGATACACACCTAGGTGATTTGGAAGTCATTCTAGATCGTATAGAACAATTTCAATTAAGATTAAATCCCAAAAAGTGTGCATTTGGAGTCACCTCTGGAAAACTCCTAGGATTTATCATTTCAGCTAAAGGAATAGAGGTGGACCCAGAGAAAGTTCAAGAAATATTGGATATGCCACCTCCCAAAAACATCAACCAAATGAGGAGTCTTCAAGGATGCCTTTAATCTATAAGGAGGTTCATTTCACAACTAGCAGATAGAGCTCAACCTTTTAATAAGACTTTACACAAAAGGGTTAAATGTGTTTGGAATGAAGATTGTCAGCAAAGCATGGACCAAATCAAGCAATACTTGGCCAATCCTCCAATCTTAATGCCTCCTATCCTAGGAAAACCACTCATATTGTATGTGTCAGCAATAGAATCTTCCTTGGGGGCATTATTGGCTCAACTTGATGATACTGGAAAAGAAAGAGCTATATATTACATCAGTTGTACTCTTGTGTCATATGAGGTTAATTACACTAGTATTGAAAAATATTGCCTTGTAGTGGTGTTTGCTTCCAAAAAGTTGTGACATTACATGCTTGCGCATACAATACACCTCATTGCAAAAGTTGATCCTGTCAAATATTTTCTTGGTAAGGCTACTCTCATAGGTAGACTTGCTAAGTGGATGATGATCTTATCAAAATTTGACATAGAGTATGTTGAGTGTAAGGCTATAAAAGGACAAGCCATTGCAGACCAATTGGCTGATTTTCCAATTCGAGATAAAGCACCAATTCAAGTTGAATTTCTAGATGAGCACATAATGTACATGACTGCAATAACATGGAAGATGTTCTTTGATGGCTCTTTCATGAAAAATGGTTCAGGATTAGGAGTTTTATTTGTCTCTCCTCATGGGTACACCATTCCTAAGTCCTACAAACTATTGTTCCCTTGCACAAATAACATTGATGAGTATGAGGCCTTGACAAATGGATTAAAAATGGCAATAGAGTGGAGAATCACAGAGCTACATATTTATGGGGATTCACAATTAATTGTCAACCAAGTTAATGAAGAATACCAAACCAAAGATGAAAAATGGTACCCTACAAGAAAATGGTTGATTCATTGTGATGATATTTCACCTTCATTACATTTCAACAAATCTCTAGAGCAGAGAATAAAGCAGCTGATGCTATGGCTACATTGGCTACACTTCTTCAGCTAGAACAACATGAGTCCAGATTCAAATTCCTAGTGGAAGAGCTATGCTACCCTATCTATGACTCCCAATAAAGCCAAGTTGTTTGTACCCTTGTTGGCCATGAGTCATCCCGCTATGGTGCCATTTACTCATACCTCTATGATGGCATTATCCCTGAAACATTCAACTGTTCTAAATGAAGAAACCTAACCCGAAATGCCTCTCACCAAACCCTTATCTTTGGTGATCTGTATAGGAGGGGTTTAGATGGGACACTTCTTAGGTGCTTGGAAAAGGATGAGTCCAACCAAGCGTTAGTTGACATTCACGAGGGCATTTGTGGAGGACATTCTAATGGTCTTACCATGGCTCAAAGGTTGCTTAGGGTAGGGTACTATTGGCCTACCATGCAGACAGATGCAGTAGCCTTTGCTAAATCTTGCGAAAAGTATTAGAAACATGGTAACCTGATACATGCTCTAGGTGTATGTGGTGGAATGTGGACCTCAAATCCAACTACACACACAACATGGTCATTACTCACATGATTGAATTACAAGAAAGAGTATGGATTACTCAATCTGAAATCCATCGTGAAGCGACCTATTGCCTCCTATGTAGATAGGGTGTTTAATTACTCTCAGATTGGAGAGCAAACAACCATAAGACCAATTCTACAATGGAGGATTTTCAAAAGCTATGATGATAAGCAAAAACTGAATTAAAGCTAGAATGAGTGCAATTTAATCTAAGATGCTTTGAAAGAAATATGATACTAATCTAGATAACTTGAAAGGAAATATGAAGTGCAATTTAATCTAAGGAAATTTGAAGTAAGATGATATTGAACTAAGAGCAATTAAGCAAAATAAGTATATGAATATGAAATATTAAACTAAATGAAGATTATACTAAAATGCAATAAAAGCTTGGAATTAATGAAATTGAGACACAAAAATACTATAGTTCAATTACTCTCAAAAATTGCTCCCTTTGAATGAAGAAAATATGTTCATTAAATAGACAAGCCCGGGAAGAGGATGAAGGGGTTCTTGATTTGAAACTCCTGGCTCTTCATTTCCATTTGAGACAAAAAGCATTGAATTACTTAATTAAAAGAATGGAATTTGCCACATAGGGGACTTTTTGAATATCTTGAATTATTAATTCAAAAATGAGTGTCCATTCAAATAACAAGTAATTATTAATTCCTTTTTATGGGTAATTAGCTAAAGGGGGTAGATTTTAATTTAATTCCAAGTACTTAGGACTTTAGGATGAAATTAATTTATCATAGGGGTACTTTTAGCTAATAAAATTTGAAGACTTTACGAATTAATTTTAATATTTGATTAATACAATTAGGGTTTTTGCAATTGACATCAAGTTGAATTAAGTCAAGTAGGAGAGAAAAAATTGCCTAGGAAATTAGGACTTTGGAGATGTAAAATTGAAGATAATGCACCAAAATTGATTGAATTTATTAGGTGCCAATTTTAGGTTATTACATTTGCCCCTCTTTGAATTGATGTGCGAACAACGCGTTGATTCAAAGAATAGCCTGAAGTGACAGATGACAAGAAATTCAAAATTCTAGGTTAGGTTGCCAAGACACCGAACAGATCAAAGCATGATTTTTTGAAGTCTAAGTTAGATTGCGAAGACAACGGTCTTGAGAGAAGATGAGAATCAGGGTTAGGTTGCCCCAATGCCCAGAAGATTTTAGATGCAAACTTAGGACTGTCTTCAGAATCAAGGTTAGATTGCCCCAATATGAAGCTTAGCCCTTCGAGACCAGGGTTAGATTGCCAAGATAATGGTCTAAGAGAGATTTTGAGAGCCATCTCCAAAATGAAGCTTGACCCCCAGGAATTAGGGTTAGATTGCCCCAATACCTAAAAGATTTTGAGAACCATCTCCAGAATGAAGCTTGATTCTCGATGATCTGAGTTAGATTGCTCAGATAGCTAAAAGATAGATGACTAGATAACAAGATGTGAGGCATCGAGATACCCCTAGCAATGAGAATTGATGACTCAGATCAGACTGATTCAAGAATTAATTTGACAAGATTCAAATGATGTAAACATCTTGCCCCCTCGGGAGCGAAATTGAAAGATAACATAAGAAAGATGATTGACAACAAGAGGGTGTAGAGTAGAAGTAATTAGACTAGATTCGAGAAGCTGCAGAAGCAAATCAGAGCAAAGCAGAGGTCCTGCTAACTAAGTTTGACCATAGTTGACTATGGTTGACCAAATTTGACTAGAGTTGACTTTGATGAAAAGAGCAAAGATCTTGAGAACATGATGCAAAGATGAGGGTCTGGCAGGAAAATGACACCAGAAGGTTGACTGCACAAGTGTCCGATCCCAAAGGGTCCCAGAATTTAAAATGCGATTTCGAGCTATCTAGAGATGTCAGATTTTGATTTCGATCCTGAAAAAATATATGCAGCCATGATGAACCCAAGATAAAAGATGAGAATCTTTGATGAACAGATCCAAAACAAAGCAATCAAGAGAGTACGAAGATATCATCTCAAATATAAGTTTATCTTGAAAATACAAGCCTACGCTAAATGCAAGCCTAGAATGAAAATGCAAGCCCTAGGACTTGATTGTTGGACTCATCATATTTATCATCATCGAGTTTGTTTAAGCACAGGATTATTGCAAGATGTCATATAATCCTCACTAACATTGCAATTATGAGAATATGAATATGACATAAGTCTTGGATTTGTCGGAATGAGGTGTAAGCATTAAGGCACAAGAAGCTAGAATGACCTGAACACCGATTCCTTTTGATTTAGCAAGTTAACATAAGCATCAAAGCACAATTGCTAGAATGACCTAAATGTTGCTTGTGAACAAACACACTAGACACACGAGAGTTCCTTCTTTTGCCAAAGAGTGCTTGTAGTGACCCTTACGTTCAAGAAGCAGGAGGAGTGTTAGCCATTGTACTTGTAGCAGAAAGAAGTCACTCAAAATAGACAAGGAGAAGAACCAACCTCACCAAAGTGTCCATATAAAAGGAGTCGAGGTACACATGGCCATCCAATACGAGATGAAGGCTCTTACAGATGGACACCCCTCTTAGATAGATTCTTTGGATCATTGGAACTAAACCAACAAACAAAAAGCAAAGAAAAAGAAAACAAACAAACAAGAAAAGGAAAAGCTCAGCATGCTTCAAAGGAACACAAAGTCAGTTTTTAGTTTAAGTTTGTGTTCAAGCAGATTAAAGTTGAATCGGAAGAAAATAACATTCAAATTCTCAATGGGATAGCGATAGCAGGAAGACACAGTGAGAACCACTGGTGACCGTCATGAGAGATAAAGTCTCAAGAGGATATCAGAGTGTGAACCAAGTATCAGCAGGCGAACATAGTGAGAACAACTGGTGACTGATACAAGGAAGATTCTTGAAAGAGAGAATAAAATGCGAGCAAAACATTAGCAGGAAAATGTAGTGAGGACCACTGGTGACTGATGTAAGGAAGAGATCCCAAAAGAGAGAGGTTTGAATGAGATTTAAGTATCAGTAGGTAGGCATAGTGAGAACCACTGGCGACTGATACACGAGAGATCCTCAAGGAGATAAATCTCAAAAGTAGCTAGGCATCAACAGGAAGACACAACGAGAACCGCTGGTAACCGATGCACAAATAAAACTTCTGAAAGTGATAGGACAATGCCCCCTAGACCAAGAAGGTACCCCCAAGCATGAACCAGTTCCAATCCATGAAGAGTCAAGGAAAATCTCGAAGACAACTGAAGGCAAGTGCATGAGCTAGCAAACCAAAGCAGGAAACAAACTAAAGCAAGAAAGCGGGAATGCAAACTAAAGCAGGAAAGCAAAGAGACTAAAGCAGGAAACTAAGAGCCAAGCAATGTTGAGATGAGATGTAGCTTCAGGAAACAAGAGGCACCTGTTTACCAAGTTTTCACCATCTTGGCAAAGATTCTATTTTTCCTACCATGATGCCTGTTTACTAGGTTTTCATCAATGGCACATTTTCTTCTTTTTCAATTTTTTTTACTTTTCTCTTTTTTTTATTTTTTTTGTATTTTTGAATATTTCATTTTTTTTGTATTTTTGAATATTTCATTTTTTTTTGTATTTTTGAATATTTCATTTTTTTGTATTTTTTATCTTTTCACTTTTTTTTGTATTTTTGAATATTTCTTTTTTTTTTGTATTTTTGAATATTTCAATTTTTTTGTATTTTTGATCTTTTTACTTTTTTTTTTGACTTTTTTTTGTATTTTTTCAAATTTTCTATTTTTTTTATTATTATCAAGGCGCCTGTTTACCAGGTTTTCACCAAGATAATAGATACATCAAAGCGCCTGTTTACCAAGTTTTCATTAAGATGATCATTTTTTCAGGACATTTTGCAATTTTTAGGATTTTTGCCAATATACCATTTTTTGGGATTTTTTCAGGACCAATAAGTATGTACATGAGCATACAAAAAATGCCTTAGCTATAGAATCTTTTCAGGTGCAAAGCATTGATAGGCTCCTTGAGCTGTTCTCCTTCAGTAGGAATCTCTGAGAACACAGTATTTGTAGTAGTAGTCAGCTGAGAAGTTGTAGAATCAAAACCAGTAGTATCCAACTGTCAAGAGATCCATAGTCAAGGAAAGATCACTTAAGTGAGACCACAAATATCCTCATGGACACATCTTAACTCTTTGTCAAATTTTCCATGCTCTAAACACTTAGGAAAAGTACGTTCTAGATTTCTCTTAATCACGTCATTAGCAATAAGGAGATACCGATATGCACTTTGGGAAAAAGGCAAGATGGAGTGAAAAGTGTAAAGTATGAGAGGCAAGGGAAATGGAATGGAGGGAAGCATGAGAATTTTGGAAGCTCGAATGGAAACTTTGATTTTCCTTTTGGAATCCACATAGCTTTTTGAACTTTTCTTCTTTACTTTGAGGTGCTTTTGATGACAATGCCTATAAGATGGATTTTGAGATCCATTTTTTATTTTATTTTCTTTTGATTATCTTCTTCTCTTTGAGGACCTTTGTGGCCTTTTGAACACCTCTATTGCTTTTTCCTTTGTAGTCACATGTCAATTAGATGGGACATGGTGACCTTGAGATATAAGTGGATTTTTATTGTTTTTGCTTTTATGTTGCACATCCAAATTACTTCCAAAAGACTCAGGAATTGTGGATGAAAGAGGCTTATATGACTGGTTTAGGTGGAGAGGTGGAGATGGAAAGTGGATGAGCCACTTATCTTATGGAGGAGGGGGAGGATGAGTAGTCAATGGGATGGGCTCAAGTGCAAAGATATCAGCATCATCCTCATTGTTCATGAATGAATCAGATAGATCAAGAAAATGATCTTCCATAGAACGTTGTCGATTGTGAGTTGTCTTAGAAGAGTTAGATAAGTCTAGAGAAATATTATGTGAGCCTAACCAAGATGACCCTTTCTGAGAATTAGGTCCCCTTTCAGGTGGCAAGAGTGCACGAAGATTCCATGAGACTGTAATAGGATGGGGTCTTACATACCCATGATATGTTGGAGTAGTAGAAGTATAACTTGGAGTAGATGGCCTAAGAGCCATAGGAATGATCTCCATAAGAGGGTGGAAAGGATCATCATCAGTTTCTCGATCTAGAGGATTAGAACTTCCTCCTCTTTCAGAGTTGGTAGGACTATCATCTTTGTGTACAACATCAACTGGTATTTTTGTAGTAGAATCTGATATGGAGTCCCATTCATATTCCTTTGAATTCATTTCATTGTGGTAACACTGTTTGATGTAATCAACTAGAGATATAGTAGGTAGAAAATCTTCTTTATTACTATTATCTATCATAGGAAGTGTTTCTTCAATAGCATGGTCTTTCTCAGTAGTAGAAGTGGAGTAATCTAGAATAGGCATACCCTGAGGCATACCCAAGATAAGGGAGACATTAGCTATTTTCCCCCATTCAATATGTGTGCCATTAGAGTCAACAGTAGTAGAAGTCTATTTAGTAAAGTGGATAAAATCCTCCTGGTGAGGACCAGAATCATGTTCTTGAGGTATTTGAGAAGGTAGATAGGACTCACCCTAGTAGCCAAGATTGGGATGTTGAATATTCAAGAACCCTTCATGTGTCACAGGCTAGATTTTTGCTTCTTCATTATTTGAATGCTTGCATGAGTGAAAGCTACAACTAGGTTGGTCAAGCTCATGGCCCTGATAGCCAATACCAAATCTATCTTCAGAGGGCCTCTCATAGGAGTGTGAAGATGGAGGAAGAGCTGTTAGTGACAAGATGGACTCCATTTGATATTCCCCCATGCCAATATCTTTGATCTGTAGGGTCTTTTCTATCTCTTTGAGTTTAGCATTACAAAATTCTATAAATTCCCTGTTGGTTGGAGAAAGGCTATCACCAGATTCTAGGAGCATATTGTAAGTGAGCAGGGGAGCATTATGTGGATGGCTCAGGGAATGAGCACCTTCTTCAAAAAAGGACAAATAATGAGGTGAGGTCAAATGACCCACCATAGATTGAAACTAGTCGAGATTGAGATCTTTGGGGGCATTTTCCTTAGTGAGGGTTTTATCCATAGATAATTTTGGTCTGGATTTCAAAGGCTCGGGACCTTTGAGCATGATCTTCACATGAGATTGAGGGATATAATTTTCACAAGCTAGAGACGGTGTGGGGTTACAAGAGGGAGGCACAGGGTCTCGCAAGACAAATGGAGCTTTGGGTTTAGGAGCATCCTCACTCTCCAGAGAAATGATCATGTCATAGTATTCAACATCAATAGGTTCAATCTCATTGGTGACAATGTCACTAGTATCATATGTATAGTTGACCACATTGTTGGTATCTTTAGACTTGGGTGATTCACCTTTCCCGTGAGGATGGAAGGGGTCTTTGAATTCCTGATGATCTAAATTCTTTTTATGGTTCTATACCAAAGTCCTATAAACCACATCAAGTGGTTCTCCTAAGGAAGTGGAGTCACACTTAGGTTGAGGGATCCAAGGTTTTTTTCTAGCAAATCTGGAAGGTGGTTGAGTTTTTGTCACACTCTTCTCAGTGGTCTTGACTGCTCGTATACTAGAGTTGAGATTAAAGACATATTTTGAGGGTTTTGGCATCATATTGTCAACAACCCTATCATGCATAATATTTATGTTTTTGTTGACAATCTTACCCTTATCATTGTTTGAGGGAGAAGGTCCTTGCTTGTTGTCTTTGTTCAAAGTCAATCCTCCCTTCTTGATCATAAAGGCCTCTATCCTCACAGCTCGCCTAATCATATTGTGAAAAGTGAGGGGACCTTGTAGTCATACTTGGTATCCAAAATTTGGGACAAGATTGTCCAAGAAGATATCGAGCTTTTCAGACTCAAGTAATTCATGCGGATACTTCATGCATAGTTGTATCCATCTTTGGAGAAATGTTAGGAGAGGCTCCCATTGTCACTGTTTCAAATTGCAAAGGTCTTGGATGTTGACCAGATATTGAATATTGTGGGATTGATCATAACTCTTGTCATTTCGAGACTGACCATGACCTTGGTCTCTTGGAGATTGTTCATGACTATCGCTGAATTTACCTCCCCCTAGGAAGTGGAATGGATCTCCCATCTTGTTGGTAGTATTCTGAGAGATTGTGAGAATAAGATTGGAAGAGTCGATAGGTTTGATTCTAGAAAGTGACCCTTCAGAGCCTTGCTGGAGTTGAAACAATGGGTTATAATATTCTTGAAATAATAATTCAAGCTTTATCTAAAATAATGGATTGTAATACTCTTGGAATGAGGAGGAATGTGAGGATCCCTCACAACACTCAGATTGCGTGATAGGTTCAAAACAACCTCTTCCTTGTCCAATACAAAGAATAGGGAATGTATTGCCGCTTCTAGTCATAATAGTCATAGAGTAAGATATGATGAGAGAAGACTTAGGATAATGCTAAAACTTTGTATCTAAGATAATAGAAAGGAGATAAATGGCTAGAACAACCAAGATGTGAGATGGACCTGGTACAAATCATCAAAAGAGAGGTGGCTAGAATAGCTAAGATAAGACTCAAAACATGAGATACAAAAGGCATAAAGAGATAAGGTAAACCAATGAGAGATAACATGAGCCAAAGCAAAGACTGATCGATTCCTAACTTGAGACAACCAGTTTCTAACAGTGAACGATAGGAAAATAGAAAAATAGACCTCAGACAAAAAACAAATCAGATAAAAAGTCAAATAGTCAATGGCAAACAGGTCTCTATTTTTGCAAACTGGGCTACAGTCTCACATGAGAGAGTACCAGGCCATGTGAGAGAACACCAACCTTCACACGAGAGAACAAAGTCTTGCATGAGAAAGTGCTCTGAAGAGTGAAACTTCACATGGGAAAAGTGCAAAATATGACAATCTGACATAGTTTTTGAGGTTAAAGTTGAATTTTGAGGTACAGCTTGAATTGATGTCTGACAGAAAATCCAATTTCCTGACAGGTTTGAAGAGTAGTTTAATCAACAATCTCATTTTAAGATTTCAAGAATTCATTTAAAGACACAAAGGTTCAACTCAAGCAGTTGTGATACAAGAAGCAGTAGTTAACAAACCTATCAAGGACAAAGCAACTTGATAGCATCAGGGGAGTCTTTGTTTGATAATGATTGGACAATGTTTAAGACTTGATAACAAACACATAGCTTATTCCTACAAAAAAAAATGGTGAGAAGCCAAAACCTTTGCCCCATTGCTTATGCGCATATGTGCTCCTCACACAGCCGTGTCACCCCCTAGAGGGTACCTGTGTTTTTGGTGTTTCCAAGGACTCAATGGTGTACGTTCAAAGGTTACCCTTGTAGTAGGGGCTAGTGTCACAACCACCTTCAAAAGTCTAGGTGTATGCCTATGATGGGAATCTACGAGAGAGATTCTTGCCCCTCCCTGGGCAAAGATTATGACTCCTTTCGGAGGTGAACCAGGTAGGCCACTAGCTAAAGAAAGTTTTTTAATAGGCTTCTATTTATGCTAACCTTCAGTGCCCTTGATACAAGGTTGAGGCCATGCAGCCACACCAACACCCAAAAGTCATACACCCCCGCAAGTAGGGCTAGGAGCGGCGTCGCTCAGTATAACAGATGGAGCCTTCTCAAGATGATAGTCAAAGTCTTGAGAAGGAAGCTAACATGGTTTTGGATTCTTTAGACTCAAAAAAATGTTCTTTATTAGAGTGAGGCAAAATCACCGGTGAAAGGTGCGTACTCACTTGGGTCATTCCCGGAGGTTCAACTTTCGGTAGGCCCTCTAAAGGTGATAGTGGACTTGGTTTAGATTTGGGGGTTAGATTTTCTGGTTCTCCCAAAGGGAGAAGAGCATACTTCTTTATCCCATTTTCAAACCCAAATACATCAAAAGATTCATCACCGAGTTAGCTTCACTCCACCACAACTACAAGATTTTGGGTTTTTGTTTCTCTCAAAGAGAGAAGAGCATAATCCCCTGGCTAATAGAAGCGTAAAGATTCACTACCTTTCTCTGATCATTACGATTTTGGGTTCATTCATGGTCATCACCTCCATGTAATGAAGAGCCAAATTCCCTACTCACTATCAAAATCCTCAAGAAATTTTAATGGATCCCTATTTAGACTATGTGAATGAAAGCAAGAAACAAACACAACATTTTAGCAAGTCTTCGACTATCATCTTGCAATCAAACCATTAGTATGTTTAAGTTCTTCAGAAAATATCCTACAAAAAATTGTTACACTGTGAAAATAACAGAGAAATAATAAACAACAGCAAATAGGAAACTTTTAGAAAATTGAAACAGGAAAGACAGAAACTGAAAAATTTAAACACTCTCCAAATCTCACGCGAGGAAGTACTCCACAATGCGCGAGAAAGTACAGGGTGGCATGTGATTATGTAAAAGCTCGCACGAGAGAGTGCTACAAGGAGAAAAACCTCGCATGGGATGCTCTATATTCTCATGCGAGAATCCATACATAGACAGTACGGATGCATGACAGAGCTTAAATTCCTGTCAAAAAAAAAAAGAATGAGGCCAGAAATCAGATTTTCTGCCCCACTATGGGCACCAAAATGTATGTGGTGGAATGTGGACCTCAAATCCAACTACAAATGCAACATGTTCATTACTCACATGATCAAATTACAAGAGAGATTATAGATTACTCAATCTGAAATCCATCGTGAAGTGACCTCTTACCTCCTATGTAGATGGGGTGTTTAATTACTCTCAGATTGGAGAGCCAACAACCATAAGACTGATTCTACAATGGAGGATTTTCAAAATCTATGATGATAAGCAAAAACTGAATTTAAGCTAGAATGAGTGCAATTTAATCTAAGATGCTTTGAAAGAAATATGATACTAATCTAGATAACTTGAAAGGAAATATGAAGTGCAATTTAATCTAAAGAAATTTGAAGTAAGATGATATTGAACTAAGAGAAATTAAGAAAACTAAGTATATGAATATGCAATATTAAACTAAATGAAGATTATACTAAAATGCAATAAAAGCTTGGAATTAATGAAATTGAGACACAAAAATACTATAGTTCAATTACTCTCAAAAATTGCTCCCTTTGAATGAAGAAAATAGGTTCATTAAATAGACAAGCCCAAGAAGAGGATGAAGGGGTTCTTGATTTGAAACTCCTGACCCTTCATTTCCATTTGAGAAAAAAAACATTGAATTACTTAATTAAAAGAATGGAATTTGCCACATAGGGGACTTTTTGAAAATCTTGAATTATTAATTCAAAAATTAGTGTCCATTCAAATAACAAGTAATTATTAATTCCTTTTTATGGGTAATTAGCTAAAGGGGGTAGATTTTAATTTAATTCCAAGTACTTAGGACTTTAGGATTAAATTAATTTATGAGGGTTTTTGCAATTGACATCAAGTCAAATTAAGTCAAGTAGGAGACAAAAAATTGCCTAGGAAATTAGGACTTTGGAGATGTAAAATTGAAGATAATGCACCAAAATTGATTGAATTTATTAGGTGCCAATTTTAGGGTATTACACCAGGCACGGAGCTTATTCCTTCTATTTCTCATTGGCCATTTCAGCATTGGGCCTTTGACCCTGTTGGGCAGATTCATCCCAACTCATCAAGTGGACACAAATTCATTATCACTACTACTGATTACTTTACCAAATGGGTAGAAGCTGTCCCACTTTCTATTGCCTCAGGCAAGATAGTTTCTCTATTTATTTTGAACCATATCATCTATTGGTATGGAGTGCCTTCTGAAATAATCACTGACAATGGAGGTCAGTTTTTAAAAAAAGACCTTAAACATCTCTGCAAGAAATTCAAGATAAAATAGCATTGGTCCTCCATTTAATTCCCGCAAGGAAATGGACAAGCAGAGGCTTTGAATAAAATCATTCTTAAAATTCTCCATAGAATAGTTCACAAGAATGGTAGAGATTGGCATCTATAAATAAATCTGGCCTTGTGGGCCTATAGAATGAGTATTCGTACTCCAACAGGGGCTACCCCTTTTGCCCTCACTTATGGTGTTGAAGGAGTGTTACCTTTAGAGGTGGAGATTCCTTCACTTAGAGTTTCCCTTAAAGGTTTAGTGATAGATGAAGACTACCGCACCATGAGGCTACAAGAATTAGAACTTCTAGATGAAAAGTGTAAAGCATCATTTGATCACATGAGAGTCTACCAAAAGCGTATGTCTAAAGCATTCAACAAGAAGGTTCACCCTAGAGAATTTCAAGTGGGAGATCTTGTCTTACGATAAAACCCTAAGAACCAACAACATAGAGAGAAAAAGGGGAAATTCGAACCTAATTGGCTTGGACCATACATTATTACTACTACTTTTGGGATAGGTGCTTATTTACTATCTGATCTAGAGGGAGAACAACTCCATGATCCTATCAATGTCTTGCACCTCAAGAAGTTCTATACATGATGCCTATTCTGTATGGGGGCATCCTTTGTACATACTTATTGATCCTGAAAAAATTCCAAAAAAAATTCATATATGATGCTGAAAAAATCCTAAAAAGCATATAAAGTCCTGAAAAAATACAAAAAAATCAAAAAATGCAAAAAATTCAAAAAAATAGAAAAAGTGCCTTGGTGAAAACCTGGAAATAGGCACTACTTGAGGCCTTTGCACCCTTGTTTCTTAGCATGCGTCCTCGACACTTAGCCTTTCTCCATAATGCCTTGACCTTGTTGCCTTGGTTTGAAATTGGTCTTTGTCTTTGTCTAGGGGGCATAACTATGTTAGCTTTGGTCTCTAGGATGCATTGGTCTTTAGGACATCATGCAAATGGTGTTTTTCAACACCACCCCAAACTGTATTTTTCAACACTACCCTAGCGTCAAGTGTTTCTCAACACTTATCAGATATCTTACCCGCAGTCTAGCATGATATGATATTTTCTCACTAGCAGAAGTGATACTCAAAGTTTGACTCTATGACCTACACACACGCACTTAAACACTCAACTCACTGAGACTTGTTTGACTTTATTTCTTTGTGTGCTTTCTATGATGATTTCTTTGATGAGTGTTTTCTCCCTAATAGTTTTCGATGATGCCGAGCTAGAAGTCTGGAGGCATGAGGACATGTTTTATTACTTTTTTTGCTTGTGGGTATATTTTGTTGGTCCTAACTATCATTAGCATTTATGCTTGTTCCACTTGACATTAGGGGCTACAAGGTATTATCCTTGACTGTATTCGCAAGTGCATGCTTATAGTCATCTTGACTTTCTTGTGTCTCAATACAAGCATAATATTGCTATATTAAATTTAGGTAATCTCACTGCACTAGTCATCTTGACCTACATGTCTTTGATGCTTAGGTGGGATTCCCACATATCTATCTGATATAGATCATATTCAAATTCACATAGTCATACTAATGTGCATTCTATGATCTTGTGACACTACCAATAATGCTCGATGATGAATATTAGAGTCTAAAAGCTTTGTGACCTTGTAAGTAAACCACTTTTCATAGTATCTTGCATTTTTAGGTTCATAATTGTTAGTTTTGCATCTTGCATATGGAGAGAGCTCTCCTTTTTCATCTTTTTTTTGGACCTATCGGTCAACTACGCTCACCTTTCCTTCTCTCAATCATATCTTTCACTCCTTGTCTTTCACATCATGTCCTTTTCCTATCATCGCAAGGGGTTAATATTATCATCATATCTATATCCTAAAAAGATCATTTTCAGAAACATGAGTCTATATCATAAACATGAGAACTAAACATACATCTATGAGAGAGATTATACATGAGCATATATAACATACATTTTGAGCAATATGACAAGACAATATAAACACTAAAACATTCATCACAAGTGGGACAATTACACAAGATCTATCACAAATCTAGTAAATCTCATATATATATGATAAATGTCATGATACAAATATAATGTGGGATCCAAAATCTGGATAATGCCCTAGGGTATGTCTCTATACATCTATCCTAGCCCTAGGTCTGACTCTCCCCATCATGTGGAGGTGGTGCTGCTACCCTATCAGGTACCATATTAGATCTCCCAGCCCTCTCAAAGTAGAGTGGCGCTCTCTATCCCTCTCATACAACCTGTATGTAGAGTCCATGATAATATACAGCTCATGCTACCTCTCGTTGGATCTCTACTACATCAACCTATGCCACCCTCTCCCACTACTCTATCTCGGCTCTCAGGTCAATCAATTGTTGGTCTTTGATGGCTATGGTAATCCATAGCTGCTACATCTCTGTCTCTAGAACCTGGATCCTCACTCTGAGATCCTCTCCCCCTACAGGCTAATCCTTCCTAGCATCCACCCGATGGTGAGATGGCCTCACCATGTCATCCCCCTCATCCATGGAACTCTATCTCCATGACCATTTTAGGCCACCTAATCTAGAGCTTTGTCCTCTCTCTCCTCTCCCTCCACCTCCCCCATCCCCTCCATCTCCATCTCCATCATCTCCTTGTGCTGCCAACTGTGTATCAGCTATAGTAAACCTAGGGAATGGATGTCTCCTACGCTTTGTCCTATATGCCACATTCACACCTACATCTGCCATATCTGGGAGATAGTCCCATGGCTCCCTATGGATAGCCATAGTGTCTTGTACTACCTATTGGTAGTCTAGCATTGGTAGCCATCATTGTCCCTCCTTGTCTCTAACCTAAGCATAGGTGGTGGTCTCAGTAGGCACCCTCTACTATCACCCAAATTGTCTCCAGACCCAGGTGATCACAAAGCGCTCAAATATATCAAAGTGTCAACCTACCAGTGGTTAGATGCATAGCATATAAACCTAACTCATGCTCCTGATCACCCCACTGCTCACATGCCCTGTATGGTCTCCACTGAAATGAGGTGAGTTCATCCAGTAACCTACGGTAGTAAGTCACATCCTCGCTATGTGGCTGTGATATGAAACCTATATATCTATATATATAGGGGCATCTCCGCTCCCTCAGCTGCACATGTGGGTGCACAACAGCAATGTGCACCCACACCCATACCTATGCTAACACAACCCCGCATGCCCAAGTCTTTCTCTCCTAGTATACAATCTCATGGAGCTCATGGTACATATCTGCTAGGATGGCTGGGCCCCATGCCATCCGCTATGGGTGTGCTATAATATCTACTACCAACCTGCCCTAGCCCAGTGGGAATCCTCTCTAACTCTTATCTATGATGAGATCTTGTGCCACTATAGAACATACTATCCATGGGATCGGGAAATCCCTGCCATACTCCTCCATCAACCTATCTTAGCTGAGGTGCCTATCAATGAAGGTGACATCCTAGAACATGTCCTACATAATTTGTCATCCCTCAGTTAGATCTTGATCATAGTATACCTGTTCCAATAAACAATCATGTCAGTTTCTATCATATGGAAAATTTACATCTATGAATCTCTACAAACATGATTATACTCACAGGATCTCCATGGCTAGGAACTCGCAGGATCCGATAGACATCCTCTAGGCTAATAGTAGCCTCTTCAATCAGCAAGCAGAAAGTTTTATGCTCACTGTGCCACTTCTCAGCCAATGCTGTCAATAACCCATGATCAGCTCGAATGTGGGGCATCTGCAGCAAGTAACCAAAACCCATCTCCCCCAAGTCTACCCATCCTGGATCATCAAGATCTCAGACGCACCGTAACCCGATCACTCTCAGCACTCTAATGAGGAGCACAGGAAAGTTCTCCTGCAAGCCATTTAACCCAAACCAGATGTCAGAACATATCATGATGGATGTATAAAATCAATACAAAACATTTTAAAAGCAAACATTGTCTGGACCCATGTCATTTTGCTCAAAAATATTAAAACATGTCATTTTTCTACACTGTGCGATACTGTTTTCTGATAAAATATCATGTGATATTTTCTTCAGTACTAGTGTGATAGTATCTTTGAATGTGATATTTTTCATAGTATCGCACAATGTTTCATCCAGTATCATGCGATACTGGATCAAATATCGGTGTGATACTATTTCGACCCACGAAGTATCGCACGACAAAAGTTATCAAAGAGTGTGATACTTAGTAAATATCATATGATATTTCACATGAGAAAAATTTGAAAAATTTTAAAAACATTAAAAATGTGTTTTAAATTGAAATAAATGCTCATTAATGACCTATAAGGTGAGTTTTTCTGAAAACATACCGAGGCACCATACTGCGGAGGCCGGTTATGCAACCGGGTGTGCTCAAATTGATGCCTATGAATCAGAATTGCTGCTTGCTAGGCCATTTTCTCTCTCTAAGCTCTCAAAATTCTCAAATCACTATAAGACAAATGATTTTTGAAAATGACCTTTTTACCCCCTTTTATAGCATTTTGACTTTTTGACCAATTTTCAAAACACCTCAAAATTGAATGAAAATTGCACCCCTAGCTAATTTCAACATCCTGGTTCCATTTTTGGGATCAAAATCAAAATCTAAGTTAATCTTGATAGTCAAAATTGCATTTCAAAACTTTCACCCTCTTCTGTGCAGTTGGCTGACCATTTGAGGCCTGATCCTTCGATCTTCGTTGGGGCATCTTCATTTCTTCATCCCCATCTCTTTCAACCTTCTAGTCTTTCATTCATTTTCATTCACTTCATTTCTCTAAGGTTTGACTTCATTTTTATCCTATATCTTTCTTAATCAAACCTAGTCCAGCTGGGGCATATTTTCACCGCTTGATGGTTATCCTATCGTTCTTCACCTTCGATTATGATTTCTAGTGACTTGATCAAGTTTATCAATTTACTATTTCTCCTCTACTTGATTTCAATTAGATACCAAGGGGGAAGTACCTATCAGCTTTAATCCTTGATTCAACTTATCAATCAGCCTTGCTTGATATTCTTATCTCTTATTTGAGACTTGACAATTACCTATTTACAGGGGTGTTGGCCTTGTCTTTTTCATTCAGCTTATCTTTGTCCTAATGTGTTCCCATCTGTCAAACACACATCTAGGTTATTTTGTGATCCCAAATCGATCTCACATTTTAATTCCATTCTTTGACCACATGTGATCCCAAATCGATCTCACATTAGTCAAAGAGGGGCAAATGTATGCACCCTAAAATGGTCACCTAGACTTTGGGCCCCCATTCAGCAATTTATCAAATCCCTGAATCAGTATTTTCAAAATCAAGCATTTTTCAATTATATCAATTTCCTTGATCAAATCCTGGTTCTATCATTTATTTGATTATTTTCTATGGGCTAACCATTTTATCCTAAAGTCTTTATTTATTTAAAAGGAATTTCCTCCCTTTTTATTAAATAAAAAGCCCCCACTTTTCCTCTTATCCTAAGTTGCACAAATAAAGCATTATTCTTATTTTATAAAAGAATAAAAGAACTTTTTGTCTCATATGGACACAAAAGTCAACTCTTATTTTCCCATTGGAGGATATTTGTGCACATGGATTGTTCCTCTTTCAAGCTCCACCCTTGATTAAATCTCTTGCCTCTTAATCTCCATGGTCCATTCCTTTTCAATTCCTTTAAAAAGAGAGCTTTTTTCTCATTCTTAGACCCCAACTTTTTATGCTAATCTTATGCTACAAGATTTCTTGGAGACTTTGGAGCTTTTGAAGATCATTCTTGCATTCTAGTTTCTTTCTTGCATCATAGCTTTCATGGCATCTAGCTTAGTTTCCTTTATGCTTTAGATTAGCTCACATAGCTTAATTAGCAAGGGTTTGTAATACTTTCATTTCATAGCTTAGCTTTCATCTTCATTCTTAGCATAGCTTGTATTGCATTGCATTTTCATTGATTCTTGAGGATATTGGCATTCTTGCCCTTGTCTCATTGAATCTCCCATTGTGCAGTTTACTAATAAGGTTGCATGCTTCAATAGCTCTAGCTGAGAGCACCATCAACATCCTTGTGACTCCATGCCTAGGGAGCTCTAGGTCACTTTCTCAAAGTTTCCCATTCATAGATTCCTTGGATTTAATGACTTAGAGAAGTGCACTATTTAGTGTGTACAGATCCCACACCGGTTCCTCCACCTAAAATTCCTATAAAGAAGTAGCTACCGGTACAAGAAGGTATGAAAACAAGATCATCAACTACAACTTCATCACCTAAGAAGAAAGAAGTAGAGAAAGTACCAAAAATGAGGGCAGCTACACCAACAAGGAAATATATCAAAAGAAAGAACAAGGTTGTAGATGAGGCACCAAAGAAAAGCAAAAAACTGATAAGAAATAAAGAAGATCTTGAGGATACTGAGACTAAAGATGACATCAATCAATTCAAGGTGGTCACTAACAAGGCAAAAATAATAGATGAAATTATTGAAGACGTAATTGAACATGGAGACCTTATTGATCCCTTACTAGATAGATTTGACAAGATGTCAAATGAAGATCAAACCAAGATAGAAGAGGTTGTCATCCAAATGATGATCAAATTCAAGAAAGTTCCAATGGAATTTTCCTATGCATTATCGAAGAAGTTGGATGACAAGATTATTGAAAAATGGGCTATTGCACTAGACATAGAGAAAAGAAAGAGAGAACACTCTCTAGTTCAAGCAGCCCCACATCTAAGCTTTAGAGAAGTTAGTGAGTACTTGACCAAATACCAAGCAAAATTTATGATCAAGAATCGAGCCTTGATGATAATGGATGTAAATATAGCACCTAATCAAGATGAAGCACTAGACACTGAATGTCTATTTACATCACTGCTGGGTAAACTTCTTGTACTTGTAGAAGTAGCTAAAATTCTTTCCCAAGTACAACCCGATGGCTCAGACCCCGAGCAAAACAAAGACATCATAGGGGATCAAGACATTGAGAAACCTGCAGAAATAGATGAGCCTACATAAACAAAGGCACCTTCCACCGAGGAAAAGGAAATAGAGGTGATCCCACTTAACACCACATTCGAGACTCCCACTATATCAATCGAGACTACAGCTACCAAGTAGTAGAAGAAGGAAGAACATGTGTTAACCGGGAAGGATACTCTAAAATCTGGAGATAAAACTATTTCTATTATTCAGAAGAAATCACCTTTAGCACCAGAGAAGAAGAAGAAAAAGAAAGGAAAAGGGTTGGTCACCCTAGATGAAGTCATAATTATCCCTGAGTGTGACCCGAGGACCCTAAGCCCTGAAGAATTGAGTAAATATGGGGAATTATGTTCAAGAAAGTCAGCGCAAGAGAAGTTGAAGCAAGAACACAAATGAAAAGAGATTTTAATAGATGTGAGGGATATCCTACAACAAGTAGTACCTGAGGTGAATATTGATGAGGATACTCCTATCATAGATCAACTTGCTACACTTGCCGAGAAGATCAATGACCTAGATATTGATGCAGATAAACAGATTGAAGAAAGGGTAGAATCTAGGATACAGTTCAAACTAGTAGAGAAAATAAGCCTAGAAGTGGCACTGAAGAAGGTCAAATTATCTAAGGTAATCACTGAGATAAAAACTATCACTCAGACAATTTGTCAATATTTAATGAAGCTTTGTACTATAGATACCTTCACTGTTGAAGTCAGAGAGAAGATCAAAGGATTGGAAGCAGAAATACAGTTAAGTACAAATGCAGCTATAACTAAGCCTACTACTTTTTCAAAGCACATTCACTGAGTTCAGGAACTCTGATAGTTAATAGTAGATCTAAAGAAACAAGAAGAGAACATAACAGATCAGGTTACTGAGTTACAGAAAGAACTCCTACCATACCTAAAAATCTTTGAGGCACACATTGTCAAAGCAAAACAACTCATTGCAACACCAAAAATTTTGGTTTTAGATAACATATTTGACATGCATGCACAAGTCATTCTTGAGCACACTGCTCTCACCAACTTGAAAGAGGAATGGGACAACCTCTTGGAGTCAGTGAAGAAAACCTACCAGCATATTTTTGACAAGATGTGAGTATACTACTTAATTTTTGTATTTGGCATTACCATCAAAAAGGGGAAAAATAATGTATAAGTCTTTATGCCAAATAAGTACATAGATGCTATGTATACTACATATTACTGGGAGCATGCACCGAGGGGGAGTACTTAGTAATTAGAAAAAATTTTGATGTGTATATGTATATGGCGGAGATATAAGTTATATAGAAAATTTTGCCTATATACATTCAAAGTTTTGATACTAATGCCAAAGGGGAAGATTTTTATCTCTATTGAGCATTCAAGGTTGTCATTAGTATCAAAGGTTTGTAAATATATTGGTTGGTCACTTACATTGAGCTAATCGGTAACATGAAGCAAGATAGTCTAGTTGGTAAAGTATATACCGAGCAGCAGACAGTTTACCAAGCACTAGCAGACACTGACATCGACAGACAGTAAACACCGAGCATCGTAGTATACACTAAGCAATTTATACAGTGTTTACCAAGGATCACAGGAAATGGCATAGTAATCTAAAATGGCACATACTTCTATGCATACGGTTACAATAGTTCATAAAATGTTTTACCAAGATCGAGGAACATTTAATGTGATGATATTCATTAAATGCAATGTATATCTTTTGTAATAGTTGATCTAGGTTATTTTTGTACACCATAGATCTTAGGGTTATGAATATGTTGTGTAACCTAATTTTGTTAAAGTGGAAAAAATAGAATACTATATATTTGTGTGTTCACATCTTTTTTGGTGTGAGTTGATATATGAATCATAGAGCACTTGAAGAAATTGCCTAACTTCAAGTCTATTAGTTAACAAAGCAGAACAGAGTACAGAGGAATTCAGATTGAGTAGAATTAGAGAGGCTACCAAGTAGTTCAGAGCAGAGATTCATCACAAGTAAGGTGATATTTTATCAGAGCTTATAGATCTATATTAGACAATTGAGTTGTCAAATAGCAGATAATTGCCTATTGCTTTCTAAAAATTGTAATAGAGTTTTGGATAAAATCTCTAGACAGAGTAGACTTAACAGTCTTATGTAAATCTCTTAACTGAGTACACACTTCATTAGTGTTGTTAAAATCCTATAACTAGGTAGATCTAGCGGATCTAACATGTCACTCCTAACAGGGTGATATCACCAGAAGTGATCAAAACTTGTAGCCCTAACAGGCAAACCTTTTCTATCTACAGTAGTGAAGAATTTGTGGGTGTCATCCCTACCACAGTTTTTACCTTCTAATAAGGGTTTTTGCGTTACCAAAATACTTGTGTCATGTGATTGTCATATTGATGTCATGTTGTTTACTTTCATAAGTTAAATGAATGATTGATACAGGCAGTTAGATTCAAGTTGTTTTGGTCGGTTATTACTGTTTATAGTTATATATCTAAAAGGTTTACAAGTAAAAGTTTTGAAGGCACTGATTCACCCCTCCCCTCTCAATACCTATCTCTCCTAATTCCAACACTAATTAGGTCAAATTAGTTTGATATATAATTGTAAAAGATGTCATTTTTAAGCATGCATGATATATGAGATTGTGAAGTAGTAGCCGCACATAGGACATCAAAAATAAGACAAGGATTTATATGATAGAGAATTTATTTAGAGACAATATCCATTTTTCAGAAACATACAAGGCTATCGAGTAGGACAAAGAGTTGTATTCATCACATTGAGGTGATATTTGATTGTTATATCATAGATCTGATTCAAACAAGTAAAAATTGTCATTTATAGATATTTTATTGTTATCAATTTGACCTTTGTAGTAGGATTTAAATCTCTTAACAGAGTAGACTTAACTGTCTTATGTAAATCTCCTAACCGAATGCACACATAATTTGTGTTTCTAAAATCCTTTAGCAAGCTAGATCTAGTCGATCTTATGTTACTCCTAATAGGGTAAGATCACCAAAAGTGATCACAAGTGTAGCCTTAATTAACATACTTTATTTATTGCAGTAGTGAAGAGTTTGTGGGTGTCATCGTCACCTTAATTTTTACCTTCTAACAAGGGTTTCTGCATAACCAATATACTTGAGTCATGAGTTAACAATTTTATGTATGTTATATTGTTTTTTTGCATGCATTTTACATTTACATGTTATTTGAATGTATGTTACAAACAATGGACTCAACCGGTTAGTTAAGCACTACTATTGCAGATTGTTAAGTATTGAAAGTTTTTGAGGGTACTGATTCACCCCTCCCCTCTCAGTACTATATCTTTCCTATCCAAACAATATATATATATATATATATATATATATATATATATATATATATATATATATATATATATATATATATATATATATATATATATATATATATATATATAATCTTCTCCAAAAAGAGATATTTCCAACTAAAGATTGAGGGTTTAATAGTTATTAACATAAACGAGAATTTATCCTCACACAACAAAACCCAAAAAGTCTTTCAAATCCAAAACCTCAAACAATGAAAACCATGAAACAATCAATCCAAAAAACCTTCAACAATCTGGCAAACACAATGTAAACAATATTTTCAAAAGAAAATTGGAAAGGGATTTCAAAACCCTACCTTAATCCACTAATGTTATGAAACAACGAAAACCAATCTCAACCCAAAAATTCAAGCTTTCAAAAATTCCTTCAATTCCAAATCTAGAGCCAAAACTTGTAATTCCTAAAACCTTTGTGTCTAATAATGACCAAAAGAAATTCTAATATAGAAAACCTAGCAATCAGAACTTAAACATGCAACTCCTAATCCGAAATAGAACTCAAGTGATAAAAATATTAAAATAGTTAACTCTAAATCCCAGAAAGAACTCAACTCCAACATTGTTTTTATCAACTTTAATTAATTAAAATAATTATTTATTTAATTTTTCCTCGGCTTAAGTCACTTTAACTCAACTTGATTTTAAAAGGTTAAGTTTTGATTTTTATAATAAAGTTCTTTTTAAGTTGCCTGATTTATTAGTATTATTATTTTAATTAATAAAATATGCAACTCGAATTAAATATCACTTAACTCAAATATATTAAAGTTGCACAACTAAACTCCTAATCTGAGTTCAACTTTGTTTTCATCAAACTTGCATTCAAAAGTGCATGATTTATTATAATTAATAATTATATACAACTCCAATTAAATATCACTTAATTTCTTTTATGTATTTAAATATCAATTTTTATTTAATAATAAGTAAATTCCTTAATTATTATTTTGACTTTATAATTAAATTATTTGTTAAACATAGGTAATTAATTAATTAACCTTATATTTAATATTTTAATGTATCATAAGGTATAATTATTTATTCTCATTTAATTTATTCATCAAACCATTTTAACACAAAACTACATCAAACCACATGACCTGCAACCAAACAAAAACTGACAAAATTAAAATAAAAAATCAAACTCAAAGAAAGGGTTCACAAATGATGTCACCTTGTTGAATTGAGAGGGTAGTAAATAAGCTACTTGTCCACTATTTTAGGATAATAAATGGCTTAGGTTTGGATTGGACCTGTAAGTTATCTACACTCTCTTACCATTGAGATATTGTGTTAGAGAATGCTCATCTTGGTAATTCAGGAAAGTCGATGTGTGGTACCTTCAATCCTGCATCAAAGATCAACATGTACATACATACATGTGTGTGTGTGTGTGTGTATGTCTATGTCTATGTGTATGTCTATGTCTATGTGTATGTGTATATGTATGTGTATGTGTATGTGTATGTGTATGTGTATGTGTATGTGTATGTGTATGTGTATGTGTATGTGTATGTGTATGTGTATGTGTATGTGTATGTGTATGTGTATGTGTATGTGTATGTGTATATGTATATGTATATGTATATGTATATGTATATGTATATGTATATGTGTGTGTATGTGTATATGTATGTATGTATGTATGTATATACATATATATATAGGTGTGTGTGTGTGTGTGTATAAAGAAATGGTAGGGATCAACTGATCGTGTAGATCTCACAAGAAAGTAACTACGACTTCGTCCCTCAACCATATCAGGCACATCAGATAGAAATATAAAACATACATGCAATCCATACACATGAATGTATGGAGTCAGTAAAACATAAATATATATATATATATATATATAACATTAAATCTAATTGAATATTTAATACACACATAAAAAGTGGTCCAAAAGAATCTGGCCAATTAAACTAACAAGAAAACTATAGGAGGGGTATTACCCCCACCTCCCCTAAAATTAGGCTTACTCTTGGAAGCCTACAAATAAATAAGGTTAGACATCCCTTAATCATGAAACATCCTTTTAAGACAAAAGACAAAATGATATCTCAAAAAAAGTGATAAAATAAGGACACGATATATAGTCATCAAGAGTAATATTATTCTAGTTTAAACATAAACCAAAAATCACATCGATCAATCATTCATTATTTACCAATTTAAATAGATCTAGATCTTTTTTCATTCATCATTATATAAAAAATCTAGTAATCAATTGCATAAATCACACATTTTTATCTACATCAAATAATAAGTTGAGAAGTTCATGCAAACCTAGCTAATGTAATACTCACATAAAATCTAATCTGAACATACAAGTCTAATACTATACCTCTAGGGTCATAAAAAATATTCTAAAATAAAAGAGAGTTATATGTCTAATTTTTTTTTTAAGATTCAACTATTAGACATCTAATAGGCATACAAATTCCCAGAGTTACCAGTGTATAAACTTGAGCTCTGATACCAAGTGTAAATCCCTCACCAAGGAACCTAGGAGAAATTAAGTACCTAATACATGATACTAAGTTTACAAAATATTTTTTTCTTTAGCATTGACAAAATAACAATAAAGAATAATGAAAAAGTAATACAACATAAGACAACTCATACACATAAATCTAACTTGGTCATCGATTACAAATCCCAAGGGTTCCATGACTTAGAGTTATGTAAGTTTAATTAATCTACTAAGTACAGTCATAAGCACACAATATCATAAATTCCAAAGAATAAAAAGTACATCATCATATAAAAGCAACATAGATACAACTAATACAACATGGGGTACATTAAAAACCATCATCTACTGCACAAGTCACAAGGTATGCAATAAAAAATCATATACAAAGTACATATACAACATCCTGAAAGATCTCACATTTGATAAACTAATACAAGATAAAAATATAAACATCATAAGGTAGATATGAACAATCCTCCAATGAAGAAAAAGAAGAAGGTAACAACAACAAGGATCATCCAACACCATTAGGAACATCAAAATCTCAATGGTAAAATAATCACTACCACATGACCTCATGGAACTAAATTTCCACTACCATCATTCTGAGGAGATAAAAACAAACCCCACTTAGATATCAAACACCAAATCAACCACAAAAAAATACTAAGAAAGGGATCCTAAAATCTCTCTATCTCAAAAGGTACAATAGAACTGCAAAAGTAGTACATACTAATCTCAAGGCAACGAACACATGTAGGAAACCTAGGATTCATATAGGGAAGTGTCATCACATACGTCTATCCCTTGAGTTTCATCTTGGAAGTCTCTCTAGACCTCGGCACTCAAGTGACCATATGTGGTATCAGTAACCTCTCATACAAATAAGGATGCTAACTATGCAAGACCTCAATAAATCATCTTCTCTCACTCTCATCCTAGCCAATACAAGAACTCAAGGTATGGGCGAGGTACATAATTATCTTATTAATATTTTTATCTTAATAAATTCATTAAGTTATCACTTATTAAGTCAACTTACAATGAGTTACTATGGCTGCCTCTTAGAGCCCCAGCCCCCATTGCAAGCCACTCCCCATCTATACACTTAGATAACCTACCTAGGCTCATAAATCATGAATAAATCTAAGCTCCAAAAATCATAAGGAACAAAAACTAGCTCTCAAAACTATAACATTAAAATGATAATAATGATCCTCAAATTAGTTTCTTAGTACAATAGGAACATATTGGTCCTTGCATAACCATAATATCATAAACATGCCATCAAAGTGCTTTCATAATCATAAGATTTAATAGAACAAGGTTGGAAATAACAGATCAAAATGATACACATCACAATGCAACACAAATAAGCACATAGGAATCAACAAAAAACCAACCCCAGTCCTCTGATAACAATTCCTATAACTGACTTAATGCTACTCATACCGATAATCAAACACAACAACCAAAAACTCTGGAATAATAAAAACATCAACATTTAAACTCCCATCATATAAAATTATTATTTGTATTATTATTATTATTATGATTAGTATTAGTATATGTTCTTTCTAAAAATAGAATGTTGGTGCATGTAAATTCCAAAAACAATATTTCTTTTTAACTTTTTCTTCCCCAAAAATAGAATTTCTTGTTGGAGTAATATTGTTTAACCAAATTTACTCCTTATCTAAGTTTACTTAGGTCAACTCATACATGAGTTAGATAGATATCTTTCAGTCAAATTTGGACTCTATCACATCCTAGAGGATATTGTAGAGTTCTATCAGAACTCTACTTCCTCTAGGTTGAGACACTTGTCTCAACCCATCCTTTCTTTCTACCAGCTCATGCCTATCTATGAAGAGCCTTTGTATGTTTATTTTCACCTTAGTTCAATAAAATCTAGTTTTTAATACTTCTCTCTTCTGATGGATGTTTGGGGACTAGGTTCTAGGTATAGGATAGCTTATCCTAACATGGTATCAGAGCCTAAAGTCTCACAACTCCTTCCAGTTCTTATTGAGAGTTTTTTTCTTTAGTTTTGAGGTCCCTAGTTTCTCTTTGTAATAAACCAATGTTGTTTTAGATCTTTGTCTTTCTCAAGTTGTGACTTTCCATTTGGAGATTCATTTACTGAGATTATTTTGTGTTTTTTCACTTATTTTTCATAGTATCTTATATCTAGTGGGTGCTCTTTATTTAGGAAACTCATATTGAATAGTCAGTGATCTATGTTTTTCCCTAAGCTATAAGTCCATTGGTTGTCATGTGCAACCATTTGTGGAGGTCCTCCTTAGCCCATCAACACTATGTTAGCGTTGTGCCTCTCTACACAACTATGTTGATCTTGAGTCTCTTTGTCGACTTTCTTGTTTGTAGAGAACTTTTTTTTGGCCAATGCTTATCCATTGAGAAATAGCTAGTGATGTTTGGTCTCGCATAGGAGATGTGGGTAGTCAATTATTCATTCAAATAACTCAATGAGCATCTGTTTCACACATTTAATTTTTCATCCAAAGTGTAGAATGTTGGTTATGAAGTTGGACACATCAACATTATTTTTGCTGAGAAAAATTTTTGGTAGCGCAACACCTTTATTGGTCTACATTTTATTTCACCTTAGATGCCCCTGATTTATTGCTTAAATGACAAACTTTATTTTTATTGCTTGAACAAAAAACATTTTTTTTCACAATATTTCTCTGGGTCATGCATTTAAGCTTTGGTTGATGCATCTAATTGCTAGAGATATTCAAATTCCAACTCCATTCAATCATATCTATTTTGGTAGATGTATTTTCTTTTTGGGGTTGCCTTGCTGGTGGACCATCACTAGAAGTTGTTGGTCTCACTAATTATCAATAGTTGTGGTGAAGCACCAATCACCCATATTCATTGCTAAGTAGGCCTATGGTAGGTATACTTTAAATTTTTTATGAGCCAACTTACTTTTGGATCAATCAAGAAGTATTTGACTCATTTAGTGACCCATCACACTATCGACACTCTCCTCCATATTTTTTATCTTGTGCATGCATTCATCGCAAGAGATTTGAATGAAGTTGTTGATCATCTTGTAACTAGCCTCCATCCTTAGCCATAATTTTATCTGTAAGTGAAGACTTCACAGGCCCAAGTGGATGTAACTAGCCAGTTTCCTCACAACTAGCTATGGCATTGCTAAGGCAAGCAACTGTGGAGATTTCTTGGTACAAATCAATGTGACTAGTGGGAGTGTCACTTGGCATGTGATTTCATTATTTCTTGTGACTATTTAGCATCTTCACTTGGATCAGGCTTGAATGGTATATTTTGATGGTTTCTAGAAAATATTCTACATGCAACACTATAGTTGGTCCTCTCATCAGCAACTCCTTGTTAATATGATTTAGAACAACAAAGAGGGGGGTGAATCATTTGTTCTCAGATCAAGATGTATAAAACAAAATTTAAAACTCTTCAACAAATCAGATCCAATAACCAACAACTACTCGGTCATTATTGATTGCATAGCAGAAACATATAACAGTGCAGTTCACTTATCCAATAGTATCTAACTTGTAAAACATAGAAATGTTCAAACCAAAATATTCACACAAGTATCAACACCAGGATTTATAGTGGAAACCCAATTTGGGAAAAACCACTTTGTAACATGTTACTATTATGTTCACTCTTCTGAAGTGAGATCGGTGAAAAGCCAACCCTGTCAAAGGTTACAAACACACTGTCAGGTGTGACCCGGTTAAAGGATTGAAACCACTCTATTAAAATTGCACCTTGTTATAGGACTTACATACACTCCATTAGAATGCAACCTTGCTCAAAGGATTTATACATATGACTATTAGTTCAACCTCTATTGAAAGGATTTTGACTGATACAATGGTTAGAAAGTAGCAGTAGTATTGATCTAAAAAACATACAACTCACTTTGCAAATATCAGATCCAATTCCATACACATATGTTGGCTTACTGACTGTGAACCTTTACCATAACCATCACTGATCTGCTCAGAACTCTCTTCAAGCAATCACAACACTTCTCCTTCAGCCTTCTCTACTTGTACAGTTAATAACATCAACAACACTTCCAGCATCCTCTCTTTTGTTAACCTCAAGCTTAGGTTTCCTTAATACTTCCTCAATTAGGTCAATACATCTTTTGCCACTTAATCTCCTTTGTAGATATTAGGGTTAGGTCATATTCATCGAATCCTTCCTACTTTATGTTCTTTGACTATCCTTCTAGAAATATCTCAAATCTCTCAATAGATTTACAATAAAACATTTTACAGTGCATTAAATACTTTTGTACAATCACTAAATAAAGTCAACACATTTTACATAATCCAAGAATTCAATGATGTCGGCTGGAAATCTGAATTCTTCCTCAAATGTAAATTATTGACGCTCGGTCAACACAGTGTTCAACTCCTCAGTCTTCATTAAAAAGCTCGGTCACCTTAAAAACTATTTCCTTGGCTAATACTGATGTTCGGTCAACACTGAATTTACTCGGCATATACTAGCTCGATCAACACTAACATCACTCGGCTTAAACTAGATTTCTTCATTTGTGTTTAGTTAAGACTACTAGTTTAGTCTTCATTCATACTTAGTTTAGTCTTCATTCATACTTAGATAAACAATACATTATCTTATCATTGTGCCACATTATTAAGTACTCATTGAAATATCAAGATAACTCAACCTTTCCTTAGGTGCTATTGTTACCAACCTTGCCTTTCCCCTTAGCAACAATCAAATAGATATAGTACTTTCTTAAATAGAAACAATCTTACCAGTTAAGGTCTGACATCAATGACAATACAACAATTGCTTCAATTGCAGTTTCCAACAATCTCCCTCTTTGGCATTGATGGAAACACCATATGAATATCACATGAATTACCAACCAATCCAAAACTTATTTGTCCATCAGAAATATTTATAATATCCTTAGCTTCATTCTGATATAGAATCAATTAGCCATGCTTGTATGATCATCCACTGAATCTCTCCCTCTTACTTGATCTTCCATGAAAGTTTCATTATGTGTATTCATCTGTGATCATCTCCCTCTTTGACAAAAATGCCAAAGCAGCAACTAAAACATACATCCTGCAGATGTAGATATCTTCTTTTCAGTTTAGTAACAGTATTTCTCCCTTTGTCATCTTTTCTTATGACAGATTCTTGGCTTTTCTATACTTTTCACAACTCTACGCTGCTCCTAAAGTGTGACCTGTCTCTGCATCAACTTATTAGATACTCTTTGCAGCACATTTGATGCAGTGCTCCTAGCTTGACTAGGCAGCCTTAGTTAGGGGAAGGACCCCTAATTGACCTCTCAGATATTCATGAGTTCTTTAGGTAAATCTTTAGTGAATATGTCTGCTAGTTATTCCTTTGTATTCACATATTCCATTTGGACCTCTTTATCTTGTACTAGTTCTCTCAAGTAATGATACTTGATTGCAATGTGTTTGGTCTTTGTGTGCATCACTAGATTCTTAGAGATGTTGATAGCACTTATGTTGTCACGGAAAATGACAACTAGTTTAGTGATTTCTTCTTTCATGCCTACCAATAATTTCTTTATCCATATCAAGTTTGAACAGGTCACAACTGCAGCCACATAATCGGCTTCAGCAGTAGATTGGGAAATGCAATTTTGTTTCTTTCTTGTCCAGGAAACTTGTTAGAATTAATCTTTCCTTGGTTGTCACATTTACTAAGATAAGCCAAGGTATCCTAATTGTTATTTTCCTTGTAATTTCTTATTCTAGATATTCCTCCTTATGAGGAATCCTACACTTGTCTCACACACTATTGAAATGTGGCACGCATAGAAATGGGAGTTACAATATAACTCCTTCCTCACATCTCTATTAAAGAGATGGCTCTCCTTCTCTCTTCACATGAGATAATTCTTCTTCTTGAACACTATTGTATGAGCTAAGCTCTCTCTCTATCTCTCTCTCTCTCTCTCTCATTCTTAGGCATTTTTTCCACATTCATTATATCATGGGGGTTTTTTTATGCTTTTCCCCCTTCAAAATATTGTCTCCTTTATTTCTTTTCTCTTTGGTGAATGCTCCTAGTTTTGTGTTAATTCATGGTAAATCTTCTTACTCCTTGCTCACTACATTAAACAATTTCCTATCTCGCTTTATTTTGTTATTATTTTAACATGGTATCAGAGCAGGTTGGTTTAATCATGTTTTGAGTGTGTAGGTAAAGAAGCTACCATATCTTGGTGCACTCCAAATTCAGAGACATTGTTTAGAGAGAATTGAACTTCATTACTTTAGTATATTTCATTTTTCTTTGCAAATAGTTCTTTATATTGTTTCTAAATTTTAGTTCATGCATTACTAATTTAGTTGGTGAATATTGAAACCCTAATATTCTCATTACTAATTTATTTTCTAATATTTTTACCATCTCTCTCTCTTATTAATCTCATATATATCTGTTCATACATTTTTAATCATTGCTTTGATATTTCAGTTGCATGTGTTTTCTTTCCTAATCATTTAGCTTCCTTGCATTACTGTATTGTCTATGCATTTTTGACATTTATTTCTATTTTTATTGGGTGGACATTTTACTTGATCGAATTTAGAAACAACATGTATTAGAATATCATCTCCATTTTGTCAGTCGATTTCATTGCAACTTCTAGAACTATGAGTCATTGCATGCATTTTTTTATCATTACATGCATTTTTTTAATCCTTGCATGTTAGCATTTCTTGTGTTCATTATCTGTCACATTTCTTTCTTTCCTCTTTAACCTTTTTGGTTAAAATCCTTGCATGTTAGCATTTCTTGTGTTCATTCTCTGTCACTTTGCTTGCTTTTATTCCATGTTAGCGTTTCTTGTGTTCATTCTTTGTAACGTTGCTTGTGTTTCTTGGGCTGGGTATTCGCAAGCTCTCTGTATTGGACCTTTTTGTTCATATTACTATTCGTGGATCTCTACTGTAGAAACCCCAGTTTGGAAGGCATTTATCTGAAGCCATATTACTCCCACTTTCCGTCGCCCCCTGAGCTACTCCAGCTTTTGTTGCTTCCTTTTTGCAATTTTTTCATGAAGCGCTTTAGCATCTCTTTCTCTATGTTGTTCAGGTGTGAGGCCATCATCCTTATTCTTCCCTCCTTTATCAGTCCGGGCAGCAGCTCTCTCTCTATCACGATCTCTTTGGTTTTTGCAAGTCATGGTGTAGAAAGAATCAAATCTAGCTTCTGAATATTCTGAGTTGTTGTCATCCACTCACCAAAAAGGGCTTTTCGATCTATCCACAATCTGAGAGAGGAGTTGATGGCCTTAAAGATTTCTATAGCTCAAGTTTTTAATTAATTAGATTCAATTCATTTTTAGCTCAAAATATTAATTAAGGGTTTTAGTTAGATTCAATTCATTTTTTAGCTCAAGTTATTAATTAAGGTTTTTAGTTAGATTTAATTCATTTTTTGGCTCAAGTTATTAATTAAGGGTTTTAGTTAGATTCAAATTGTTTTTAATTCCAGATTACTAATCATCATCAGCTCTTTGCAGGTAAATGGGATTTAATAGATTTAGCCTTTTTTCTCATTATATTAATCGTTAAATCCGCTTCCTAGATACTTAGCATCCATTCGGATTCTTAGTTCTGTTAGCATTCCTTTCTTTGGTCTGATTAATGTTTGTTTTGTAGGATTGTGTTTCTTTTTCATTTTTAACAGGTTTATTTAGTTTATTCCTCTCTTTGTCTCCTCTTTGCATGCTTAAGTGTATAGCTTTCTCTTTGCATGCAAGAGATTCTTGTCGTTATCTGTTAATCAATAACAGCTTAACAGAGATCTGTTAACTCTTAAGTGTTCTTGGTTTCAGTTTTACCTCTAGTAGTTGTTTTTTCCTTGCATGCCTCCTTGGTGTAAGCTAATATAGCTTTCTGTTATTGCATGCGAGTGTATATAGTTTCCTTTGCATGCATTTGATCTGCATGCCTAGTTGTTCTGCTTCTCTCATAGTGCTCTTTCTTTAAAAGTTTCCTTTCTGGGTTTTGCTAAGGGTTTTCATTTATTTATCTCAAGTTTAGGTGTTCTTTACATTAAATTTTTGTATTTAACTATGACCACCCTAATGCCAGAAATAAAGTTAACTAGTATAAATTATCATGCATGGAAAATGTACATGACCTTCATCTTTAGATTTAGACATATTTTAGATATTGCAACTAATGCCAATTCAAAACCAGTAGCCTCTACTCCTCAAGCTGACCAAATTTCTTGGCAGACTAAAAATGAGGAAGCACTTGGTTTAATTGGGATCTCCTTAAGTCCCGAATTATATGTCTTAATTTCTACTTGTCCATCAAGCTTGGGACATCCTGAAAAATACCTATGACAGTGAAAATGAGACTCAAAAAATCCATCTTCAAGACCAACTTGAAGACCTCAAGTATACCAACTTCAACTCTATTGATGATTTCTTGCTCAAGTTTGATTCAATTAAAGTTTTACTAACTAGTTTACAAGTTCCTCTCTCTGATTTAAGGATAATCTACATAATTATTCATAAATGTTTGCCTAGACAGTTCCAATAGTTTATTACAAATATTTACTCTCAGTTAGCTATTCCTTCTTTAGCATCTCAATTAACTTATGTCATCTTTCAAAATATGTTGCGTCAAGAGGAAGAAAAATTGATTCAATTTGGTATAATTAAAACTCACGAACATGCCTATGTCTCTCAAAATCACAATAATAATAGATCTTCTAACACCAATCAAAATAACCAAAATTATCCAAGATCAAACAATACTAATAATTCAACTAATAACTCAGGCCAACAATTTAATGATCATTACAATTCTAGGCCTTCCAATAACTATCATAATAGTAATCATTCAAATAGGCCACATTGCACCTATTGCGGTAAAGATGGTCACTCAATACATAAATGTTTTAAGAAACAAAAGGATGATCAACCTAATTCTCAAAACTACTCAAATGGAAAATCTAATGGAAATCAATCTCGTTTTGCTTTTACTGTATGTTTTAATGCTTCTAAACCACTTGAATGGATTATTGATATTGGTGCATCTCAACATGTTACATCTCATAAGGAAGTCTTTGATTCTTTGCAACCTAATTATATGAATATTCCCATTTCTTTAGCTGATAATTATTGTTGTCAAGTTGAAGGAACTAGTAATGTTTCTATTCCAAATGGTAAATTACATGATGTGCTTTATGTTCCTGATTTGAAAGATAACCTTATTTCTGTTCCGTAATTATGTCAAGATTATAAGGTTGAGTTTCATAAAAATATTTTCCATATCATTGATCCCAATACTGATCAGATAGTTGCTAATGCTAAATTGGATGATGATAATCTCTTTAAATTTTATCAATTTGCCTCTCTTAGATATTCATTACTCACTACTGTTGATTTTCACATTTGGCATGAGAGGCTAGGACATTTAAATTCTGATTATATCTCATTAATGCAAAAAGAGAATATGGTAGATGGGCTACCTAAGTTTACTCCTTCTAAGTTGGATTGCAATGGATGTATGAGTGGTAAAATGCATAGAGAATCTTTTCCCCATAAATCATCTTGGAGAGCTAATAATAAGTTAGTTCTCATTCATAGTGATCTTTTAGGTCCTATGGAAAATACTTCTATTTCAAGCTCTAAATATGCTTTAACCTCTAAATGAGAGGCTAGGACATTTAAATTCTGATTATATCTCATTAATGCAAAAAGAGAATATGGTAGATGGGCTACCTAAGTTTACTCCTTCTAAGTTTGATTGCAATGGATGTATGAGTGGTAAAATGCATAGAGAATCTTTTCCCCATAAATCATCTTGGAGAGCTAATAATAAGTTAGTTCTCATTCATAGTGATCTTGTAGGTCCTATGGAAAATACTTCTATTTCAGGCTCTAAATATGCTTTAACCTTTGTTGATGATTATTCTCTTCGAACTTGGATTTATTTCTTACATAGTAAAGATCAAGTCCTTGATATTTTTGTTGAATTTCATGTTTTTGTGGAAAGACAAAGTGGTTGTAAAATTTAGATTCTTAGGATTGATAATGGTACTGAATATGTTAATCATGCTTTCCATTCTTACTTAAGATCTTTTGGTATCAAACATGAGCTTACCATTCCTTATACACTAGAACAAAATGGTGTGGCAGAACGGAAGCATAGAACAATAGTAGAAATGGCTAGATGTTTTTTACATGCTAGAAATATGGATTATAAATTTTGGGCTGAAGCCATGGCATGTACCACCTATATTCTTAATAGAACTCCTACTAAGGCCCTACCAAATAAAACTCCTAAAGAAGCTTGGTTAGGAAGAAAACCCAATTTGTCTCATTTACAGATTTTTGGCTCTACTACTTATGTTCACACACCTAAACAGAAAATGAAAAAGTTAGATCCTAAATTCTCACCTCATATATTTGTTGGCTATTCTGAGAACACTAAAGGTTATAGAGTTTATGATCCTCTTACTAATAAAGTTCAAATAGCTCAAGATGTTTTCATTGCTGAAAATGGTGTCCATGATTATTCTCAAATTTTAGATTTTGATTTTAGTCACAGCAACATAGTTCTTGTGGAGGACCAACCTCCGTCTCTCAACCCTATTCCTTACATTTCTACTCCTAATGTTTTTGTTCCTCTTGTTTCTGCTCCTAACACTAAGGATAATACTAATACTCTTCAAAAGGATAATGATGAACATAAAGATAGTAATGATACTCCTAATGATTTTGTTCCTTCTCATAGTAGCAGTGATGATGATGATGATGATGATGGTAATAATCTATTTACTCCTCCTAGTAATATTTCTATTAATTCTAGGAGAAATCCTAAATGGTTTAAAGATTTACTTAATGAAGGTGATGATTACATTTCGAGAATGGGTGGACTTAAACTTAGAAGGATAAACTACTGCAATTATGCTCTTATGACTTCTCTCTCTAATTCTAATGATCCTCAAACTTTTTCTCAAGCTAAAAATCAACCTCACTAGAAAATTTCTATGCAAGAGGAATATGATAGTTTAATTTCTAATAATACTTGGGATTTAGTTACTTTACCTCATGGCAAAAATCTAGTTTCATGTAAATGGTTATACAAAACTAAGTTGAATGCAAATAATGATATTAGTAAGTTTAAAGCTAGACTAGTAGCAAGAGGTTTTTCTCAAGTTGAAGGAATAGACTATAATGAAACCTTTGCTCCTGTTGCAAAAATGCCTACCATTAAAGTTGTTCTTGCTTTAGCTACAAAAATGAATTGGCCTATTCACCAAATGGATGTTAAAAGTGCCTTTTTAAATGGTGACTTGCATGAAGAAATATACATGTCTCAACCTCTTGGTTTTATTCAACAAGGTAATGAACATTTAGTATGTAAACTCAAGAAGTCTATTTATGGTTTAAAACAATCTCCTAGAGAATGGTACTCTAAAATCAATTCTTTCTTCATTTCTCAAGGTTTTGATAGAATTAAAAATGATCCAAACTTGTATATCAAGCATACTGAAAATGACATTGTTATTATTATCTTATATGTTGATGATTTAATCCTTACCTCTAGCTCTACTCCTTTACTTTCTAAAATTAAATTTCAACTCAATCAAAACTTTCAAATGACAGATTTAGGCATCTTGCACTACTTCTTAGGCATGCAAATTTGGCAAACTTCTAAAGGTATATTTGTTTCACAATCTAAGTATGCTCAAGATCTCTTACAAATATTTGATATGACTAATGCTAATGATGTCTCTATTCCTTGTGAATTAGGAACTAAGTTAATGATAGATGTGCAATCTCCATTCATAGATGCTACTCCTTATAGAGAACTTGTAGGTAGTTTAATTTATCTAACCCTCACTAGACCTGATTTATCTTTTAGTGTTGGTTTAGTTTCAAGATTCATGTCCAAACCTCAACAAACACACTTCAAAATTTCTAAAAGGATATTACGATACATTAAAGGTACTATTAACTTAGGATTATTTTATGACACAAATGTTGATTTAAAGGTTTTACTGATTCAGATTTAGGTGGAGACCCCAATGATGGGAAATCTACGTTTGGGTATTGTTTTTCTCTTGGTTCAGGTGCTATATCTTGGAAAAGTAAAAAAGATCAATCTATTTCTCTATGTTATACTAAAGCTAAATATAAAAGTTGTACTCATGCCTCTAAAGAAGCTTTATGGCTTAGAAGAATACTTGAAGATTTGGGTCTACCTCAACAAGAACCTACACCATTGTATTGTGATAATCAAAGTGCAATAGGCTTGGCAAAGAATTCAATTTACCATGCAAAATCAAAGCACATTTCACTCCACCACCACTTCATTAGAGAGCACATTGTAGAAAAGAAAGTCTCCCTCATCTTCTGCAGAGGAGAATATCAAGTTGTAGATATCCTGACAAATCCTCTTTCTAGAGAGAAATTTTAGATTCATTGTACAAATTTGAGTTTAAAACCCTTTGATTGTAAACCCCCAAGTAAAGATTAAAGGGGGGTGTTAGAATTAATCTTTCCTTGGTTGTCACATTTACTAGGATAAACCAAGGTATCCTAATTGTTATTTTCCTTGTAATTTCTTATTCTAGATATTCCTCCTTATGAGGAATCCTACACTTGTCTCACACACTATTGAAATGTGGCATGCATAGAAATGGGAGTTACAATGTAACTCATTCCTCACATCTCTATTAAAGAGATGGATCTCCTTCTCTCTTCACATGAGATAATTCTTCTTCTTGAACACTATTGTATGAGCTAAGCTCTCTCTCTCTCTCTCTCTCATTCTTAGGCATTTTTGCCACATTCATTATATCACGGGGGTTTTTTTATACTTTTCCCCCTTCAAAATATTGTCTCCTTTGTTGCTTTTCTCTTTGGTGAATGCTCCTAGTTTTGTGTTAATTCATGGTAAATCTTCTTACTCCTTGCTCATTGCATAAAACAATTTCACAATTTCATGTCTCTCTTTATTTTGTTATTATTTTAACAAAACTAATCTCTATCCAAGAAAGAAAGCTCCACCACTAGTACTATTTCTGTTATCCACATTTCCTACCCAATTAGCATCAGTATACACTCTTAGTTCAAACTTATCATGCTTCTTGTAGTACAATCAATAGTCAGTAGTCCCTTTCAAATATCTCATTATTCTTTTAATAGCCATCATGTGAGTTTCTTTAGGATTGGTAGAGAATCTTGCCACTATCCCAGTAGCTAAAGCAATATCTAGTTTGTTGTGTACAGCATACTATAGCTTTCTAATCATAGATCTATACAAAGTCTGATTTACTTCTGCAGCATCGTCATTTTTAGACAACTTTTTTCTAGTAGCCATGGGAGTACTTACTGGCCTTGAATCTTCCATACCAAAGGTTTTCAGTATCTCATGAACATATTTGGATCCCTCTATCATTGCAAAATAGATTAAATTCATTGGATATAAATTCTCCACCTCGGTCAGATCTCAGACACTTTAGGTTCCTACCTGTCTCCTTTTCAACCTTAGCCAAATACCACTTAAAATTTTTAAAAGCATCAGATTTTTCCTTTAAGAACATTGCATGCATCATTCTAGTATAATCATCAACAAAAAGGATAAAATATCTAGCACCACAATAGCTTTGTACACCCATCAGTCCACAAAGGTCAGTATGAGCCAAATCTAAGGTATTCTCAAAAGTAAAAGTTTTGCTCTTGAAACTAGACTTTGTCATCTTACCCAATTGACATTCTTTGCACATTACATTCTTAGGTTTCTTCAATCTAGGTAGACCTCTCACTTTCTTTTTCCTACTAATTTCTACCAGATTATCAAAGTTAACATGACAGAGCCGCTTATGCCATAACCAAATATCATCAAATTGTGAAATCATACATGTTTCTTCAGATAGGTCTAGATAGTAATAATTACCTCTTGTTTGTTCTCCACTTCCAATCAGTTCACCAGTGGCATCAAATATTTTGTCCTTATTGTGATGAAATTCCACTTGGTAGCCAGTGTTATTAAGTTGTGCAACACTTAGCAGATTATAGTTAAGACCCTCGGCCCAATAAGCATTTTCACGGGTGATCTTATCAGTCAGCTTAATCAATCCTTTTCCTCTAACAAGACATGGTGCATCATTACCAAATTTCACACTCCTACCTTTATAATGATCTAAGGTATCAAACTTACTCTTGTCACCAATCATGTGATGTGAACAACCACTATCAATAATCCATTTATCATTTTTGGTCACATAAGATATCAATGTAGTTTTCTCATCCCCATCAAATTCATCTTTCATTGCAACATAGACAATCTCAATTTTAAAATCATCACTATCAGTGTCAATCTCTTCCTCAACAATATAGCAAGATTTCTTACCTTTTCCTTTGTAGGCCTTGTATCTTTGCTAACCTCTATCTTCTCTTTTATCTTTATGCTTGATGTCTCTTTCTTCATCCTTATTATCCTTGTCAGGACATCTAGCAGCTATATGACCAACTTTATTACATGAAAAACATATAATAGGGAGTCTACCTTTGTACTTTCTTTTTCCCCTTTTCAGTCTTCTAGATATAAGAGCTTCTAGATCCTCAAGTTCTTCATCAGATGTGTCACTATCAATTTCACTTTCACTTTCACTGATGCATCTTTCTTTTTCCTTCTTTGACTTACTCAGAACCATTTGTGACTTAAAAGTAGATTCAACATTACCAACAGTGAATTTATCATAGTTAGAAAGTTCAAAAGCAGTAAGCTTACCAACCAAACTTTCCAAAGTAAGAGCATTGTTAGGGTTACATCTAGATTCTTGAATTGCTAAAATTTTGATGGCATAGATAGGACGCAGAGTTCTCAATACTTTTCCAATTACAATTTCATCATCAATAGTTCCATTTTCTCCTCTAATAGCATTTACAACTTCTTTCATTCTACCACAATATTTTGCAATATTCTCACCTTCTTGCATTCTCATTTCATCAAATTTACCTCTTAGGCTCTTGGCTTTTTCTCTCAATACATTTATGTCGCTGCCATAGATGTTTGCAAGGGTGTCCCACATTTTTCTTTCATTATTGTAGTCTTTGATGTCTTCAAATTCTAGATAACTTAGGGTAGATGCAATCTCCAACATTGCTTGGTTGTGCTCTTGTTTAGCTTTCATTTCCTCGGTAGTCAGAGGTGCAACAGGTGTGACATAATCATGCTCAATGTAATATTTTGTAGAATCACCAATACCAGCTAGATGCAGCTTCATCAAGCTTTTCCATGTAGGGAAGTTCTCCTTATTTAGCTTCGGTACCTCCTTCTTATACATCCTGATCATTTGCTTCAAGTACCTTCAAACTTGTTCTCTATAAGCACCCTTGGCTTTGATACCAATTGTTAATATTATTTAGAACAACAGAGAGGGGGGGTGAATCAATTGTTCTCAAGTCGAGATGTATAAAACAAACTTTAAAACTCTTCAACAAATCAGATCCAATAACCAACAACTACTTGGTCATTATTGATTGCATAACAGAAACATATAATAGTGCAATCCACTTATCCAATAGTATCTAACTTGTAAAACATAGAAATATTCAAACCAAAACATTCACACAAGTATCAACACCAGGATTTATAGTGAAAACCCACTTTGGGAAAAACCACTTTGTAACATGTTATTATTATGTTCACTCTTCTAAAGTGAGCTTGGTGAAAAGCCAACCCTATCAAAGGTTACAAACACACTATCAGGTGTGACTCGGTTAAAGGATTTAAACCACTCTATTAAAAGTGGACTTACATACACTCCATTAGAATGCAACCTTGTTCAAAGGATTTATACAAATGACTGCTAGGTCAACCTCTGTTAAAAGGATTTTGACTAATACAATGGTTATAAAGTATCAATAGTATTGATTTGAAAAACATACAACTCACTTTGAAAATATCAGATCCAATTCCGTACACATATTTTGGCTTATTGATTGTGAACCTTTACCATCACCATCACTGATCTGCTCAGAACTCTCTTCAAGAAATCACAACACTTCTCCTTTAGCCTTCTCTTCTTGTACAGTCAATAACATCAACAACACTTCTAGCATCATCTCTTCTGTTAACCTCAAGCTTAGGTTTCCTTAATACTTCCTCAATTAGGTCAATACATCTTTTGCCACTTAATCTCCTTCATAGATCTTAGGATTAGGTCAAATTCATTGAATCCTTCCTACTTTACGTTCTTTGGCTATCATTCTAAAAATATCTCAAATCTCTTAATAGACTTACAATAAAATGTTTTACATTGCATTAAATGCTTTCGTACAATCAATAAATAAAGTCAACACATTTTACATAATCTAAGAATTCAACGATGTCGGTTGGAAATCTGAATTCTTCCTCAAATGTAAATTACTGACACTTGGTCAATATAGTGTTCTACTCCTCGATCTTCATTAGAAAGCTTGGTCACCTCAAAAACTATTTCCTCGGCTAATATTGATGTTTGGTCAACACTGAATTTACTCGACATATACTAGCTTGGTCGACACTAACATCACTCGGCTTAAACTAGATTTCTTCATTTGTGCTCGGTTAAGACTACCAGTTTAGTCTTCATTCTTACTTAGATAAATAATACATTATCTTATCATTGTGCCACATAATTAAGTACTCATTGAGATATCTAGATAACTCAACCTTTCTTTAGGTGCTATTGTTACCAACCTTGCCTTTCCCCTTAGCAACAATCAAATAGATATAGTACTTTCTTAAATAGCAACAGTCTTACTAGTTAAGTTTTGACATCAATGACAATACAACAATTGCTTCAATTGCAGTTTCCAACACTCCTATCTACATCCTTTATTTGTGTCCTTTACTGGCCAAGATTTTATTTTGGTCATCTTATTAACGATTTCCATTTTTCATTAAAGAGCGCATCCACTCTTTGACCACCACTTGAAGTTGTTGAATTTAGTGTTTTTGAGTTTGGTGATGTGGATAACAATTGCAATTAAGACTATCTCATTATCTCAATTCAATAAATGTTTGGCAAGTGTTGGATAGCCTGATTTTTTAATTTTCATGGTTGGAAGTCCAACTTGTTTATTGAAGTCGATAGCATTCACACTAAGGTTCTGGTAGTTTGATGTCTCATGGTATAAATGTCATAGATGTTACAAGTAGTGGTTGTCTTTGCACCAAAAGATCAACCTATTAGTGCCCGATACAACCACTAGACTTATAGAAGACACAGGAGGCAGTTAAGCCATGTCATGAATCACGAGGGGAGCGCTGACCATTTTTCCAACAATCTCCCCCTCAGCATTACTCGAGGGGATTCAAACCTGTGACCAAGCTCTGATACCACTTGTTAAAAGTTGTGGGTGTTGTTGCACCAAAATATCAACTTCTTAATGCCTAATACAACCACTAGACTTATAGAAGACACAGGAGGTGGTTAAGCCATGTCATGAATCCCGGGGGGACCGCTGACCATTTTTCCAACAAGAGAGATTTGAATGTGGGCTCATGTTTATAGAGGGTAGTTTCTCAATGGTAATGCTTTTGGTCAATGTTTACTTTGCATTGAATGGTCCAACACTATTTCATTTTCCACTGGCATGTCTTCATTGATCAATGCTTGGGCCCACTCATAGTGACCTTGGCATGATTTTTTTTCTGCAATGGTGCTTGCTAGAGACTTATTTTAATTGATTGTTGCAATATTTTGCAAGGAGTTCATTCTAAGCACACAACATACCATAAGAAAGCTTCTTTGACAAATTTTACTATGAAGGAGGTATTTTTTTTAAAAAAAATTCATTTATTGTCACTTTAACTATCTTAAAGTTACAAGTTGTTTCTATTGTCACTTTTAGAAAAATTATAATCTGAGAATTGTAACATCAATTTTTACCTATTATAAAGGGGGTGTCATGCATAACTTCCTTTGTGTTACCTTTCCATAATGGCAGATCCTAGGATTGAGTTGCTCAACCCACACAACTATCACACATGGAAGCTAAAAATGTCATAATTATTGTAATCTCGAGGCCTCTGGCAGTTATTGCAATCTGACCAACCTGGGGTCACAAAGTCATTTGAGAATTTTTTTCATAGAAACAAAATGGATGAGGCAAAAGGACTCACCAGTCTTCATGTGTCAGATAATCTATTGTTTCTCATTGCTGAGTGTACAACACCAAAACAAGTATGGGATAAGCTTGCAGGGTGTATGGTAAGGTCAACCAATTCAAAATCTTGCAGCTTGAAGCCAATCTCACTTCTCTTTCCCCATATTCATTTTCCTCTATTTAGGATTTCATTGCATAGTTCAAGTCAATATTGTCTCAGTTGAAAGGTTGTGGTCATGCCAAAGAAGATAAGGACTATATTTTCTTGATCTTATCTATTCTTAGAGGTCATTTCCAAGTTTTTGTCTCTACCTTATATTCTACTATGGATTCCATGGGAGAATATCATAAGATGCCCTCATTTGAGGAATTCTGTGATAGATTAACAAGGGAGAAAGCCAATTTAATTCAAATGGATGATCTACCTAAGAGTCATGCATTGATGGCTCAATCTCCTAAGGGAAAGGGTAAGTATAAGAAGAAGCCACAGATAGATTCATCATGAGGAGGTAAACCTCCTTATAGGCCTCCCTATAAGTCTAAGGTGAATAATGATCAGAAGTCTAAACCTCCTTCTCCTCTTCCTAACTCGAGAGGATCATCTTCTAAGTATAAGAAGAGACAAGAAACTAATTATTTTCAAGGTAAACCTAGGTTTAATGACACACCATACTCTCAAAGGATAGAAACATTATAAGAATCTATGAAGAGGCACAATATTTTAGTGCCTAATTCTTATTCCTCAAAAATAGGACAAGCCTTCTTAGCTGAGGCTTCATCATCTATAAGTTCTAGTTGGATTCCTGATTCCAGCTCTTCACATCAAATGAATCATTATGTTGATCTTCTTGATTCTCTTTCTGATAGTCCTACTTCACATATTACAGTTTGGAACTCATCACACATTCTAGTTCTAAGAAAAGGCTTAGTTCAGATGCATGATGGTAGCATCGATGATGTTCTTTTTGTTCCTAATATTTCATAGAATCTCCTTTCCATCTATAAAATTTGCAATCATGGTGGTGGAAAAATTATTGAGTTTTCTCCTACTAATGTGACTATTATAGAAATGCAAAATCCTAAAAAGGTCATTGCTATAGGAATAATTGATCATCCATCCCTCTTGTATAGGTTTGATGGATTTGATTCTTCATCAAGATCATCCCTTATTTCTCATGAAGATTTTATAAACAAGATTTGGCATGAAAGGTTTGGACACCTGAATTATAGATATCTTTAGCAGATGAGCATACAAAACTTAGTAATTGGTCTACCTTAGATCTCTTGTTCAAATGGAGTTTGATTGGGTTGTGTTCTTGGCAAGCATTATCGAGATCCCTTTCCTAAGGGTATGGCCACACGAGCTTCGGCTCCCCTTGAGTGTGTCCATAGTGACCTCATGTCATTTCCAACTACTTTATTTTCAGGGGCCAAGCATGTGCTCACCTTCATTGATGACTTCTCTAGATGCACATGGGTGTACTTTTTGAAGTACAAGAATGAGGTCCTTCAACACTTCATGACCTTTATTGCATTTATCAAGAAGCAATCAGGATATTCCCTCTAGAAGATCCACATAGATAATGGGGGAGTATGTCAATCAAACATTCAAGGAATTCTTCCATACTCAAGGTATTCTTCATCAGAATATAGTGCAATACACTCCTTGGAAAAATGGTGTGGCTGAGAAAAATAATAGAACCTTATGGGAAATGGCCAATTTCATAATTTAGTCTCAATCCATGGCTCTAGCATTTTGGGAAGACGCTGTCAATTGTGCCAATTACATTCAAAATTCTATGCCTCACAAGGCAGTACTGAATAACACTCTTGAAGAGGCTTGATCTCATGTAAAGCCCAGAGTATCCTATTTCAAAGTATTTGGTAGTGATGCATGGACATGCATTCTTAATAATCAGCACAAAGTAATGGAGAAGAAAGTTAAGTGCTTCATATTTGTTAGCTATTGTGAGGATGTGAAGGGATATCGATTGTTTGATCTTGTCACTCGAGAGGTGCATTTTCATCATGATGTTCATTTTGATGAATCCTTTACTCAGAAGGATTCTCCATCACAAGCCTCTCCCTCTCTTCTTCCATGTTCTTCTTCTAAAGATGTTTTTCCTTCAAATAATGATGATTATGTTGATTCTCATGTTTCTACCATTCCTAAAGATGGTATTGATCTAGTTGTTGACATTAATCTATCTTATCCTACTCCTCCACCTACAACTAGTAGACCTTTATGGACTCAAACACTTGTTGAGGATGCTATTCCTCTTGTTGGTGATCCCACAACCACTCATCGCAATCATTCCAAAACTTCAAGTATCAGTATTTTGATTCATGTAGTATCTACTGATCCTTAGAATTTTTTGGATGCTTCAGGTATACCATAATGGGATAATGCTATGGACAAGGAGTATTCTTCTTTGATGAAGAATCATACTTAATATTTGGTTCCCCTTCCTAAGGGAAGAAAGATAGTTTGATGCAAATGGGTATATCATACTAAATTTGTATTTGATGGTTCTATTGATAAGTATAAGGCTCGTCTAGTGGCTAAGGGGTTTTCTCAGGTTGAAGGTATTGACTATTTTGAGACCTTTTCTCCAGTTGCCAAAATGGATACCATTCATCTTGTACTTTCTATTATTTCATCAAAGGGTTGGTCAGTGTATCATATGGATGTGAAGAGTGCATTCATGCATGGTGATCTTCAAGAGGAGATCTATATATGGAGCAACCACCAGGTTTTGTACGTAATTCTTTACTTATTTTTAGGATTTGACGTTCATTATATGGTACCAAGAAAGATTCTAGATCTTGGTATGGGAAGATGGATTTTTTTTTTCTTGCTTCAGGATTCACTAGATGTCATTTTGATCCTACAGTTTAGATTCAACAACATGGGGTGAAATTCTCATTCTTGTTCTTTATGTGGATGACTTGATACTCATAGGGATTTCTCATGCCATAATTGAGAAAACTCAAAGAGCCTTGATGAATCAATTTGATATGACTGACCTTAGTTTGTTTCATTATTTCCTTGGTCTTCAAATTCATGAATCTTTTGCACAGATATTTCAATCTTCCAGTAGAAATATGCTCTTGACTTGCTACAAATATTTTGAATGGATGATTGTAATCCAACCCCTACTCCTTTTTAGTCATGTGTTGTGTTGTCTACCAACTTCACTACTCCATCAATGCATGCTACATTGTATAGGCAATGTTTTCAAAGCCTTTTGTACCTGACACATAGCCATCCTAATATTTCCTTTGCAGTTAGTTTTATCTCTTGATTCTCTTAGGATCCTCATGAGAGCCATTTTTAGGAACCTAAGAGCATTCTATGGTACATTCAAGGAACTCTAAAATTTGGCATTCACTACACATTAGGTGCTACTAATATTGTGGGCTTCACTAACTCAGATTGGGATGATGATGTTGATGATCAAAATTCTACCTTTGGCTTTATTTTTTGCCTTGGTTCTAGTCCAGTTGCTTGGTCTTGTAAAAAGAAAAAATTTATAGCATTATCCTCAACAAAAGCTGAATATCGAGGAGTTCCAACAATTGATGGTTGAGTTTGGCTTTCTAATTAATCATCCCACTACCCTTTGGTGTGACAATCAGATTTCCATATATATTTATAAAAACCCTATGGAACATCAATGCACCAAACACATTGAAATCCAAATGCACTTCATTTGGTAGCTCATTCAAGAGGGTTTTTTTAATCTTTGGATTATTTACTTGTGAAGTAGCAAGTTGCCGATATATTCACCAAACCTTTAGAATCTCCTCACTATGTTCAGTTGTGACTGATGTTAGGGGTGAAGGAAGTATTCCTTGGGGGGGTCTTGAGGATTCCTCCTTCCTTTCTTTTTCATTATTTTTCAACATTTGTTTCTCTCTTTTGGAGAGAAGTTTTCTCGCACTAGGTTTTTCTCCCTTTCTCTAGTTACGAGATATTTCTTTGTAGTTGTACATGGGTACCTAACATGGATTTCTCTTCCAGGACCCATATAGCCCTCTACTACATTTTTTTACTCCCTAAGTTGCACTTAAGGGGGGCATTGGAGTAATATTGTTTAACCAATTTACTCCTTATCTAAGTTTACTTAGGTCAATTCATAAATGAGTTAGATAGATATCTTTGAGTCAAATTTAGACTCTCTCATATCCTATAGGATATTGTAGAGTTCTATTACAACTCTACTTCTTCTAGGTTGAGACACTTGTCTCAGCCCTATCCTTTCTTTCTACCAACTCTTGCCTATTTAAGCAAAGCCTTTGTATGTTTATTCTCACCTCAATACAATCTAGTGTTGAATACTTTTCTCTTCTAGTGGATGTCTAGGGACTGGGTTCTACATATAGGATAGCTTATCCTAACATTTCTAAAAATAGAATACCACTACATGCAAATTCCAAAAAGAATATTTTTTTAATTAAATTTATTTCTAAAAATAGAAGACCACTGCATGCAAGTTCCAAAATGAATATTTTTCTTAAATAACATAAATATATCTTTCCTAAATAACATGCAAGTGAATATATCTTTCCTAAATAACATGCAACTGAATATATCTTTCCTAAATAACATGCAACTACATATATTTTACTTAAATAACATGTAACTGAATATTTTTTCTTTAACAAACATGCACCTGAATATATCTTCCTTACGTAACATGCAATTGAATATATCTTTCCTAAATAATGTGCAACTTAATATAACTTCCTTAAATAACATGAAACTGAATATATCTTTCTTAAATAACTTGCAACTGAATATATCCTCCATTAATACCATATAATTGAATTTATCTTTCTTAAATAATATGCAAGTGATTATATCATTCTTAAATAATATGTAACTGAATATATCTTTCCTAAATAACATGCAAGTGAATATATCTTCTTTAAATAACATGCAACTCAATATATCTTCCTAAAGTAATATGCAAGTGAATAGATATCTTTCTTTCTTTTTTTTAATTCTATAAAAAGATTATGCTCATATGTATATTAATATATGTATACACACACACACACACATGTGTGTGTGTGTGTGTGTGTGTGTGTGTGTGTGTGTGTGTGTGTGTGTGTGTGTGCATATTTATATATCTATGTATATGTACATATGTATATGTACATATGTATATGTATATGTATATGTATATGTATATGTATATGTATATGTATATGTATGTATGTATGTATGTATAATCTTCTCCAAAAGGATATATTCTCAAATAAAGATCTGGGGCTTAACAACTAATAACATAAGCTCAAGAATTTTTCCTCACACAACAAAACTCAAAAAGTATTTCAAATTTAAAACCTCAAATAATGGAAACCATGAAAGAATCAATCCAAAAACCTTCAACAATCTGACAAACACAGTGTAAATAATCTTTTGGAAAGAAAAATGAAAATGAATTTCAAAACCCTACCATAATAGATTAATGCTATGAAACAATGAAGACCAATCTCAACCCAAGAGTCCAAGCTTTTAAAAATTCCTTCAATTCTCAATCAGGAGACAACTTGTAATTTCTAAAACCTATGTGTGCAATAATGACCAAAAGAAATTCTAATATAGAAAACCCAACAATCATAATTGAAACATGCAACTCCTAATCAAAAATAGAACTCAACTGATAAAAATAATAAAATAGTTAATTATAAATTCTAGAAATAAGAGCTCAACTCCAACATTATTTTTATCAACTTTCATTAATTAAAAAAATTATTTATTTAATTTTTCCTCAACTTGACTTTAAAAAGTTAAGTTCTGATTTTTATAATAAAGTGTTTTTAAGTTGTATGATTTTTTATTATTATTTTAATTAATAAAATATGTAACTCAAATTAAATATCACTTAACTCAAATGTAGTAAAGTTGAACTACTCAACTCCTAATCTCAGTTCAACATTGTTTTCATCAAACTTTATGCATTCAAAAGTGTATGATTAATTTTAATTAATAATGATATGCAAATCCAAAAATATCACTTAATTTCTTTTATGCATTAAAATATTAATTTTTATTTAGGAATAATATTTAAATTCCTCAATTCTTATTTTGACTTTAAAATTAAATTATTTATTAAACATGGTTAATTAATTAATTAACCTTATATTTAATATTTTAATGTATCATAAGGTATAATTATTTAATCTCATTTAATTAATGTTAATGAATTTTTCAAACCATTTTAACACCAAAACCACATCAAAGCACCTAACATGCAACCAAACATAAACTAACTAAATCAAATTACAAAATGAAACTCAAAGGAAGGGTTCACAAATGACGTCAACTTGACAAATTCAAAGGGTAGTAAATAAGATACTTGTCAACTATTTCAAGATAATAAATGGCTTATATTGGGATTGGACCTATATGTTATTTCCTCTCTCTTACCATTGAGATAATGTGATAGGGAAGACTCATCCTAGCAATTCAGGGAAGTCGATGTCTGGTACCTACAATCTTGCATCAATGATGAGATAGATAGATAGATAGATAGACATATATATATAGACATATATATACATATGTGTGTGTGTGTGTGTGTATAACAGATAATGGTAGGAATCGATCGATATTGTGGATCTCGCAAGCAAGTAACTATGACTTTGTTCCTCAATCATATCAAGAACATCAAACAAAAAAATAAAATATACACGCAATACATACACATGTAGGTATGGGTTAGTAAAACATAAATATACATAACATCAAATCTAATTGAGAATTTAATACACAAATGAAAAGTTCCCTAAAATATTTTAGCCAATTAAACTGAAAAGAAAACTATGGGAGGGGCATTACACCCACCTGCATAGGGACAACATAGAAAGAGGCAGACTGAAAGAGAAACCCAACACTAACTAACCCTGTAATCCAACAACTAGAGAAGGGAAGAACTCTTAAAGACCACCTTCTAGCCTCTTTTACTAGGTAATTTTCCACCTCCATAAAAGTAACCCCCACCTCAATACAAAATTAGAAGAGGGCGAAAGGGAAAAGAGAGAAAATAATACAGCCAGGCTGCAAGAAAATTCCCCACCTCTATAAGAGAGAGCTCTACCTCTAAAGAATCTTTACAGAGAAGGTAGGAAAAATAATCCCTATAGAGAGTCAGCAAGAAATTTCAAGCTTCAAATATGGTACACCAAAACTCAACACCTAAGAGAAGAACCACCAAAGATTTAACCAAATTGGAATAGGTGCAAAACAAAATCATCCAAGAAACATGGCCAAAAAGATACCCAATATGGACCATCTAACCATTAAAAAGAAAAGGGAAAGGGATAAATTCCACCAAGAAGAAGAACTGCTGGATTCTAATACACAACAGCACAGTTAGAGGAGAGGAAACCAAAGCTAAACTTTTATATAAAAATACCCACTCTAGCCATATCAAAGTGCCCTCCCATCCCACCTCATCTCCCCCAAACATTTGAATAATAGAAAGCTTCCAAAGGGGAGCAACCAAAGGGGAGAAATCATAGGGGAGAAACCCAACTTCTACATAAAATCCCAACAAGAATGGGGGAACCACCAAGGAATCCAACTTGAATGCTCTAACTGATCCTCTCTTGAATGCTCCAACCAATCCTCCCCATAAAAAATAAGACAAAAAAATCCCCATTCATAGAGACCTCACTACCACCATCACAAAGAGGGGCAAACACCACATTCTACACACAAAGAACCCCAAAATGGGTAGCAATGGGAGGGAACTCAAACCAAGAAAGGCCAAAAGACACATGTAGAAAATTGCACGATAGAGGAGGAAGGGGCCCCAACCCAACCATGACAAAATTGCTCCTAGTGAAGGCACAAAGAACATCTCCATAACAAACCACAAACAGAGAGAAAAAGCCCAACATAGAGCTTCCACAAATACAAACAAACCTCCAACTAACTGTTAGCATAGAGAATCATGCCAAAACTCACCCATCCTCGTCATTTGTATCATCTTTTGATATAGAGGTAGCCTGTGCACATCATTTGTTGCCTAAAACCCTAACACCTCACTCGTGTATGCTCTCACTCCCGCTTCTCATTTCAAACTAATAGGCCCCATAATATTTTTACCTTTTTATCTACATTGGAGAAACTTATTTATAATATTTCACCTTTCACAAACATATAGTTGGGTCTCATCCTTAAATATTTTTATATTACATCATATTTACACTTGTATAATTAAGCTTACTTATTTTATTTTGTTTTCTTGTCTCATATTCTAGGATTAAGGCACTCATCATAATAGACTATTTTATCTAAGAGTTTCATCCTTATCTTTACAATGTGGCTTCTTCATCATAGATTTTAGTAGTTTTATTAATGTATCTAATATATACTTGAGATTCAAAAGATTTACATTGATTCTCTCTTTATGTGGAGTCTATTTTTAGGTAATTTTTTCCTCCTATGAGGTTGATAAAAACTCTTGTATTTTTTACCAAAATATTATGGTTCATACTATATTTTGCATAAATATGGCCTACAATATTGATTTTAATACAACTATACATACATACATACATACATACATACATACATACATGCATGCATGCATGCATACATACATAAAGAGAGGGGGGAGCTAGAATAGTCTTGCATCTATAGTTAACTATTTAGATATGCATAAATAAGTTTTCAAAATAGTACAGTCAATTATTATTTCATTCAATGCAAGAAGTTTTCCACATGAAGATGTCATGTGGGAAGATAAGTATTTCATGTATAAGCATCCCTACTTGATCAACATTGAGGATAATTAGTCTCTATAGACAGGGGCTCTAAACCCTTAATCCTATAGTGTGCATAGACTTATGACTAGTTAGTCTATGGCTACTTGAACGCTAAAGTTATATGTTTTAATTATTATATTTATATTTAGATATTTAGGTCATCTTCAAAATTATATTTAGGTTAATATATAACTCAACCCAAGGTAATATCCAATGCATAACTAAGATATCAATGGGAGCTACTAGAGACATTTTGAGGATTCTCCCTTCAAGATTATATTTAGGAGATACGCATTCTAATATCAATCAAATATCAACTTCCTTACATCATTCCCTCCATATCAATCATATCAAAGATCATATTTCTTCCTTTTGTCTATATCGTTCCCCGCCTTCTATTGAAACCAGTTTCATTAAAAAGTGAAGAATTTGATGCTTTATGAATTTTTCTAGAGTACTAAAATAGAAGTTAGTATCTCTCTTAGTTAAATTATTTTATTAAAAGAGTAACATGTTTAATCAAAAAAAGGGGTTTGTAGGGTGCATATAATAGTGAAGTAAAAAATTTGTAAATCATATAGAAAAAGTTATAGGTACATAATAGATCCAAGCTTGTGGTTTCAACCCTTACCTATAGATTCATCCCTACATGGTTAAAATAGAAAATTATATATTGGAGGCAAATACCAATATATCATCACCCACTCCCAATTCTAAGGCATGTAAAATTTAGTGTATACATAAATCTTTAGGCATGATTTGGTTGTTGAGTCAAGTCGCTTTATTTCTATGTGCATTCTCTTAATTAATTACTTGAATAAATTATCATATTACCAATCTCAACCATCATGAATAATTAGTTTAGATGAATTATATTTGTATAAATATATTTATTATATTAATCTAGAATAATCTATAAAAAAAATATATGAAATATGTATGTCTATATATTATATAGAAAATTTTCATGAATATTTAAATATAAATTAAAAATAAAAATGAAAATGAATTCCTTAACTTATTTAAGTATTGTAAATTACAAATGAATGATTATTTAATTTTTAAATATAAATAAAATAGAAAATTATCATTGACTATTCAATCATTAAATGATTTAATTCTTAAATTTTTTAAGAAGTTATCACAATTTTAACCATTAATTAAAGAATGCGAATATGTGACAATTCATGAAATGAAGATCCGTACCCTAAAAGGATATTGGTAACAGAATTTTTTTTAAATGTTACCACACTTCCACTAAAATATATTATTTCCAATAGAAATGAAATGAAATTTTTATTTTTAGGTCTCCTCAAAATCAATATTCAAGGAGGATAAGAAATTTATAAATACAATGTTTTTCGTAAGGCCTTGTCCTGCATGGATTAGGCTCAAATCTTGAGTTTTCAAAACTTCACTTAATCACAACTAGAACTTGAAACATGTTCTCCTCGATTAAAACAGACACGGCAATGAATTAAGTGTACTGTTCTTTGAAAATTGAAAACCAATTATAAAATTTCTCAAATTGATAATTCTCAAATCCTGGTTAGCAGTGGGACAACTGTAAATGGCGAGGATGGCATTAAAACCGAGCAACAATCCAATTTAAAGTAACCACTGAATGTAAAGCTTCACCCAATGTCTGTTTGACCCTAAGATGGGATTTACAAGAAATGTTCACACAACACGACACTGAACACAGATACTATCATCCTCAAACGGAATTTTGAAATTTTGGGTCTAAAACTAACATATTCCTCCTTTTCAACTGCATCAAAGTATGTGATGTGAAATTTTGTGATTCAGTTATATGGTAGTTTACAATCTACATATCTCATTGACCGATCCCCTCTCATGACGAACAGAAAGTTTCTGTTCGTAAGAGAGGAAACTCTTAATAATCTGTAATTCTAAACTTGGTTGAAAAGTTGATAAGATAGTTCCAAGGCATTTTTTTAAGCCATATCAGACTGGAGCCTAAGTGACAAACTGGTTGAACTAGCAAAGCACAGTTTTAGGGGTTAAGTTCCAATATGAGTTCTTATCATCAACTCAGTAGATATAGATTTACTAAATTATAGGGTTAAATTAAAAAAAATGTTACGTCATTTTTTTTATTTATTAGTTTTTCTTTCCTCAATCTATTTACTTCAAGTATTTTAGAAATGGAAATTTAAATATAAAAAATTTCAATTTACAATACATCAAATTTTGACTTAAACAACACATTCTAAATTTTGATTACATCATAATCACAATAACATCGTAACATGAACCCCAAAGTGTTCCCCACCCTTTATAAACGAGCTCCATTCCTTCCTGTCTCTACCAAAGTTTCCTATCGCTTTGCATCCACTTCAGATCAATTGCCTTGTTGCCTGGCCAATCCCTCTCGGAAGCCACCATTCCTGATCGAGGTTGATGAGAAAAATGGAGGGCCCGAGAAAGCCATTGGCCATGGTCATCAAGTTTATTGCAGTTTTGCTGGTTATAACATCATCATCATGTTGGGGACACAAGCAAAAGGATCTGCAAGGAAGATGGGAGCTTCTACTAGAGAACGCCGGAATTGCTGCAATGCACACAATTGTGATGCGCAACAACAAAGTCATAATGTTCGATAGACCAAACCACGGATCCAACATCACAAGAGCCAGCCCGCCCTGCACTAACATAAGAACGCCTCTTCCAATCGATTCAGATTGCTGGGCTCACTCCATAGAATACGACACTGCCACCAACAAGGTGAGGCCTCTACATATGCTGACCGACACCTGGTGCTCTTCCGGTGCTCTCTCCAGCAACGGCACGCTGGTTCAAACGGGCGGGTGGGGGCCGGGTGGAGCATTTAATGTCCGGTATGCTTCATATCTTTTTCCCCTTTAAAGCATCTTTAATATTTTTCAATATACTCTCTTCTTTGATATGGAGGGAGAGAGCTCACAATCTGATGTCGATTTGTCAAAACTGAACTTTTATAACTGCTTTGGTAAAGATTTCTGCTTATCACTGTGATATTGCTATTAGGATTCAACTCTATAGTTTTTGAGTCAAATTTATGGACTTATGTTTCATGAGTAGTGCACAAGAACCTATCTCTCATGAGAATGAATGGAACACTTAGCATTTACTGTGATATTGTTATCAGAATTCAACTGTGTAGTTTTTGAGCTGAACTCATTGACCCATTTTTCATCAGTAGTGTTTCACAAGAACCCATCTCTCATGAGAATGAATGGAACATTTAGCACTCATTGCATCTAGGTAAAGTTCACACGAGGACTTTCCAGTAGGTCACCCATCCCAGTACTACCCCAACTCAAGTGCACTTAACCAGGGAGTTTCCTCAAAGATTAATCTCACTTTGCGTGCAACTCCATTTGAAAACCTTCATCAAATAGTATTGTGTCTTATGAACCATTCATTCTCATGAAAGATCGATTCTTGTGAACTACTCATGAAACATAAGTCAATAGATTCCACTCAAAAATCCTAATAACAATATAACAATTTTTAATTTATTGAAAAATATAGCTCTACTTCATATTTTTTTCCCTTTTAAAACATCTCTAATATCTTTATTTATGAACAGGTACTACACGACCTGCTCGGACGGTACCTGCGACTGGGTAGAATCCCTCACAGAGAAACTCCTCGGCCCCAGGTGGTACGCCTCCGATCAGATCTTACCCGACAACCGGGTCATCGTCGTGGGAGGAACGGATAAGCAGTTCAACTACGAATTCGTCCCCAAACGTCCGGGTGAGGGGCTTTTCGATCTCCCATTTCTGAAACAAACAGAAACCAACGATTTCGAGCAGAACAACTTGTACCCATTTCTACATCTCTCCTCGGACGGCAATCTCTTCATCTTCGCCAACCGGGACTCCATTCTCCTCGACTACAAAAGCAATAAAATTCTCAGAACGTTCCCCACAATGCCCGGCGACGGCGCACGGAGCTACCCGAGCACAGGATCATCCGTCATGCTTCCATTAGACTTCTCAAACGGTTTCAAAACAGTGGAGATCATGATCTGCGGAGGAGCACCCGTGGGATCCTTTTCAAGGGGCGAGGAAAACAAACAGACCCAAAACCAGGTCTATTTAGAAGCCCTCAACACCTGCGGGAGAATGGAGATAACGTCTGAAAATCCAGAGTGGCAAATGGAGGAAATGCCCGGGCCGAGAGTAATGAACGACATGATCATACTTCCCACCGGTGAAATCCTCATAATCAACGGTGCCCGAAATGGATCCGCCGGTTGGCAAGATGCCCGGATTCCCGTCCTAAATCCGTGGCTTTACCGGCCAGAAAATCCGGCCGGTAAGCGTTTCGCCGTTCTCGCTCCCTCCACCATTCCTCGAATGTACCATTCCACTGCAAATCTTCTTCCCGACGGGCGCATTCTGGCGGCCGGAAGTAACTCAAATGAAAATTATACTTTCACTGATGATGTTTATTCGAAAACTGAGCTCCGTGTGGATGCATACAGTCCTTATTATCTTGACCCGGCTTACGACCGGGTTAGGCCCAATATTAGTTATGTTAAGCCCTGGGCTTCCATTCCATATGGGTCTGAATTCCTCGTGAATTTTACGCTTTCGAAAAAATTGAGCCGGGATGTTCGTTTTCATGTCTATTCTCCTCCCTTTACTTCGCACTCGTGGTCGATGAATCAGAGAATGTTGTCGCTGGCAAGGGCTACGCCGATTGTTAAGGAGAAAAAGAAAGGAATGAGATTTTTTTGGGTGGTTTTGAGGGCGCCGCCAAGTCCTGTGGCTGCTCCTTCGGGGTTTTATATGCTCACCGTTGTTAATGGAGGCGTTCCCAGCCAGGCACAATGGATTCGCTTTGGCTGAATTTATGTCCGCCTGCATTTTTTTCCATCTTCTTTTTATCTGAAATAAGTTAGGGTTTCGCTGCCTGCAATTGGTTTGATAGTGTATCTGAAATAAGCTAGGCTTTTGCTGCCTGCAATTGGTTTGATAGTGCCGAATTCAAATGTATGTCCAGCTGGATTTTTTGTTCTTCTTATCTGGAATAAGCTAGGCCTTCGCTGCCTGCAATTGGTTTGATAGTGCTGAATTCAAATGTATGTCCAGCTGGATATTTTTTAGTTTTCTTATCTGAAATAAGTTAGGCTTTTGCTGACTGCAGTTGGTTTGATAGTGCTGAATTCAAACTTTGGCTGAATTTATGTCAAGGTGGTTGTTTTTTCTCTTCTTGTTATCTGAAATCATTTAGGCTACTACTGCCTGCAGTTGAGGAATGCATTACTGTTTTCATCAATTCAAATATTCAATTATAATCAGTAGTTTAAATTAATTTAGAAATATTTTTTACTGTTTACGTATAATTTAAATATAACCTTTAATAATTAGATGAATAGGACTGAGTAAATCCACCTCTTTCTCATTAATAATAGTTGAATTATTGATTTTTTGTGGTAATATTTTTTATTTTAATTAGTATATAGATATATTAAAAGAAATGGTGAGAGATCAATTAAAAAAAAATTCATCACATTCAAAAATATTTAAATTTTATTATATTTACATTGTTTAAATTTTAAAATGGTGGATTGATTTTGTAAAATTATCTTTATTTTTAGGTGGTTTTTATTTTTATTATTTTGAAACAATTACAATATTCTAATTATAATTTTTTAATACTGGCAGTATTTACCTTTTAATTGTAATTATAATTTTTTATTGTACTTACCAGTATAAGTTTGATGTCCCAAAATATGTGTGTACAATAATACATAGATAGAAAATAGTATGCTAACTTTTTCTACAATTATGTAGTTTAGTAAGAATTTTCAATATCTTAATAATTTGAAAATAATAATATTTTTCATTAAATATAACACCCTAATATACAAAGTAAAAAATTTCAACAGTTTAATTGACCTATAATTATTGAAGAGATCTCAATTTAATATTACAATTTAAAATTTGATGTTCTTCCTTGATCACTTCCACACCTAAAAAATTTTAATTCCACTACTACATATCTAACCATAATAAAAAATTGATTAGAATTAATGTTCAAAAGTAATTTCTAAAGATGAACACACATAAAATGAAGTTAGAATCATATTATTTACCAATGTCCACATTAAAATGAGTCACTTCTACAAAACTAATTTTAAATATAAAAATGATGCAATCTAAACAAGTGCCACATAGTGTTATTATTATTATTATTATTATTATTATTAAATTCTTCCAAATTGTATTATGGCTATTTCATACAAATATAATTAGATTGATTAATTGATTAGGAGTTTGATATTAAGTTAATAATGATAAGTTAAAGATAAACAAATATCCATTGTTGTAGTTACTAAGTACAAGTATAATTGATATTAATCACAATGTAATTAATATTATAGCTATTTGATATAATAGGTGAAGTCTTATATTAATTTAGAATTATAAATATATAATAATTATAAATATTTTACTCTTTTGTTTTACAATTTTAAGATATTTAATTATCATAGTTTAAATCAAATTAAGTGAATATTATTTATTATAAATAATAGATATTATTATCACCAATTCATAAGCAAATTAATATAAAATATATAAGAAAAGTTAAGTTTATTAATATTTAGATTATAATTATAATTTTTGTTATATAATCTAAATATATAACATCTAATTATAATACATATAACAAATTTTATTGTTCAATTTAATATACATTAGTTAATAAATAATCTATATCCAAAACCATGCATTTATATTATAACATGTTTTTAAAAATAATTATGAATTATTTTAAGGGCATGGTAAAGTATTTGCCCCTATAATATTGCCTCAAAAATTGTTATAGAGGTAGTGCTTCCACAAAATCCATGTATAAGAGGCTAAATTTTTAAGCCAATAGAAAAGTTTGAAATTGATTTTGTTGAATTATAAACATAAAAAATGTGCATGTATACTATACAAATTATTAATTTTGTAATAAATTTGATAAAAATAATAATTTTAATTGCTAGAAATGTGATTTTTTAATCACTAGTTAATGGAAGAAATCCAAAAATGGATGCAATAGTACTTGCCTAGCCTATCGGCAAGTACTAATAAACTCAAAAATTATTAGAAAAAATGTGAAAGAAGAGAGATCTCTTTTTTAATCACGATGATTAGGATTTCAATTGGAGAATGAGATTATATAGAATGTCTACTTTTCTTACATTAAGTTATATGTAGTGTAATTTGTGGGACACAAATTATATTTGTCAACTCTTAAATTAATAAGATATATCAATAATCTATACATCTATAAATTATTTTTAAAAAAATTAAATTTTTTTATTAAGAATATGAAATATACTAAATTGTAAATTAAAAGAAATAAATTAATTCTTGAAAATAAATTAAATGATATACAAATATATTTTGAATTATACATTTTAAAAGTATGATTAAAATAAAATCAATTTAAACATTTAAAAATTATGTATAGCATTAAAAATAGAATTTTAAAATAAAATATAAAAAATTAATATATTCTAATTCATTCAAACATTTTTTTCATAAAAAGTGATTCCAATGGTACTCACCTAAGAACAAGTAGCAATAAGAATTACACTAAAAACTTTCAAAATATAAAAATAATTTTTATTTCAAAAATTAAAAATAAATAAACATATAATTAAATTTGAAGTACTATCATAAAATTTACTTGTATAATATTAATATAGTTACACTAAAAACTTGAAATATAAAAATAATTTTTTATTTCAAAAACTAAAAAAATAAATATATAATTAAATTTGAATTACTATCAGAAAGTATACTTGTATATTATTAATATAGCACATAATTGTTGCCATGTTTAACCACATAAACAAAATCAAAACAAAAGAATGATAAAGGGTAATATTTTTGGAAAGTGGAAAGGAAAAATAAATACCACCTAGTGGAGAGGATGACAAAAAAATTTCTATCCATTCTATCCTCTACTTAACAAATATGTGGAGCATACTATAATCCACAAATTCAATTAAAAATAATATTTGTTTTTCATCAAAATTATCTCATAGATTATTGTAATATAGCTAAAAGGGTTCCATGATAATAGAAGAAAATAAAACAATTTGCTAATTGTACACAAGTCAATGCATGACAAATACAACAAGTACCACGTAGTGGCTAGTACTTGCCTAATTATTAATTATTAAATAGTTATAATATTTAAGCAATATCTAATCTTTATTTTAGCTTTAATCACGATTATACTATAAAATAATCATAATAATTATATTAAATTAAGATATAATTAATTATTTTAATTATAATAATCTTAAATAATAATTATTTAATTTTAAAAATTATGCTTAGAAAATTAATTAAAACTAATGTCATAATATAATGAATAATAATAAAATTATTTATATCAAAAATATAATGTTAAGTGATTAATTATTATTTTAAAATTTAAAATTATTATAATATAATTATAAATATATTAATCAATCTTATTGTAGTTTTTAATTAATATTTTTCTGTTTATAATAATTAAATAATAAATTATTATAAATTTAAAAATATTATAATTATCCTAATATATTATATAATGAAGTTATAATTTTGCATTTCTATTTCTATTTAATTTATGATTTTTTCTAATTTAAAATATTTTTAGTATATTATTTTATTAGATTATTTTTAACATATAATATAACATAATCTTAAATATAAAAATATATTACCTACATTATATAATTCATTATTGTGGTGGTGAGTGACTAAATAGTAATTTATTTTTTATATAAAATAAGTGTTTTCATTCCACAAATCTTGTGTATAAGACTCAAATTGGTATAGCCAATCATATCATCAAAAATTAGTTTTTCTAATTTATAAACTTAAAAATTTTACATTTAGACTATAGAAAGGTGTTATTTTTTAAAAAAATAAAAAATGCACTAAATTGTAATTGGTGCAAACAACTATTTTAATCACTAGTTAAAGCAAGAAATCCAAATAATGATGCAATAGTACTTGCTTAGCCTATCGGCAAGTATTAATAACACAAAATTATATTATAGAATGATCACTTGACAAAACAAAATCATCTTAAAATACATCCATATGATCATAATCACAATTGATTAATAAATAATTGCATTAATATTTCTTCTCTAATCACTTTTAAAAAATTAGAAATATGAATTTATAAGTATATCCTTTTTTCATCTTTTTTAAAATAATTTAAGTCACTTTTTAAAAAATGAAAAAATGAATATATAAGTATATATTTTTTTCATTATTTTTTTTAAAAAAATCTTATGATTCATCAATGTATCTTTTTTTGTGTTTAATCTCAAGAAAGATATGTGAACACATAATACTGCATAATAATAAATAATTAAGATTTTGGGATTTGTTAATGGGGTTATATTTAAATGGTAAGGTCAAAACGTTTTCATGTTGGAGATCCATGTTTGAATCCTTTGAAGTGATATGTGTGTGTGAGAGAGAGATACTTTTATGTTAACTTGAGTTGATAAAGTGACTTATGTATCTTATGTTAATCTTTACATCTAAAAATACAAGGTCTGGCTCAATTGGCGAGCGAGGTCTGCCCATGTGGTACTGGAGGACATGTCGTGCTAGTGTCACCAACCATGTTAAAAATTTTATCCAATGCACTACAAAATAAACCAAGAGATATCGAAGCTTAAATTTTTCATTATTTAATTAATATAGTTTGAAATCAAATGTTTGAGTTGCCTATCGGCCTTAAACATTTGATATCTATCCTCCTTTATTATCATGAAGCATTATTAATATTGATGACAATTATTGAGATGACATATATATTATATACACATAATATATATATATATATGTGTGTGTGTGTGTGTGTGTGTGCGTGTGTGTGTAAGAGATATATTATACATATACATATTATATATATACTTATAAATAATAAATAATTGTCATATATATATATATATATATATATATATATATATATATATATATATATATATATATATATATATATATATATATATATATATATATATATAATGATGATAATACAAGTTAAACAAGATTTCATGTGTGAGATCAACTATAATGTCGATTATGAGAATCAACTTAATAATCAATGAAACTAACAATAAACAAAAATGCAAGAATCAATAAAGGCATAGTCGGTATAGATTGTGATGATCACAGTCAATATGGACTGTGATTATCATAGTCGATAACCAATATCGGCCAACACACATCATTGGTGTCAATATATATTATGAGCATCGATAGTGGTATCGACTGTGATGATCACAGTCGGTATCGACTATGATTATTACAGTCGATACCCATATCAACTCTCATCGTCATCTATTATATGTGAGTCAATTATTATATCGACTATCTTGCATCATCGTTATTAACACTACTACATTTGGGCCTTTTTTTTTACACTCACTTCCAACGAAGGGGCACATTTTTTGAAATTGGTCTTTTTTTTGCAATGATGCCTGATAGCATCACAATTCTAATGGTTTCGAGCACACATTAAAAAAAAGATAAAGCCCTATTTTATTTTTATTTTATCACGTGATAGCAGTGAGCCGGAAGCCGAGAGTGATAGCAGTGAGTCGGAAGCCGTGAAGATAGAAGTGGATATCAGTCTCTATCATATTGTTTTTACATAATTTTCAAAAATGGGTTGGTTAGTACAATTCCCCTCTTTAACATAATTTTTAGTCAACTCTGAGTTATAAATATTTTACAAATCTTTCATTTAACAAATGAAAAGAATAAAATAGTTTTGCAATCATTTTTCGGTCAAGTTCGTCTGGACAAAGAGATTGTAGGTTTTTCCCTTCAATCTTTTGTGTATGAACGCTATAATAGAGGCGCCTAAGGTTTGTCCAGTCAGGGAGATTCTAGGTTTTTACATTAAACAAAAACATATAAATCAATTTCAACATCATCATCAGCCTCAATCTAGATGTTAGAAATATAAATTTCCTATTTCTCATCTTGTCGAGTTTGTCCGGTCATGGAGATTCTAGGTTTTTCCCTTCAATCTTCAGTGTATGAACGTTATAACAAAGGTGCCTAAGGGATATACAAAAGAGAGCACAGAAGGGAGATTCTAGGTTTTTCCCTTCAATCTTATGTGTATGAATGCTATAACAAAGGTGCCTAAAATTAGATTTTTATAAATCTTTCAAGGTTGTTCAGGTTAGAGACCAATTTTGGAATGAAATCCTCATTGAAAAACTTGACCATTATAATAAATTCTCTAATTTTCCATTGTTACAATTCTTGCATTGGTGTTGTACATTAGTTTATTTGTCTATGGAGCATTATAATGAATACATATGTATCTTAGCTTCATTTTGAATCAAGTATCATGTATTTTCATGGAGTTTTCAATGAGAAAATACATTTTTATTACAACAGGTATGATACCCTCAAAAAATAAGGGTTTAAAGAAGAATTAGATCTTTTTGGCACTTCGCACCATTGGAATTATTTATAAAATGGTTTTTTGAGTTATTATTGAGTGTATAATAATATTTTAGAATTTTTATAACTAAACAATAGTGATGGAACGTGTTATGTTGATGCCCTATCTCGCGGACTCAAGAATTTTTGATAGGTAAATGTTGACAATTTTGAGTAATTGATAAATCTATGTTGAATCCAAGTGATTGGGAACATAAAAACAACAAAAATGTTCATTTTGTGTTGAATTCCATCTAGTGGGATAGTTGATTATGGTGTTGTGTCAGTTTATAAGGTGGTTTCTTTGTAAAAATAGGCTAATTAGCCCTCATGAACAAAATTACCAGTCATTATTTGGTGCGTGTGTGTGTTCCAAAATAGTCATACCTTGTTTTCACATTTGTTGTGTAACTCCAAAAATGGTATCTATATAAATATGATTACTTAGGGAAGAACTTGTCCAATCCAAGAGATATGACAACTTTTGTCCCTAATTAGGGCTACTAGACATTAGCACTATTTGTGTGGATAGTGTAATAGTTTGGGTGACTAGTGCTTTTGGGGATTTTCTAAGATGTTTATGATTTGTAAATGATTGCTCTAAAATTTTACTACGGGTAGGGGAGTCTTGTAAATCAGTGATCCAAATTTTTAGTGTTTGTATCCTTCAAGCCATGGAACCGTTATGAAGTATTGAAGGATGATTTTGGTGAAAGTCCAATGTGTCATGATTCTATTTATTCTTACTATTATTATGTATCAAATAATAATTCTTGCAATATTGTCTTTTCATGTGTAGCCACCTGGGTTGGCTCATATTGAATAGGTGAGTTGGGAGAAAGATCTCCCTCATTGAACCAAGTCATTTGTTCATTCCTTGGGATTGTGTTAGTCTTCCATTTCCATCACCTCTTTAGGTACCTCTTTTATAGCGTTGATACATCAAATATTGGAGAGCTATCCAAATCTTTCCCATATGTTGGTCGAAGGATTATGAGGGCACTCAAAATCACTGAGATGTGGCCATAACATTTGAAGAATATTGAGACCAATCATTGGAATTTGTCATTCTTACAGTCCTGATTAGGGTAACCCCACATTGTTTCTCATTTCCATTTTGCACTTTTCATGGATTTTTCAATGAGAAATTACATTTTTATTACAATAGGTATGATACCCTCAAAAATAAGGGTTTGAAGAAGAATTAGATCTTTTTGGCACTTTGCACCATTGGAATTCTTTATAAAAATGGTTTTTTGAGTTATTATTGAGTGTATAATAATATTTTAGAATTTTTATAACTAAACAATAGTGATAGAACATGTTATTTTGATGCCCTATCTCGTGGACTCAAGAATTTTTGACAGGTAAATATTGACAGTTTTGAGGAATTGATAAATCTATGTTGAATCCAAGTGATTGTGAACATAAAAACAACAAAAATGTTCATTTCGTGTTGAATTCCATCTGGTGGGATAGTTGATATGGTGTTGTGTCAGTTTTATGGTAGTGTGTCAGTTTATAAGGTGGTTTCTTTGTAAAAATAGGCTAATTATCCCTCATGAAAAAAATTACCAATCATTATTTGGTGTGTGTGTGTGTGTGTGTGTGTGTGTGTGTGTGTGTGTGTGTTCCAAAATAGTCATACCTTGTTTTCAAATTTGTTGTGTAACTCCAAATAGGGTATCTATATAAATCTGATTACTTAGGGAAGAAGTTGTCCAATCCAGGAGATATGATAACTTTTGTCCCTAAGGCTACTATAGATTAGGACTATTTGTGTGGATGGTGTAATAGTTTGTGATGCGGGAGCATCCTAGGATTCTTGGCAATCCTGTATCAACCAAAAATATGTTTGTCTTTGGAGGTAGATTGTTAGTTTTGGTCTTGGTTTGGAGAGTTCTTGCTTGGTTTGGAAGACTGGTTGCTTAGTTTGTGTGGTTATCAGGGTGCTCGGTCTCTGAAGAATGCTTGGTGACTGAAGGCATCAATTCTCTAGTGCTTGATAATAACTGTGTTGCTCGGTCATGCTTGGCATGGTCGATTGACTAGTGCTTGGTTATTTCTTCTATTGCTCGGTGTTCTTACTTACCGACTAGATTATTTGGATGAATCGGCTTGGCCGACTGGTGCAATTAATTTGGGTCGCACTCCTCGAGTTATGGATTGACCATTGGAGGTGTGGGCACCTAGATCTAGCGTGTTGCATTCTTCTATGCGGATCTGATGACCGTTGGGGCCATCTTTTGAAGAGTGTATTTATTTTTTAAGGCTATGTGAGAGCCGACTAATGTTTTAGTATTTAATATTTGTTTATAGAGATTTATTGTCTCATTAGCCGACTTGTGGCTGGGAATCAGTATTTATAGGATGCTTGGGTAGTTTTTTAGGGGAGGAGATTTTTGGATAGAAGGTTAGTAGTCTGCGAGCTTAGGAGCAAGAAGATTGCTTGGAAGTTTGAGTACAAGTTTAGATCTTTCCTGGGTGCCTACCAATGTGTTGCCTGTCGCAAACCTGGACTAGCTGGATGCTGATGTTGGGGAAAAGATTTGGATCCTATGAGATCTTGTATACTATTACTTGCTTTGTAATTGGCCGTAACTGGGAAGGCCTTACAGCCCGGTACATTGCATGTAACTGGTGTTCTCATGAATAAAGATTTATGTTTCATTGTAGATTTGTTGTTTGTATTGTGTATTTCTGCTGCATATTGGTTTGGTTGCAAGGTTGGTCAATCCTTAATTGGATCCACCCACCTTGACTGCATAAGTTTGGGTGACTAGTGCTTTTGGGGATTTTCTAAGATGTTTATGAGTTGTAAATGATTGCTCTAAAATTTTCCTAGGGGTAGGGGAGTCTTGTGAATCAGTGATCCAAATTTTTGCTGTTTGTATCCTTCAATCCATGGAACCATTATGAAGTATTGAAGGATGATTTTGGTGAAATTCCAATGTGTCATGATTCCATTTATTCTTACTATTATGATGTATCAAAGAATCATTCTTGCAATATTTTCTTGTCTTGTGTAGCCATCTGGGTTGGCTCATATTGAATAGGTGAGTTGGGAGAAAGATCTCCCTCATTGAACCAAGTCATTTGTTCATTCCTTGGGATTGTGTTAGTCTTCCATTTCCATCACCTCTTTAGGCACCTCTTTTATAGCATTGATACATCGAAGATTGGAGAGATATCCAAATCTTGCCCATATGCTAGTTGAAGAATTATGAGGGAACTCAAAATCACTGAGATGTGGCTATAATATTTGAATAATACTGAGACCAATCATTGGAATTTTTCATTCTTACAGTCCTGATTAGGGTAACCCCACATTGTTTCTCATTTCCATTTTGCACTTTTCATGGAGTTTTCAATGAGAATTTACATTTTTATTACAACAGGTATGATACCCTCAAAAATAAGGATTTGAAGAAGAATTGGATCTTTTTAGCACTTTGCACCATTGGAATTCTTTATAAAAATGGCTATTGTAGTTCTTTTTCTACTCGTTGGTCATATGTATAAAACCAATTAGGTTATTGGTCATAACCTAAAGGATATTTCAGAAGCTCATAAAGGTCTATTTACAGGGGAAGGACATAGAGGTCTTTACAAGATCTTAACTACTTCATGGCATGCTCAATTAGCTCTTAACCTTGGTTTTTTGAGTTATTATTGAGTGTATAATAATATTTTAGAATTTGTATAACTAAACAACAGTGATGGAACGTGTTATGTTGATGCTCTATCTCATGGACTCAAGAATTTTTGATAGGTAAATGTTGACAATTTTGAGGAATTGATAAAGCTATGTTGAATCCAAGTGATTGGGAACATAAAAACAACAAAACTGTTCATTTAGTGTTAATTCCATCTAGTGGGATAGTTGATTATGGTGTTGTGTCAGTTTATAAGGTGGTTTCTTTGTAAAAATAGGCTAATTAGCCCTCATGAATAAAATTACCTGTAATTATTTGGTGTGTGTGTGTGTGTGTGTACTATGTGTGTTCCAAAATAGTCATACCTTGTTTTCAAATTTGTTGTGTATCTCCAAAAAGGGTATCTATGATTATGAGGGCACTCAAAGTCACTAAGATGTGGCCATAACATTTGAAGACTAATGAGACCAATCATAGGAATTTTTCATTCTTACAATCCTGATTAGGGTAACCCCGCATTGTTTCTCATTTCCATTTTGCACTTTTCATTCTAATCTTCCTCATCCTATCACTATGAGCTAGGATCTGGACTTAAAAATTGAAGCTTTCCTATGTGTGTCATGGGGTTTTGCTTCATATTCATGAATATTACTTCCAGGCAGTGAGTCCTCTTCTTTATCTGGTAAGCCTTTGGTTATCATGATATTTCCTTAAAAAAAATGATGAAAATATTTTATCATCCATACATTCTATTATCTATGCTTTGATGTTGGTTTATATGAAAGACAATAATGAATTACTTTCATTTTCCTCTACTCTGCAATTTGTGGATATTATAGGTTTGCATGAGGGTTTTTGATGCAGATGTAAGGGTGGTGGGTGATAATAGCTTATAATGACTTCAAATGAATAAATCTCAAAGCAATTAACCTCAGACCCCTTGCAACACCAAAAGCCCCAATTTGCTCACTTCTAACCCTCAAATATAGGGCTTCTTAAATCTATGTCCTCCAATCACTTACGGGATAAATTGGCACTTGATTCACCTTTAAAAAAACAATATAAGATGATTTCAATCATCAGACGTACCCCTTACATGAGCCAAATGGCTACTGCAATACCTTACCAAACAATGTCCTTGTGTTTCTTGCCACAAATCAACAGTGATCACCCTCTCTTCATGCTACCTGCACTTCATTAGTTAGATTCATACTTGCACATGTAATATACAATCATTTCATCAAGGTTATTCCTTTAATTTCATGGAAAGATATCCATCTTTGTTAACTACCTATCAAAATAGTGAGGTTTAAACCCTCAAACTGTGACAATGTTATAACATAGAAATAAAATGGAATCAAAACAATGTAATGTTCATTCAAAATGTCTTCAAATTAAATGGGAGACACTCATATAGCATCATTATATTAATTCCAATATATTATCAATCACCAAGCATATAAGACATCACACAATCTTTGCAAAATTATGAGTTTTCCTTTATTTCCTATAGCATTTTGTACTACACAGATCTATTTGTCATACAATAGATTCATTTGTCATTAAAATGACCTGTCCTTAACTTCCATTACCTCTTTGATTGGTTATAAGGATTAGTTTAAGGATTTTGACACTAAAACTCAACTCCCCACCAAAATACTAATCTAGTCGTTTACATTCAAGATTTGAATTTTTAAACTTTAAAATTGCATTGAAACTAATTAAAACTTGAAAACTAAAACTCCTAAGGTCCTTAAACACCTTGGAGACTTATTCTAAACACCCTTAACCCCTAGACTCACTTGGACACTATTGGTCCACTTACAAGCATATTTGATCCTTACAATTGAAATGTCATTTCATGACATTGAAAATCATTATGGGCTCTAATATCTTGTAATTGACTTGGTTGCCACCTATGGAATCATTATGGGCTCTAATTCATCATCTCCTTTCTATTTTTTTATAAATTTCATCATTTGGAATATGAGAAACATCATTTTGTTTCATGAATTGTGTATTACTTCTCCTGACAATTTATGAATATGGGTTTTTTCTCTCTTGACTTGGGTGTAGGATATAATGTTTTTATCTAAAAATCCTCATTCTTTGTAGCTTTAAATTCTAAGACTTCATATATTTATATTGGAGGCTAAGGCCACAAAACAAAACCCCTTGTATATTCTCTAAAGCATTGTGACTCTTGATAGCTTCAAGTTTCCCATTATTAAAAGAATAATGAAACTACCTTATTTTCTATTTGGAATTTATTGTTTCAAGCTCTCTTTGTTCTCATGGATTTGCAACCATGCCCCCTCACCATATATTGTTGTATCCTCAATATGATATTATTTTCACTGTATTTTCCATTTGTATTCTCAGTTATGAACCATGGCTACTCTTTTTTATCATCTTGTGCCAATGCATTATGATGTAACTCTTCTCATGCTACGTTGCTATGGCATGGATTATAGAGAAACTCACCTCAAGTAATAAACAAAACCCTTGAACAATGATTAAAGGTATGTCTACATAGGGACATGACCCTTCATAGCATAAGCCACATACAGTCATGTCTCTACATAGACATAACCTTTCAATATATTACTTACATATATATCATCATATGCTTGTTGTGGGAAATCATCAATAACAGTGTCTATGTAATAACCACAGCAAGCATACGATCCTAATAATTTATGCAATTATAATAATTTATGATCTCTGTAAATGTTATAGTAAATATCAGTCTAAGATAAATTTTGTAAATAGAAAATTAAAGACTATAAATGTTAATGCTTCTGCATTGATTATCACACACTCAACTAGATCATGATGAAATCATAAATATAGGTACCCTCTATATTTAAGGACTATATTTACTATTGGGTGACTTGACACTTAGCCACAATGCGTAACAAATAACATTGATATCGCTAATGATTAGTATCACCGATAGTTGGCATGAACAATGACTAATGATATTGTTAAATATCAGCATCACCGATAGTTAAGCATGAACAATGATTAAAGGTATGCCTATGTAGGGACATGATCCTATGTGGCATAAGCCATGTACGGTCATATCTCTACATAGACATAACCTTTCAATATATTACTTACATATATATCATCATATTATTGTTGTGGGAAATCATCAATCACAGTGTATATGTAATTAACACAACAAGCATACGATTTCAATAATCTTTGCAATTATAATAATTGATGATCTCTATAAATGTTATAGTAAATATCAATCTGAGATAAATTTTGTAAACATAAAATTAAAGATTGTAAATGTTAATGCCTCTGTATTGACTATCACACACTCACCTAGATCATGGTAAAATCAAAAATATACGTACCCCCTATATTTAAGGATTGTATTTACTATAACCATGTTGCAAGGATTGTATTTACTATGGAGTGACCTGACACTTATCCACGATGCGTAACAAATAACATTGATATCGTTAATGATCAGTATCACCAATAGTTGGCATGAACAATGATTAATGATATTGTTAAATATCACCATCACTGATAGTTAAGTATGAACAATGATTAAAGGTGGCATGAATTAGATCATGGTGAAATCAGAAATATAGGTAACAACATCCGCCACCATTTTTACTTGGGAATTTCTACTAGTGGTGAACAAATAATTTTGCTTCTTTTTCTTCTTCAAATTTCCAATGTCATTCTCTTCCACAAAAATATGACTTATATGTTTTTGTTTTTGTTTATTGAAGTATTATTTGTTTTCAAGAATGCAAACATTTTATACTTCATTCCCTTCAGAGTTGCTGGTGCTTGAAGATTTCATAGTGACAAACAATTGCAACCCCATCCAACCATCCTTGGAAGCTTGTTCCCAAAATATTCCACAAGGTATGTCTTTTGTTGCTTTGCTTGATGTTGCACTGCATGTTCTAGAGTTGGATAATGCTTATTGCTGGCTACAATCTTATATTTTGGTAGGATATTCTGCTAGGAGGTTTCCTTCTGATATCATGCTAAATTTGTCCATGTTGAGGTACTGCTTTATCATGCTATATATATGTCTCCCTTAATCACAACCATTGGCTTGTCAATTCATCACTACTTGTTTTCAAATTATGGACACGAGATTTTCTTGTCTCAAACGTTAAATCTTTTAAAGTCTTCTTTTGGGTTGAATTTCCCAAGTCACCTCTAAGTTGCTAGACTTTTTAAAATACAAATAGCCTCCTCTAAAGGTTATTTTGGGTTGAATTTCCCAAGTTGACTAAAGAAAGTTGATTGTGACCACTATACTATACTATAACATCATTTCATAACTAACTTTTTAATTTTTATATATAATTAGGTCTTAAGAAGATTTGTGTACTTTCGACATCATTTTTCTTAGTTGTGAAGGTTATAGACTAAAGTTTCCATGACCTAATTTTTTTTCTTGTGAAGAAGGATCATGTTAGACAATCTAAGTGAAGAACAAAATGGGGAGATAGTCACTAGATTGTGGTCTAACTTCAAAAGAAAAGGTGATGGAAAGTGTTATTGTCCCTGCAAAATTTGTAAGGGCTTAAACATTAGAAGATTGCTAATCAAAATAGCTAAGAGACATTGTAGAGAGAATGGTCACATTGAAGGGGGGTTTGATTATCATCCATTGGTAAGTTTTCATTATATGTTTTTAATAATTAATATACATATGAAATACACGTGATGATGAGATCATTTTCATGGTTTATTTGTGTTCATCATTTTTATATAGGTCGACCTCCCCAGGGAAGTACGTGATATGGACCATGGAGGTGTGAATATAGAGAATATGGTTTTGGAAGTGGAGGATCATGGAGGCGCGAATATTGAAGTTGAAGATTATGATCCCATAGAAGATGTCAATCATGCGTTGGATAACACATTTGAAGATGATGGTACTAATACATTGATCCATGACACATTTGATACTGGCATAGTCGATGATGATGATCAGGATGACGTTGATGTCATCCATGATATACCTCTACTTGAGAAGGAAGACACGGCCCTTTATGAAGGCTCCCAAACAACTCTTCTCTTTGTTGTATTGTTATTATTGAACTTGAAGGTTATGGATGATTTATCCAACATAAAAATGTCATGTATGCTAAGGTATGTCATATATGTCATTATAGTCAATAAAGGGTGAAAAATGTACCATAAATATTGTTAATATTAACAACTTATATTTTTTGCTGTAGATTGATAGGTGATTTTTTGTTACCACCATTGAATATTCTCCCTTGCTCATACCGAGAATTATGTGCCACTATGAAAGATATTGGAATGGAGTATCAAGAAATAGATGCTTGTCCCAATGATCATATTATTTATCATAAAGAACATGAATTTGCAACAGAATGTCATGCATATCATACGAGTAGATATCGACCAGATCAAATAAAAAAAAGGTGCCTTGCAAGGTTCTTCGTTACATCCTCATTATACCATGTTTGCAATTATTTTTTTAGGTGTACAAGCTTGGCACAATTTATGGATTACCATGCATGCAATAGGAGTCAAGATGACATTATTTGAATGTCTACGGATGGTTAAGAATTTAAGGACATAGAGGGAAAGTGGCTGCACTTTATCGAAGAACCTCAAAATCACAAGTTTTCATTGGCAGCAGACGGCGTCAATCCATTTGGAGAGCTAAGATCTATTTACTCTGTTTGGCCTATTTTTGTCATCAACAATAACATTCCTCCATGGATGTCAATAAAGAACTGGAGCACATTATGTTGGAAATGATTATTTCAGGTATTTTATTATTTAACAATTATCTGCATGTAATTATAAATCTTGTAGTTAAATGGTTACAATAATTATGCAATGTTATTGTTCATTCAACTAGGTAAGTACTAAGTTAAATCTATATGAATGTATATATTGAGCCTCTTATCGGTGAGTTGCTAGAGTTATGGAATGGTGTCACTATGTATGACATCTCTAGACCAATAGGACAAACACAATTTCAATTCAATGTAATGCTTGTATGAACAATACACGATGCCTCAGGGCTAACACATTTTTCTGGTATGTTATGGTGAATTCAAGTTGCACATGATTATTCTAATTATAAAAATTAACATATTTAATTTAATTGTATCATTATCTTGTAGGTCTTCAAACAAAGGAAAAATTTGCATGTCTAGTTTGTGGTCCAAAGACAAAATCTTGTCATTTAAAAAGTTTAGGAAAGTAGGTGTTTGATGAGTATAGGAACTTCCTCCATAGAAATCATAAGTATCGAACAACTGAAAAATATCTTTTCAATGGAAAAGAAGAGACTACATCAAAGCCACAAAGAATGACAACTCGCCTATGGAAGTTGGCATATAATAGAATTAATCATCAAGGTATTACCGTTCCACCTAATGGTTTATGTTTGGAATTTATATATTTATATTGTGTTTTGTTTACTGATTATGTAATTGATGATCATGAAGGTCGTCAAGGCAAATACTACTAAGCACCTTCCAAAGGGACTAAAAATTTATCCTAGACAATTTAGTAGGCTGCCCTACTACGAGCAGCTACAAATTGTGCATTTGTTTGATATTATGCATATTGGAAAGAATGTAATGGAGACATTGTGGAAAATATTGGATGAAATGTGTGACAAATAAAAAATTAGCAAAATTTGTAGTGGCATTCATAAATCCAATCATGCAATGAAAAATCTCATTGAATCAAATAGAAATGGAAATCGGATTAATATAAATGCCCTTCCTTGGTTATTAACGGAGTAGCAAAGTCATGTCATAAAAGAATTCATACAAAAAATTTGATTTCTCATGGGATTTTCTGCTAATATAAGCAATCTCATATCAAAGAAAAGTGAATTTGGGTCAGGATTGAAAATGCATGATTGGCATACCTTCATCAAGGTAAGTCATGTTCTTTTGTATTTATAATATATTTGTAAACTGCATGTACTTTTCATTATATTATGTGAGAAAAGAATGACATGATTAGTTTATAAATATTGTGGTACGTGCTACCCCTATCTCTCCCAAAGAACTTCGACAATAACATCAAACAAGTGATATATGATCTTGTAAAATACATGAGGTAAGTAGTGATATCTGTTCAATTTATTGTATATATTTATTTTTATTTTTAATTTGTTTTTCTGGTTATGTAATATATTGTAAAGTATCGTATTTATATATTTTTGTGTCTTGAATGTCTTGTAGGTGGTTGTCATCTAAAAAAATCCATAAAGAAGATATAAAATATTAGAAGAGAAGAAATCCTCATCTAATGTGTGAAATGCAAAATTGTCTATCTTCAACTTTTTTCAATGCACAAGAACACTACCTCATACACCAAGTTGAGGAGATTGAGTTGTGTGGACCTGTACACACTCGGTCAATGTGGATGGTTGAGAGGCACTTAAAATTTTTTAAAGCTTTGGCTCAACAAAGAGCATGTCCTAAGGGTTCTATGGTGGAGGGATATATGATATACCAAACTATAGTTCACGTTACTGAATATCTGTCTAAACTTGTAGCAAAGATCCATATAGATCGCATTTGGGATCTCGACACCATTAGAAAATTTGAAGGGGAGTACTTGGTGGGAAAAGGTAAATTGAGGAAAGTGAGAGGTAATAAATTATAAGATGTTATTGTAGTTAATTAATTCTTAATCTTCAAAATTAATCAGTTGTAAGTCGTCCATTTATTTTTTGTACAACTACTTGAGAGTGGGATGCAATACATGATTTGTATATTGTAAACAATCAAGATTGGATGATGGTATGGATTGAACGATGTCATCATTTTGGTTTCACATTAACATGGGAAGTTGTGTCTTCATTGGTTAAAGAAGCTCATCATAATGGAGATTCAAATGTTACGCAAAGGAAAATAGATTTAGCATATGGTTTTAGGTACATATAAATTTTTTAATCACACATACGTTTATCAACTCCTGATGCAATAATTTTTACATGTTTGACATATTATTGTAGGTCAAACACCACAAGGCTATATTTTGCAATGGTCATAAATTTCGCATCAAAAAGTTGGATGACACAAAAAAAACTTGTCATTTTTGGATAAGTGCAGTCTTTCAGGTGACTAATATTTCATCTAGAAATGACTTACATCCTCGAGAGTCTAAAAAATGATACTATGGCATTTTGGATGATATACTTGAGTGTGATTTTAATTCCTTCATATTAGTTCTCTTCATCATCAGATGGTACATGCTATGACTTAATCAAAATGATCCTGATAGAACTGTTATTGAACATGAAAATAAATTTCTAATGATTAATACAAGGTAGTTTGAGCTAGTTGGGGATGAGCCCTATATTCTTCCAAGCCAATGTGAGTAGGTATTTTACAAGGAGGTTCCACATAAATTGGGTTGGTCATTTTTTGTTAGACGTGATCCAAGAGGAAGGTCGATAATGTATAATGTGATGGAAGAAGAATATTTTGAACAAGTAGAAGATGATGTAGATGATGATCATGATCGACAGTTAGTCGATGATGTTCCTAACGCAACTTTTCTTAAAGAAGAAGAGGAAGAAGATGATGATGATGATGATGATGATGATGACAAAGATGATAACAATTATGGTGGTGGTGATGATGTCGACGGCGATGATGATCATGGTGATGAGTTGGATGAAGAAGAAGATCAATGGCATGAATGAAATGTACAGTTATGTGATCACTTAATCTATTTAATATTGATTTCTTGGTAGAAATGTGCAATTATGCGATCAATGTTTAATCTAATTAATTCATGATGTACCTTTTAATATTTTTAATTCATATGGGATGCTTATGGTTTTTAATGTACTTACTATATAATTTTGAGTATATGTATCAGGAATTTTTTAGCTAACATAAGATAATTGAATTACATCGAACCCCTTTCACGAGGATCCCACACAGTCTCATGGATCAATAGTTATAAGTCAATACACCCTATAGAAATCAATGTCTTCTACAAATTTCCAAATTATCTCGCATTACTTGCTATCTCTCTCATTTGATGGAGTGCAGGTAGTAGCAAATAAGTATTTTTCAGATGTGTCTTCCTCGAACAAAGGGAATATTGGAATGGAAGAAGAAAGTGAGACATGTAGTATGTCTGAATTAGGGAGATCAATTAGAGGTCAAAAGACTAGAAGGAAATTCAATAAATGCATGTAATTATTTATTTCTCAAGGGGGTCATGTTCTTATGATGCTGAGAGAAAAGGTGACATCGAGGTGTCCTTTAGGTACCAACATCTACAGAAATAATGGGTCCCCAAGGAACTTCCTCCAATAAACATTAATTTTAGTGTTAAAGGAAAGATATATCACATAGAACCATCATCATTAAATGGTTTGGGCCTATTTTCCATGGATAGCATAAAGGTCTCTTACAAAATAGTTCTTGAATTGATGGAGTATGTTGGACCTTGTTACGATTACAAAATTTGGATGTGGATTGTTCGATATAAAAAAAGTATGTGTAGGTATGCACTCTCGGCAAATTATATTCAACAAAAAGACAATGAACAAAGTAAAAGAGTGGCTATATACATTAATGGAATGCCAAAAGCATCAAGGAATATTGTAGGTTTTATAAATAGTACGCAACCTGTGTCAATTATTAAGAAATCCAATTTCATATTTGAGGTACATGAGGGAAATCATGTATTTGTATGTGCGATAAAATCAATACGTGCAGGGGAAGAGCTGCTTATTGCTTACAATTTGAATCACATAGATACAAACAATGTCACTATCATGGGGCTACAGGTACATACTATGTACCATTAAATAATTGAGTTTTTTTGCTAACATTTTTATATTTGATTTATTTTTGTAATGTTGAATCTAATCCTTCTAGGAAAGGAAATTCATCCAAAGAAACTACTAAAAATGAGCCCTCCAAAACCAGCCACATCTAGAGAGTCTCCTCACCATCCACCTCATCTCCATCATCATCTTCTAATGAAATTTATTAATCTAGTCCTTTCTAATTATTGGTTAACTTTAAATAATAACACAAGACCACAATATAGAGTAGCCACATAGTGGGGACAATGATGATCATGCAGGAACTTCTTCCCAGAAGGTAAACCTCTTTGTTATTGTACTACAAATTAGATAGAAGAAAAATGTTAAATAGTGTTTTTTATTATGCTCTTTTCATCGCTATTTTGGAGTAATTTTAATAGTGCTAGTAATATTGTTGTCATAGACAGGTGGTCATCAGAGAAAGGGAAAGGAACCCGTGACACTCCCTCGGGAGGAGTCCTTTGACGAGGACCTAGATATTGATTTTTCAACTTGTGATGACCCGATCACTGCAATTAAGAAGTGCCTCCAAAAAATTGGAAAAAGAATATCTCAATTGTCATCTATATACCCTCGGACTCCTGAGTCAGCAAAGAGGGCGACTGAATTGCTCCACCGAGCTAAAAATTACAAAGTAAGTATTAATGTAATTTTTAATTATAAAAAAATTTCAATAATAGTTTTTATGTTATACTAGTCTTTTATGTCATTATAATAGTTTTTATGCTATACTAGTATTTTATTAGTCTGTTATATAGTCTTTTATAAGTGAATGTTTTGTTTTTATAAAACATTTTGTGTAATTTTGAGTGTCGTGGCCTTGATGAGGGTACTGCAGGTGATTCAAGTAGATCACATGTGCTATCTTTTTTTTTACGCTCTAACAATATTGTCCATGCTAGTCCATGCTTTTATTATGCTCTAACAATCTTATTCTTTAGCACCTGTCAATGATCATATGGTATCGTCACCTTAGACATGGACAAGCCCAAATGTACAGTTGCATGTAATGTCGGCAACATGCAACATGGCTACAGATGTCGTGGCACCACCTATTGGTACGTATATTTTATTTTCTCTCTCATTATTTATATGTTTATTTCCCTTGAAGTGTTCTTTATTGGGGGCATTTCATAATGGATTCAATTTATGCAACAGGAGATGCATCACATGATGAGGAATTTCCTAGATGTACTTGTATTCCTAGTAGGGGAATGATGAAGTTTTGTGTATTTCTTGTGAGTGACGAAGAAGGAGTTCCCTTGAAAGTAGCCAAACTTCCAAGTACTTTAAAGATTGGACCTTTCTTTTACTATACAATTGTATGTTAATTACACATTGCATTCAATATGAGAATCTTCCATCTATTGTATTCTTATTTTATACTATTTTATCCTTCGACTAATAATCCAATGATTATTTTACAGGGAATGATTTTTTTTATGATAAACTTAATGACGAGTGTTTACAGATATTCAGGCCCACCCTCCATACATGGTGGAACATCATATCCAAACTAAAACCCCAATCCACTATTTTGATTTCATATCATTGATAGGATATTTTTCCTTTCATCCATTTCTTGAACTATATTAAAGGTAGGTTCACTTCATTTATGAATCTAATAGTGTTTTTTTTTCTTAAAAGGTAAAATGCCCAAGATAAAAAGTTAAAGGATGCTCTCGTAGAGAGTATGAAAAACTTATTTGGACCTCGTGCATTTGAGAAAAATAAGCTCTTTGAGAAAGGCGGGTTATGTTTGAATTATATTAGGGACCAATACAGGAGTACATTAACAAACAACCCAAAGTACGAGCGTCCCCCCTACATTCCTGATTTAGAGTGGAAAAATCTTATTTTGGATGCAAAGGCGAGAAGTGAAAGAAAAAAAGGAAATACACCACTTGACAACAAAAGAAGGTATGTGATATTGTTAAGAATGTAATTATGTACTAAATACTCTTTATATTTATATGAACATAACATATTTCAAACTTTTTATAGATTGCATGACACGTCAAAGGCAACAAAGGCAAGACTAGAAAAGTACAAGCAACACAAGCTCGGCTCTGGTGGTTATTCGAAACTTGTTGCACGAGTTGTAAGTCTTAGTAAATGAAAAACCTTATGTAAATATTTATAATTTTCAATTAATTTTTTTTTGATGAAACAATGAAAAAAAATTCACGATACCAAGAAAAAATGCAAGGTGCAGAGTTCAATAGAGGTCTCTCAGAAGAGGACAAGAGAATTGGCTTCCAACAAGGATATAAAGTTGTGGTTGAAAGAATATGAGAAATGAGTGGACAAGGTTCTACTAATGGATCCTTCATGATAAGTAAGCTAAATCATGATTTTTTCAAATTGAATAATTTACCAATTAATTTATTTGATGTTAAGTTCCAACATAAAGTTAGTATATTTGTTTTAAATAAGCAAACAATGATAACATGAATGCGTATGAAATTGGAATGTAGCCTACCGATTCTAGTACACCACCTTTGCATGATGAAGCTAGTTCGAGTGTGCATCACAGTGATGGAGGTACATACATTTTCTATTCAATTTTTTATATGTAATTATTAATACAAGTAAATATCTTAAATTGATTGGTGTAGTAATACAAATTTAATTGCAATAGGTGTTTGGATTAATGTCACATTTTGTATTGTAGTTGCAAAGGATGTAGAGGTCGGTGTTTATGAGCACGTTGAGGTTGAGGCCAGACAACCTGATCTTGATGTTGATGACGTGAGTAGATCGGGTAAAGAGCGTCATGGTTATGTCCTTTAAAGTACTAAAATACTTGTAAGTGAGTATCATATCTAATTAATATCAGACCTTAAATTTAGTAAATCTCTTGAGCTATGCAATTAAATTAGTATTCTGATTTCTATTGATAATCCTACCTTATTTAAGCATCCAACCGATTAGGATCACGAAAGAAAACTAAGATATGTCCCCTCCCTGCCAAAGGACTTTATTTATTTTATTTGTTTCCTACTATTATTATTTAAAATATATATATATATATATATATATATATATATATATATATATATGTTTTTGAGAGTGCGTCCACAAAAGACTCTGATCCATTATAGAAAGGGTTCAAATTTGGCACCTCATTTTATTGGCCCCTTTGAGATTCTTGAGAGGGTAGGACTAGTTGCTTATCATCTTGCATTTTTGCCCAGCTTATCTCGCATCCATGATGTTTCCCATATTTCAGTATGGAGACAATATATTTCAGATGTTACAAATATTCTTAAATAGAATGCATTACAGATAGAGGACGGGTGGCTAGCTTTGGAGCTTGTTCACATACTTCAACAAGAGGAGTTGACCCTCAAGGATCGCACCATCGAGTAGGTAAGGATCCAATGGGATCCTACTAATGAGTCATCAGTGACTTGGGAGGACATAGCGAGATTACAAGATTTATATCCCTATTTGTTTGTAGGCTACCAGGAGTAAGCCTAATTTTAGGGGAGGTTGATGTATTGCCCACGCATAATTTATTTTTTTAGTTTTGTATTATCAAACTCTTTTAGGCCACTTTCATGTGTGTGTTTATTATTTCATCTTTATTATGTGGTTTTAGATGTATGACATTACATGGTGATTTGATATTGGATAGTCATGAGATATCGTATGTTTACAATTCGATGATGTTAGTACTTTGATGATGATTATTTATATGATTAAATATGGTGTTTCTATTAATGATATTACTTACCCCATACTTGCATGTGTATGGCTATCATGTATGTTTTACCTCTTTGTTTGATGTGTTTGATGTGGTTGAGGGATGGAGTCATAATTACTTGCTTGTGGGATCCACATGATGTCTCGATCCCCACCATTGCTTGTGTGTGTGTGTGTGTGTGTGTCTATCATCTTAAAATGGAAGCACTTCCATGATAAGAGTGTTTAGCCCTCTGAGTAAGTAGTCTAGGGTCATGTTAAGTGCCTTGATCGAGTCTTTACATGTATCTAGCTTTTTCCCTTGTTCTGCTTCCCTCTGCACCCATTTTCCACTTCATATCTACATTTCCTAGAAATCTGAGCTAGGGTCTTGAGGTTTTTGACCTCAAGGTCAAAGTCAACCTTGAGGATCAAAGTCAAACTCGACCCTGACCTAGGTCAGGGTCAACCTTGACCCTCACCTAGGGTAGATTCAACCTCATCCCTGACCTCCAGTTCAAATTTCAAATTCCCATTATTTTCAGGTGTCGAGTTTTGGGGATATTTGTTTTCCCACCTCCGGCTTGGCCATTTCGGGTTTTGGAATGGTAAATCCTTAAATTACATTTAATCTAGGTATATTTCTAAAGGTTAGGACCTAATTGAGATTTAATTCTCCAAGGTGGCCCCTCTATAAGATTGTGCCCTAGTTCACTATAAAAGGAGGCCTTCCTCTCTCATTTCGATCCATCACTCAATCAAGTTTTCATATCTCATTCTCACCAAGCAATCTCTCAAGCTCTCAAGTGCAAGCGAGTGAATTCAAGAAAGCATTCAAGCATTCAAGTGTTCAAGCATTCATCCATCAAGGAGATTCATTGTTAGCCATTGAAGGATTCAATCTCTTTGGAGCCCCCTTGAAGATCCATCCTTCTACATTCATCCAAGCCTCCTCATATGCAAAGATCAATTCAAGATTGGTGTTGAAGATCAAATGTCATTGATTTGAGACATCCTACATTCATTCTACATCCATTGAAGCATTCCTACTTGTGGCTTTGAGGATTCAAATCCTCTACAAGGACTTCAACATAAGCGAGGTGAATTGTTTCATTTGCTTTCTTTATGCATACTACATTTCAATTCAATTTCAAGGTTAATTCCTAAATTGGGGTTTGACCAAGGCAAACCCCCCATACAAACAAAACCCCCTTTTTCTTGCAGGTTTAGGTGCGGAATTTTGGATCTGAGATCGGATTTGGATACCCTTTTTGGTGAACTTCCGAGATCTGCGAACAAAATCAGAATTGACCTTCAAATAAAGAATGTAGCCTTTGACCTTTAATGAGGGTCAAAGACTACCTCCTATCAGAAAGATAAATGATTTCTGGGTTTTCTTCATCTCTGCATTTCCAGTCCAAAACAAGTTACAGAATTGCTTGAAAGTACACACAGACATCAGAAATTGGCATTTTCCAAATTTTCTCTATTTTGAGGTTAGTACTTGTATTTCACTTATTTTAGATTTCAAGCATAATTCTACCATAGGGAAATATAGGATTTTTCTCTCTTTCATATTCTCCATAGATTGATTTGATTGTGCATTAACTTTTTGGTTGATCAAATTGGATATCTCCTTTGGGAATTTGGATTTAGGAGTGGATCTCATATTTCCCCCATACATTACATTGAATAGGTGTGTGATTCCATTTTACCCCTATTCATTTTGGTGAACCCGACATACTTACTTTCCTTTCTTTTGTGGAATTGGATGCCCTATTGTGTTTTGTGGTGTTAGATTTCCTTGTTGGTATTGGATTTTTCTTTTGTGTTAGATCTTGAATGCTACTTAGATTTCAAAAATACAAAATAATCCATGCTTTATGTGTTCTTAGTTTAGTTCATTTGCATTACATTGGTTTATGAGCTTTACTAATACTAGTCCTACTTATAACATTCTGATTAGAAGAAGTCATAGACTCATGGGTGCCTTTGATCCTGAATCTTCCTCTCCTTTCCTTAGGGTCCCGAATGATAATTTGATTCTTCATGATTCTAATCCTACAATGGAGAAAAACTCTTCTCACTCATCTCATGATGAGGATGACGCTTTAAGAGTTCCTCCTGAACAAGTCCAAAAACTTTCAACTGAACTTGATAAAATGGCTAATTGGCTTATTCAAGAGAACCATAATCAAGATTCTATTCAAGCTATAGAGGCTCTTAAGAAAGTTCTCTGTGATAGTGATCAAGGTTTTAACCTCTTGTGTGGTATTACTCACCTCGTGCATTCAAATGTTAAACCTCTAGCTCAAGAAGCTCAAGATTTAGGGTTGATTCCTCCTATCACTAGTGTGATTCAAATATTTCCCCCATACATTACATTGAATAGGTGTGATTCCATTTTACCCCTATTAATTTTGGTGAACCCGACATACTTACTCTCCTTTCTTTTGTGGAATTGGATGCCCTATTGTGTTTTGTGGTGTTAGATTTCCTTGTTGGTATTGGATTTTTCTTTTGTGTTAGATCTTGAATGCTAATTAGATTTCAAAAATACAAAATAATTCATGCTTTATGTGTTCTTAGTTTAGTTCATTTGCATTACATTGGTTTATGAGCTTTACTACTACTAGTCCTACTTATAACATTCCGGTTAGAAGAAGTCGTAGACTCATGGGTGCCTTTGATTCTTAATTTTCCTCTCCTTTCCTTAGGGTCCTGAATGATAATTTGATTCTTCATTATTCTAATCCTACAATGGAGAAAAACTCTTCTCACTCATCTCATGATGAGGATGACACTATAAGAGTTCCTCCTGAACAAGTCCAAAAACTTTCAACTGAACTTGATAAAATGGCTAATTGGCTTATTCAAGAGAACCATAATCAAGATTCTATTCAAACTATAGAGGCTCTTAAGAAAGTTCTCCATGATAGTGATCAAGGTGTTAACCTCTTGCATGGTATTACTCACCTCGTGCATTCAAATGTTAAACCTCTAGCTCAAGAAGCTCAAGATTTAGGGTTGATTCCTCCTATCACTAGTGTTGAACCTCCTTCTAATCCTTTACCTAGTATTCCTACCTATACTCCTTCTTTGGTGATTGTGACAGTTCCCTCTATTCCTATGAGTGTTCCTCATGTGTCCCTTCCTACATCACAACCTTCATATCATAATGTTCCTTTTACTTATTCTAATTCGCTTCCAACTATAGTTCCTAGTGTTCCTCTAGTTGTGTCTTCTATTCCTGCAACTTCTTACACTTTACCTAGTGTGTCTAATGTTGCTCCTATTTCCTATAATGATTCAACAATCATCAGTTTGGCTCAAACTGTGTCATCCTTACAATAACAACTTGCTTCCTTAACTCAAAACAAGTTTAGTATCCCTACATGTGACATGGGAAGTCCTTTGTCCTTGGATATTATTCGTACTCCTATTCCTTAGCAAGGTGATATGCCTCATCTTGAGAATTATAGCAGAAAAGGAGATCTCTTTCATCATGTTAAAACATTCCAAATCCTTTGTAGTGATTACGCTCATGACCATAGGATTTTAGCCAAACTGTTTGCTAGAACCTTTCGTGACAAGGCCTTACAATGGTATTGTTCCTTGCCTCCTTATTCTATTGAATCCTTTCCAAAACTTGCTAATGCCTTTATTCAATAATTTCAATACAACATTGGCCGCAAGTGTCTTTGACTGATTTGATGCATTGTAAACAAAGTGCTAAGGAAAAATTAACTGAATTTATCGGTAGATTTAAGCATTTGCATGCTCAAATTTCCTATCTTGTTCCTGATATTGATATTCAACATATGTTTATTTCAAATTTGCAAAAGGATATTAGAGATAAAATTCTGCTTACTGAATTTACCTCTTTTCAACAACTTTGTGCAGTGCTTCATCATTATCAATTACAAGTGAGTCAATTTGAGAGCAACACTCCAAGGGCTCCTGTTCCAATTGATAAGAGTGATGCTACTCCTAATCCAAAAAAGTTTCAAAAATTTAAGATAAACAAACAAGCAAATGCAGTTGCTGATCAAGTTGCTATTGCATCTCACAATGCCACTTCTGCATCCACTGCTTTTCGATTAAATCATGCGTTTATTCCTCTTTCTAAATCTTTACATACTATTATGAATAGGTTGTTAACTACTAATATGATTACTTTACCTCCTATTTGACCTCTTTTACCTGCTATGATTGCATCTAAATCTTTTGATCAAAATGCTTTTTGTCAATATCATTGTCAGAATGGTCATGATACTGAGAAGTGTTATTCTTTAAAACATAAGGTTCAAGACTTAATTGACTCTAATGCCTTATCTGTTGATAATCTTGATGGTAATGGGAACAAATATGTCTCTCCTCCTAATCAAAACCTTCAAATTTATACGAATCCTTTACCCATGCATGATACTAATACCATTGCTCAGCCATCTGCTATGGAAATTGTGTATGATTCAAAGATGGATGATCTCAATCATGTTGTTAATCAAGTGGAGCATGTTGGTCAATCAGTATCTCCACCTCAACCTCAACCTCAGATTCAACCTCAAGATCAATCTCAACCTCGACCAAAACCTAAGCCTAAATTGAAAACTCAACCTAAACCTCAACAACAACCTAAGAATAAAAGACCTCGGGCACTTTTGATTACCTTTGATGACTCTAAAACTATTAAAGCTCCTAATGATCCCCTTTACATTTCTGCTAGGATTTCTCAAAAACCTACTCATGGTTGTCTTGTTGATCCTACATCCTTAGTCAATGTTATAACTGAAGAAATTTTTTTTATGAAAATCTTACAGCGTGATTCTTATGATACATAGGATGTATGGATTCAAACTTGTTATGGTTTTCTTTATCCATCATTTGGTTCTATTACTTTACCGATTGAACTCTGTGGAAAAATTGTGAACACTACCTTTGTTGTGGTTCCTACTTCTGGTCAATTTCAAGTTAAGCTAGGTTTGCCTTGGTTGAATGCCATGCATGTTGTTGCTTCACCTATCCATAAGTGTCTTAAGTTCATTCATGATGAAGAAGTGAAAATGGTTAATCATAGTTTATATCAACCTTCCAAGCCTAGAGATTGTGCTACTCTGGATTTCCTTTGGCCTTCATTACCTAATTCATGTCCTCCTCAACTTGATAATATTTTTTGTTCATATCAAGCCTATAAACATCGTAAGATCCTTGAATTAAGAATTCCTCCCATGGATCTTAATCTTGGTCTTTTGCCTACACCTTCTATACCTCCTTTAACTATGGCTTCTAGTTCTTTTAATCAAGTTCCTTCTATTACTCTTCCTAAAGAACTTATCAAAGATCATGTGATTGTTCCTCCTATTGGTGATAATCCTATTGATCTTCCTAAAGAACCTGTGAAGGATCATGTGATTTCTCCTCCTAGTTCTCAACCTATTTCAAATAAATCAAAATGTAATCGATCTGCTAATGAACGTCACAAGAAGCGTGGTGCTCATGCTAAATCTCATAATTCTATTCTTCAAAGATCTCTACCTTCTTCAGATAAATCTATGCATGATGTGTTAGAAGAAGTTGTTAGAAATAGGAAATACTGAGAGGGGGGGGGTGAATCAGTATTTCACAAACTTTTACTTTTGCCCACTTATGGATATAGTAGATTACTTTAATGCATACAAAGCATAAGAAACTAAATAGCATACACAACAGTAAATGTAAAGAACTCATAACACATGATATGTTCTTGAGGAAACCCTGGGCAAGGGAAAACCCTGGTGGGGATGGTACCCACAAAGATCCACTAATCAAAAGATATCCGATTAAGGATGTTGACCCTGTTAGGAGCCTATTACAATCATATAGTGTATCAGTCCTGGTTAAGGGACTATAGGCCTTGTTAGAAGCCTCAACCCTGTTAGGAGCTGTAGATACAAAACCTGATTACCAGATGAGCTCACTGCCCAAACAAGTAATACAAATGTTTACTGATTACAATATGGTACTGCTTACAACTTCGCATCAACAACTTTCACTGCTATCACAATTTACATATATTACATGTTACTTTTCAAGTATGCTCGGTACATCTTTATTTATACAAGATACAAACATAATATCTTTCTCTTGTTGTCTTGCATATCTTTATCCAAGAGTAAACATCTAGGATGTCATCTCTTTATAATATTAAGTCATTATTTTGATGAGCAAAATAATCCCTTAATTCATTTACTAGTTCTGTCTTCAAAACTACACTGTCGGCTGTACTCTGTCATCAAAAAAATAGTCATAACTTTGTCCGTATTGTCCATACTCTTTTGCACAATGAGATGGGGTATCCTTGGACACCATATAGTCTATGTTCAACTGCGCAAACTTTGATCATGCTCCAGTGAACGTCACCAAAACAAACTGTATCAGGTGCTCTGTCAAAATCATTGTTTCATACTTAGACAATTTTAGTCTGCGATCTTCCATACTTACTTTCCATCTTATGCACTCTTCATAAGGAACATATGTTTCCATAATGATAACATCTATGTACATACCTCAGCCAAATTGCCAACAATCTCCCCCTTTGTCATTGGTGGCAACATATGAGAAAATTGAATAAGTGTACAAGTCAAAATCTCAAAATTGTATCAAAAAGTGGCCATAGTATAAAATAAGTATACTATCCTTATATCTCCTCTAAATATATACAATAATCTATTACACTTCATAATACTCCATAGAACTCCCCCTATGAGTATCCTTCCTTATCATATATAGACAATTTTCTAAGTATCTCTCCCCCTTTGACAACAATGACAAAATAAAGGGTGGAAAGGGATATACAAAAATTGTGTCAAAACGTTTACCTTACTGTCTTATTGCAAAGCCAGTAGGCTTGCAACACAATCTACAAAATTTGTCTTCCAAGTCTCAAAATCTTTCTCCCATGCCTTCTTTATTGATTCTGCTACATTGAGTAAAGTACTCAATCCATATGCTACAATCTGACAAGCTTGGAGGGACTCAAAATTGAATTTCTGAAATGTTGTCTTAGCAATAAGACATTCATCTAGCTGCTCTTCTATTATGGTCAACTTGATTGAGACATGCTCTCTCAAGATGTTTATTCTGATAGATTTCTTATTTTTCTCATCATTTAAAGTCCTTATTTCATCACATAATTTTTTGATCTTATTCTCAACTGTTCTGATCTTCATGTTTAGGCTAGCCAAAGAGTTTGTCTCTGCTGCAATCTAATCTTGCTTCTCTTTTATCTTCTTTTCTTCCTTAATTAAAATATTCTCAGATTTTGTACACTCAATGTACAAACACTTTCCAGTCTCAAGATGTTTCCTTAAGTCCTTAATGTGTCTATCAAGGCTTTCAATGTCATTCTTGATATTCTAACTTATGTTCTACAACATCTCAGCTTCATCAGTTGCCTGAGCCTTAACCTTAGCAATATCAGTTAAATTAGTGAATTCAACATCAAAAGATTTAATTACCATCTTTGCTCTTTCAAGTGGATCTGAATCAAAGACTTTTGTAGATATGACACTTTGTAGCTTCTCAGTCAAATCTTTCAGACTACCTTCTAAATTCTTAACTTTCTTGTTCTTTCCAATAATTTTGTTTAAAGAAGTGATCAACTCTATTTGATCCTCGTCATCAACTTCCTTGCTCAAATCTTCAATCAATGTTTCTATTCCTTTCTCATTTCCAGTCTTCTTGTGTTTCAGTAGGTGTATGGGCCTCTGTTTCCATTTGCACTTTAGTATGTGTAGTCTCTGTTTCAATAGTCTTTTCTTGCTCTCCCAAATCCAAATTGTCAACAATGTTATCCAAATTGTTGAGTACTGCATCATCTGAATCTAAAATAACTTTAGTTCCTTCAATGTCCATAGATTCTGTGCCAATGTTTATGGAAGAAGAGGGAATATCTTCAACTTCAACTACCTCTACTGTTGCCTCTGCTTATTCTGAACTCTGTTTCTCTGCTGGTTCTGCAACTGATTGATCTTTGCTATCTTTTCTTGCTACCAAGTTTGCTAGCACTTGCACAACTGCCTGTTTAGTTTCAGTCTTTACTTGCTCTGATACCACTTGTTACAAGTAGTAGTTGTCATTGCACCAACTTTTGATAATCCAATCACATCATGAATTAGGTCTGCAGTTATGTCTATAACTCTGTCTTCTAACCAAAATTTTCCATTATGAATCCTACTCAAAATGATCTTAGTACACTCCTCATCATCAAATTCATATTTCATAGAGTACTCAATGATTTCATTGTTTTCTAGATGTTCATAACCTTGTTTCACTAACATATCTAAGTTGTACAATTTCTTATATTCACCATTAAAATCATACTCCCTTAGGGTTTCATACTTGCATCCAAGATAACCTTTAACATTCTCTAAATGAAGAACTCTGTCTGGTACGGCTGATAAGGCTAAACTAGCATCTCTTTCTGAGGGTTCAACTGGATCTTTCTTATTTCTAGGTCCGTTCTTATCCTTAATGTTGTGAATCAATGACACATCCATGATTATATCTGATTTCTTGAGCTAATTCAAGATCGTAGTCAGATAAATACCTTAAATTCATAAAATTAGGGCTTTCACTAGATCGGCACTTCAAACTTCTGCAAATCACTTCCAAACTTCTTTCTTCACTTCCAAATCACTTATAATCACTTGATAGTCATAATAACTTTGATTTCAATCTTTTAACACTTAGCATTTACTCAATCTGACATTGCATTCAATAATTTTGCTACCAAAATGTCAAAAAGCTAATTTTGTAAACCTACAACCATAAATCTTTTTGCGACCTCACAAAACACAATATTTATTTTTGCGCACTTAACCATAGCATCAGTATAACATAACAAACCTTCATCTAACTACACAAAACTTAACTCATTCAAAAACTAACTCTATACTAATTTTAAGTTCCTACACTACAAAAATTTACATAATTTAAGTGCTTAAAGAAGGGTTAGGTAAAGACTCATTCTTACCTTCAAATACATTACCTTCCTGATTACCTTCAATGCTAAATATACCTCCTTGATCTGTGCCTTTAACAAATTTTACTTCATCTTCATTGCTACAGCAACCTTTCTCTTTGTTTCCTGCATTTTCATTCCTTCTTGCATAGTTTCTAGGGTTAGGGTTATGATGATAACCTCCATTGTTCATTCTACAAAATCTTGTTGTGTGTCCAATCTTGTTACATATCTGACAAGTGATTCCATTGGTTCCATATCTAGGTGTTTGCTGATTGATTTGTGTCCTGCAATTTCTAGCAATATGTCCAATTTTGTTGCATCTGAAACATACTATTCCATTTCCTCTTTTCATGTCTTCAGTTGATCTCTGATCTGCATTGTTAGTATTTCTAGACATTCTTCTATTGTAATTATTCTCAATAACTTTAGATCTTCTACATTCAATAGCTCTATGTCCAAAACCATGACAATTATAACAATAACCATTTAGAGGTTTGAATTGTTTACCTGTGCAATCTCTCTTCATATGACCAATAGTATTACAAGTAAAACATCTACCTTTGAATTATCTTTGCATACCTTTGGATGATTCTTCTTGCTTCGGTGGTTCTTCTTGCTTAGGTGCATCTTCTTGCTTCGGTGATTCTTCTTGCTTTGGTGCATCTTCTGATTTGTTCTCATCTAACTTCTTTTCTTCACTGCTTTCACATTCATTCATATCTGGTTTCTTGTTTTCACTAACTATCTTCAATATGTTAAATCCAAGACTAGTTTTGTCATAAAATGGTTTTCCATAAGATAATTGCTTATCAATCTTTTCATTGTTTGAATATAGCCTTTCAAGTTGCTGTTTAGATTGAGTCAATTCACCTTTCACAATTTTGTTGTATTTCTCAAGTTCATCATATTGCAGTTTGACTTTATCAAATTCAAATGTTACCTTGCCAAGTTTAGATTTCAGATCTTCATTTTCATTCTTTAAACTTTCATTCTCAGATCTCAAATTGTCATTTCCATCTTTCAAGCTAAGCTTCAGATTTGCTATCTTCAATTCATGTTTAAGGATCACATTTTCTTTTCTAAGTCTTCACAATCTTCAACAAGAATTTCAAATTCCTTCTCAGATTTCAGATCTTCTATCTTACCTTTCAATTTTTCAATAAGATTCTTTGCATCATCATATTTCCTTTTCAAAGTGTTTCTTTCATCAGTAAGCATATCAATTTGCTCAAGAGCTTCTTCAAGATTCTTCTATAATTGATCCATATCCATAGAGATCTTACTCAAGCTGCTAGACTTTCCTTGAATGTTTCTTCTGTGAGTAACTGTGCTCCGATACCAATTGTTAGAAATAGGAAATACTAAGAGGGGGGGTGAATCAGTATTTCACAAACTTTTACTTTTTCCCACTTATGGATATAATAGATTACTTTAATGCATACAAAGCATAAGAAACTAAATAGCATACACAACAGTAAATGTAAAGAGCTCATAACACATGATATGTTCTCGAGGAAACCTTGGCCAAGGGAAAACCTTGGTGGGGATGGTACCCACAAAGATCCACTAATCAAAAGATATCCGGTTAAGGATGTTGACCCTGTTAGGAGCCTGTTACAATCATATAGTGTATCAGTCCTGGTTAAGGGACTATAGGCCTTGTTAGAAGCCTCACCCTATTAGGAGTTGTAGATACAAAACTTGATTACCAGATGAGCTCACTTCCCAAACAAGTAATACAAATGTTTACTGATTACAATATGGTACTGCTTACAACTTCGCATCAACAACTTTCGCTACTATCACAATTTACATATATTACATGTTACTTTTCAAGTATGCTCGGTACATCTTTATTTATACAAGATACAAACATAATATCTTTCTCTTGTCAGCTTGCATATCTTTATCCAAGAGTAAACATCTAGGATGTCTCTTTATAATATTAAGTCATTATTTTGACGAGCAAAATAATCCCTTAATTCATTTACTAGTTATGTCTTCAAAACTACACTGTCAGCTATACTCTGTCATCAGAAAAATAGTCATAACTTTGTCCATACTGTCTATACTCTTTTGCACACTGAGATGGGGTATCCTTGGACACCATAGAGTCTATGTTCAACTGCGCAAACTCTGATCATGCTCTAGTGAACGTCGCCAAAACAAACTGTATCGGATGCTCTGTCAAAATCATTGTTTCACACTTAGACAATTTTAGTCTACGATCTTCCATACTTACTTTCCAGCTTATGCGCTCTTCATAGGGAACATATGTTTCCATAATGAAAACATCTATGTACATACCTTGGCCAAATTGCCAATAGAAGTTGTTACTAATAATGATGTTAAGATGCATGATTATGATGATTCTATTCATATCTTAGATCCTATTTTAATTAATTTGGATGAAGAAGATACTCTTGATGATACTGATCATGTTAATGATGAATATAAGACTATTGACATTGACATTGATTTACCTAATATGCTTTCATCACAATTAACTCTTACACCTAGCGTCGAACATTGTGATTCTCAAGAGGATCCTTGTTTGGAACTGGATATCATTCCTGTTGTGTTGGATATAGTCCCTCTTGTGAGTTACCCACCTTCCCTAAATACTATACAACGAGATGGGGAGAGTAGGCAGCATTCTTGATCAGCTTGTCCTTCATGGTAGCTTTGTTGTGTATTTTCCTGTTGTATTGTGTTTCTCCTGTAATGTGTTTGATAAATGTTGTTAGATTCTTTTATACGATCCTTGTTACTTAGTTGGTGCAAGGTGATAAAGGAATCAAAACTATTGTTCAAATTCCTCTATATGTATCTCTATTCTTCTATGCGTTGTTCAATGTTATGTTGTAATTGTGCTATTGTTTGTAAATGTTTCCTTGTGTAATCTTCTTGGATTTGAGATATGGGAGCACTAATTTTTTTTGGTCTCCATGTCATGGTTCGAAAAGATCCTCCTTCGTATATCTTATGTGATCTTTCCTCCTTTGTGATCGTAGTTCTACTTTCTTTGGGGAATGATGTCAATTCATTTGCAATAATATCATATATATATTATCTTATGATCATACTGACCCCACGGTAGGTAGATCCTTTCTATGTTCTCTATATGTTTCTGTGATATTTCCCTTGATTTGTCTTCATCTAGGGGCATCTCGACATGGAAACGTAATCGGTGGAGTTGTTTATGTTTCCGTTAAAGCCATTGCTCCTGTTAAAGTGTTAGCAATGACTTTAATGTGGGTGCATATGCTCTACTCACCTATTGCACACATGCACTTTTTGATACGCACATATTTTTCAAGATACTTTTTTTTTCCCCTTTTGGATTAGTAACTAATCCTTAAAGCATGGATTTATATTTTAGGATCTCTTGATCCCTCCAGTTTCAAATATACATATATTTTGATCCCTTAAGGTCGGAGGCATCCTTAAGACTAGATCTCTTTAATTTTGGTTTTATTCTTATGGAATAGAATATTCCTAAGGGTAAATCCTAGATGGGTTGACTAGTGAATAGCCAAATTCACTAGGCAGTTCAATTCCATCTTTCCAATTGCATCGTTTCCTTGTGTGGTTCACAATGGGACATAAGTTCTCATTGGGCGAGGTAATCACACCTTCTTTCTCTCTCTAGAGATGTCTCTCTTATTGTGATCTAGGAGTCGACGAAGACTTGAGTCCCTGGGGGCTTGAGGTTTCTCTTTGTCCCTTGGATTACGATAAGATTATCTTTTCATTCTGATCTCCTTTACCAAGAGTTTGCATTGAGTCCATACTCTTGCTAAAGTGGGGGCTTAATGTATCATCTTAAAATGGAAGCACTTCCATGATAAGAGAATTTATCCCTATGAGTAATTGGTTTGGGGTCATGTTAAGTGCCTTGATCAGGTCTTTGCATGTATCTGGCTTTTCCCCCTATTCTGCTTCCATCTGCACCCATTTTCCACTTCATATCTGCATTTCCTAGCAATCTGGGCTAGGGTCTTGAGGTTTTTGACCTCAAGGTCAAAGTTGACCTTGAGGGTCAAAGTCGACCTCGACCCTGACCTAGGGCAGAGTCGACCTCATCCCTGACCTCCATTTCAAATTTCAAATTTCCATGATTTTCGGGAGTCGAGTTTTGGAGATATTTGTTTTCCTGCCTCCGGGTCGGCCATTTTGAGTTTCGGAATGATAAATCCTTAAATTGTATTTAATCTAGGTATATTTCTAAAGGTTAGGACCTAATTGGGATTTAATTATCCAAGGTGGCCCCTCTAGAAGATTGTGCCCTAGTTCACTATAAAAGGAGGCCTTCCTCTCTCATTTCGATCCATCACTCTATCAAGTTTTCATATCTCATTCTCACCAAGCAATCTCTCAAGCTCTCAAGTGCAAGAAAGTGAATTCAAACATGCCTTCAAGCATTCAAGTGTTCAAGCATTCATCCATCAAGGAGATTCATTGTTAGCCATTGAAGGATTCAATCTCTTTGGAGCCCCTTGAAGATCCATCCTTAGACATTCATCCAAGCCTCCTCATATGCAAAGATCAATTCAAGATTGATGTTGAAGATCAAATGTCATTTATTTGAGACATCCTACATTCATTCTACATCCATTGAAGCATTCCTACTTGTGTATTTGAGGATTTGAATCCTCTACAAGTACTTCAACATAAGCAAGGTGAATTGTTTCATTTGCTTTGTTTATGCAAACTATATTTCAATTCAATTTCAAGGTTAGTTCCTAAATTGGGGTTTGACCAAGGCAAACCCCCATACAAACAAAACCCCCTTTTTCTTGTAGGTACAGGTGCAGAATTTTGGATCTGAGATCGGATTTGGATACCCTTTTCGGTAAACTTCTGAGATCTGCGAACAAAGTCAAAATCGACCTTTAAATAAAGAATGTAGTATTTGACCTTTTATGAGGGTCAAAGACTACCTGCTATCAGAAAGATAAAAGATTTTTGGGTTTTCTTCGTCTCGGCATTTCCAGTCCAAAATAGGTTGCAGAATTGCTCGAAAGTACACATAGACATCATAAATTGGCATTTTCCATATTTGCTCTATTTTGAGGTTAGTACTTGTATTTCAATTATTTCAGATTTCAAACATAATTCTACCATAGAAAAATATAGGATTTTTCTCTCTCTTTCATATTCTCCATAGATTGATTTGATTGTGCATTAACCTTTTGGTTGATCAAATTGGATCTCTCCTTTGGGAATTTGGATTTAGGAGTGGATCTTATATTTCCCCCATACATTAGGTGTGATTCCATTTTACCCCTATTCAATATATATATATATATATATATATATATATATATATATATATATATATATATATATATATATGTTTGTCTTTTATATGGGTTTGCAGGTACCAAGCATCGACTCCCCTGAATTGTCAAGATGAGCGTGCCCTATCGCAATGTCTCAATGGTAAGAGAGGAGAGATAACATTCAGATCTGAATCCCAACCTATTTTATTATCCTGAAATAGTGGACAGGTTTCTGATATATTACCTCTCTGAATTCCTCTAGATGACATGAATTCATGAGCCTTGTTCATTGAGCATGATTGTCGTTTTAGTATGTTCAGTTGGTTTTTTAGTTCTTTAGCTAGTTATGTGATTGGTGTGATTGTTGTGAAATGGTTAAGTAATTTACTGAGATTTATTATGTGGTTTGATAATTAAATCTAATTAAATATTTAAAAAATATTAAATATGAGTGTATTTAATTAATAAAAACTAATTAAATACATTTATTAATTAAAAGACTTAATTAAAGTCTAATTGTAAAATTCAAGGGATTAATTAAATATTAAAATTTAAAATTTTTATTAAATATTAATCTAATAATTGATGACAAATTATCAGTTGGATTAATGATTAAAACAATATTCTTTTAGTTATAATTGATATGCAATTAACTTGCACAGTCAATTAAAAATAAATAAAAGAATCAAGAAATTTTTAAAAGTTAAGTGAATTGATAAAAACAAGAAACATTAATTTAAAATTGAAATTGATTGAAAGTGCATTAAGTTGTTAATTATTAGATTGAAAATTATGCAAAAGGAATATTGATATTAACAATGTTTTAAGATTCGAGTTGAGTTCTGAGATTGTGTGGTTGACTTCTAATTTTAGGTTTCTTTTCTTTTATTAGAAATCCTTTGATCATTATACACAAACACGGGTTTCAGGAATTGGTCTAGGTTTTGGGAGTAAATGAATTTCATTGAAAGCTTTGAGTATTTTGGAATTGCTCAAATTGTTATTATTTCTAGATCGATCGTTGTTATTAAGGTAGAGTTTGAATCCTATATATTATTTATTTTCAAAAAGATTGTTTGTGTTGTGTCTGTTATGTGTAAGGGTTTGATAATAGATGTATTTTTGTTTTTATTTCGTTCTTAGATTCATTCGTAAATTTTGGTATTCGTATTTAAGGGTTTCAATATTGTCCTTCACCATTTGTATTAAAAAAAGATATATGGTTATCTTTATCAATTGTTGAAACCCTAGCAATTATTCTTGTAATTTTCATGTAGAATTTTATGTATAAAAATCCTAGTGTTTATTCATGTAATTTTAATGTGAAATTTTATATATAAAAACCCTAGTAATTATTCTTGTAATTTTAATGTGGAATTATATATATATATATATATATATATATATATATATATATATATATATATATATATATATATATATATATATATATATATATATATATATATATATATATATATATATATTTCAAAAAACAACTATATGTTAGGGTGGAAGAGCTTTACCCCCCAACCCCCACGACAGTTTCATATGTTGTCGGTGGCAACCTGTGTTGCCGCATGGCAGCAGGACTATCGGTGGCAGTTTATGCTACCACACGGCAGCAAGGACTATCGACGACATCCCTTGGGGCCGCACTGAGTGACAGTGGGCACAGGTACATCCCCCACCCCCCTAAAGGACTTTATTTATTTTATTTTTATTATTATTATTATTATAAAATATATATATATACATGTATAAAATATAATATATGTATAGGTATATATATTATAATTTATAAAATACTTAAATAATAACTATTATTTTATAAAAAGTGTGTTTTAAATAAACAATAATATTTTTCATTATTTTGGAATTAAGGTTTTAAATTGAGAGTTTTTATTACAAAATTATATTGTTTTAGTAATTATTAATTTTAGAATCAATTTATTTTAAATAACATTATAAATTGATTTTTTTATTAATGAAATTTATTTTGGAGATGTAATTATAGTTGTGTTAGTAATTATTTTAATAAATTAATTTATGTAATGGTATTTTACAAATTATTTTATTATTAATAAATCGTTGTTAATGTTTTCCTTCTATGATTGTGGGTTAAGAGGGAATCTTTTTATGTCGTCCTTTCTAGGATTGTTACCAGAGGTGGGATAAGAAGTAGTGTTATGTTTCTTTGTCTTGCATGCTTGTATAGCATTCAATTTTGTTAAAATCCAACCTTATGGAAGATCTTGATTATGTTATGATGTATATGTGATGGAAGTTGGTTATGTGTGTTCCTGTGACATTTTGGAACCAAATCTTAACTTTTATGATTCACGATGATCTATGAGATGTTTTTACGACTTATGAGATTAGGGTAGGTTATCTAGGTGTTAGAGGGGAAGTGGATTATTTTGGAGGTGTCAGAGCCCAAAAGTGGCTATCTAGGTATCCTTAGTAAGTTACTTAAATAAGTGATAATATAATACATTAAATCAGGTTTTAAAATAAATTACTAAGATAATAGATTCCTCGCTCATGCCTTGAGTGTCAGTATAAGCTAAGGATGGGAGTGGGAGAAGATGCTTGCTCATCTAGTAGTGACGGTGAGTTCTAACATGATCGATTATCCTTGTCTACATGAGAAGATTTCAAGTTCCCCATATGATCACACATGGGAGTCAGAGTCCACTGAGATCATTCCAAGAGGTTGACATATGTGATGACAGTTTCTTAATTTCATCTTAGGTTTCTCATGTTTGTTGGTTGCCTCTGGATTAGTATGTGTACCTTTGAGTTTTGAGTTGTACCTTTGAGATAGGAAACTTTCAGGATCTCTTATTTAGTACTACTTGGTGATTATTTTTGTATTTTTATCCTAGTGGACTCTGTTGTTATATCCTCAGCACGGTGAGAGTGGAACCATAGGTTTCCATGAGGTCGGGAGGTAGTGATTCTCTTATCATTTGAGACTCTGATGTTCTTGTACCAGTGTTGGATGATCCTTGTTGTGGTTGCTTCTTGTACAATGGATGTGGATTATCATGTATACTTTATGGCTCACATGTATTTGTTTATTTTTTTATGAGATGATGTGCTTTAGTTTCATTATATAGAAGATTTATATGATTATTATACTTAATAGATTTAATTGTATATATGTAATTCTACATTAAGGAACCCTTGAGATTTGTAATTTGTAATTGAGATTGTGTATATGAGTATGTATTGACTTTATGTTATTACTTCCTCTTTGTTATTAAATATTGTTTGTAAACTCTAAAGAAAAATTAATTTGTAAACTTAGTAAAATGGTTTAGGTTAATTTATCTTGGGTTTCCTAACAGGGCATTACAAACATGGCATCATGTGTCATGCACTGTAATGGTTCTTATCTAGCATCGCATATTTCCCTTTCGTTGGGCACCGTCATATTGTGAATTAAATTTTAACATCAGTTATATGATTAAATGTTGTAATTATTATTGGGCTCGTAACGGTTTACACCTATTGTTCGTGTGCGACCCTTCAACTTCTGATTGTGCTCTTTGATGTTTAGGAAGAAAAACAAGGGGGGGGTACATGATATAGTGGAGGTTTTATCATGAATGTGCAATATTATCATTCTATGTAAAGAGTTTTGTATTGAGAGCAGCATGAGCATGTGTAGTCTTTGTTATATTTAGTACTGTTATCAATGATCAATAGTGTTGCATTCTCTCTACTCTATATAAGTTGTTGTGTATTGTCTATTATTATATTTTCTAAGTTGTGGAATTAAATGTTATTATTGCACTTAGTGTAGTAGTGTTGAGAATTTCATATATTTAGTAAGGCTATTGAGGAGTTGTATCTGTGAGATACACATGCTTTATTTATTTTGTAGTTATCATTATGTGAATAAGATGAAGAGGTCTTATTGGTTGACTGGTGAGAGTCTTCAACCATAAGAAACAATTTATTGTATATTTTTTGAAGAAATCAATAAAGGGATTTGTGGCTAGGTTTTTCCCTCGAGTGGGAGGGTTTTCCCAGGATAAGTCATTGTGTTCTCTGATCTTTTGTGTTGTGAGTTTTAGTTTATTGCATTTCTATGTATTCTAGTTCAAAAATATTAACATGGTAATAGAGCCAAGTTTAGTAAAGATCCTGAATCGGAATAAGAAATTTGGGAATTTAAGATATGCAAGAATTGAAGGATTCTTTTGAGATCATGTAGTCGAAGAAGCCTTGGAGGCAGATGTGTTGGTGTTTGATTTTTCTGTCTCTGCTTGCACTATAATATTGTGATGGCGAAAGATTTTTGATAGATTGTGAGGAAATTCAAACAATAAAGAGAAGTATTTTATGATTATATCTTTGAATGTGGATAATGAATTTTATGTAGTTATTATTAATTCATGTTATTTCACTAGGAATAGTCACTAGTACATTTTGCACCATTTTTCGATGCACTATTGGTTGAAGTTTCTACCCAACTCAGTCAAATAGTCGACCAACTAGTTCATCGCTATTATCTACATCGAAATATCGACCCATTGCTGCAACTGTAGAATAATCGACGCTAATATTGGTCGAAAACGAGGGCAATCTAGGCAGAAAATAACATTGGCAAGTGTTGGTATATTGGTCGATCTTTCAACCAATATAGATTAATATTGGTCGAAAACTTTGGTCGCTCCGACCAAGATGCCAAACTCGCAACGGTCATCTTTCGACCACATTTGGTCGAAATATTTAGCGGCTCCGACCAAGATGCCAAACCCGCAATGCCACATTATGACACAACATGGTCGGATTTTAGACCAAACTAGGCCAGACTTTCGATGAATGTGGGTCAAAATTTCAACGAAACGCAGAGTGTTTTAAAAAAATTGAAGATAAATATCTAGACTAATCACCAACAGCATCTTGATCAGTGATTAGTCTAGATATTTATCTTCAGGTGTCCACACTCATTTTGTTGCTTGTTGCTAGCGGGTCCCTGCTCATTCTATTTTCCAAACTGCTTTGGGCTGTAGCAATCCATCTGCTCTGCGTGAAACTATGGTTTTTTTCATTTTGTTTGAACTATTTGAGAGATAGGCTCTGACTGGTGATCTGTGAATTGGTAGAGCTTCCTCTTAGACGCCCACAACTCTTCAAATCTATTGGTGTGAAGCCCCTAAAGGGTATTCTGCTCTATGGGCCTCCTGGTTCTGGGAAAACTTTAATTACTAGGGCAGTGGCAAATGAAACCGGTGCCTTCTTTTTCTGTATCAATGGACCTAAGATCATGTCAAAGTTGGCTAGAGAAAGTGAAAGCAATCTCCAAAAGGCTTTTGAGGAGGCTGAGAAGAATGCCCCATCCATTATATTTATTGATGAGATATTACAGAGATTTGTCAGCGGGCTTGCAAGTATGCTATTAGAGAAAATATTGAGAAGGTGAGTTTCAATTGTGACGGCTTTTGCAAACTAGATTTGGTTATGAATTTCTTAATGGTTTTTTTTTAACTGGTTTGTTAGATTTTTACATTTTTTTATTCAATTTTCCTCAACTTGTATCTTATTATTTCAATTTGTCATGTTCTCTTTCCTCTGCACTTTTACAGGATAATATTGAACGTGAAAGAAAAAGAAGTGAGAACCCTGAGGCAATGGATGAGGATGATAGTGATGAGGTAGCTAAAATAAAGGCTCCTCATTTTGAGGAGTCAATGAAATATGCCCAAAGAAGTGTTAGTGATGCTGATATTCGAAAGTATCAAGCCTTTGCACAAACACTACAGCAATCTCGAGGCTTTGGTTCGGAATTTTGATTTCCTGGTGCTTTTGTTGGTGCTTCGGATGTATTTGCTACAGCAGATAATAAAGATGATGATGACTTATACAGTTAGGAAACTTAGTACACAATTGTCATCTTAATGAACTGACAAATGTGTATGTTCTAGCAGGGACCTTCCACTGACAAATAGCCAATGCTATTCAATTTGGCTCCGGCTTTTGCTTGTATGAGTTTTATCTGTTCATATGTTTAAAACTTTATTTAGTTTATCAGCCCTTTAGTCGATGACTTACTAACTTGTAAGTCTTTAGAGTAATATTAACTGTGGCAAGGAAATTTAGCTATGGAAACTTTTTCTCAAGTGGTAGATAATGCTACGAAAACCTTGCTTTTTAAAAAAAAATCCTACTGGAAAATATTCTATACTAAATGAATTCTACAACAAAGAAAGTCTAGTTCAACTAATTCTTACTGGTGATCCGTGAATTGGCAGAGCTTCCTCTTAGACACCCACAACTCTTCAAATCTATGTGTGAAGCCCCAAAAGGGTATTCTGCTCTATGGGCCTTCTGGTTCTGGGAAAACTTTAATTGCTAGGGCAGTGGCAAATGAAACCGGTGCCTTCTTTTTCTATATCAATGGACTTGAGATCATGTCAAAGTTGGTTGGAGAAAGTGAAAGAAATCTCTGGAAGGCTTTTGAGGAGTCTGAGAAGAATGCCCCGTCCATTATATTTATTGATGAGATATTACAGAGATTTGTCAGTGGGCTCTAGCAATCCATCTGCTCTGCTTTGTGTGAAACTGTGGGTTTTTTCATTTTGTTTGAACTATTTGAGAGATAGGCTCTGACTGGTGATGCATAATTGATTTGCATGTTTGCAACGTGGAAGAAGTGTTGGGGATGTTGGTGGTGCTGCAGAAAGAGTCCTTAACCAGTCCTTAACTAGAGCCGATATTACAGAGATTTGTCAGCGGGCTTGCAAGTATGCTATTAGAGAAAATATTGAGAAGGTGAGTTTCAATTGCGGCAGCTTTTGCAAACTAGATTTGGTTATGAATTTCTTAATGGTTTTTTTTGAAATGGTTTGTTAGAATTTTACATTTTTTGATTCAATTTTCCTCAACTTGTATCTTGTTATTTCAATTTGTCATGTTCTCTTTCCTCTGCACTTTTACAGGATATTGAACGTGAAAGAAAAAGAAGTGAGAACCCCGAGGCAATGGATGAGGATGATAGTGATGAGGTAGCTTAAATAAAGGCTGCTCATTTTGAGGAATCAATGAAATATGCCCGAAAAGTGTGAGTGATGTATTTGTTGTTGTTGTTGCTGCTTCGGATGTATTTGCTAAGACGATTTCCCCCGCTAAGATGATGTGCATCCATTTTATGGAGATCTGCTAAATGTTTTATATGATAAAGATCACTACAAGTTGGCCCTTGGCCAGATCAATATTGCTCTCAATCTCATTGCCAAAGTGGCCAAAGACTATGTTAGGCTGATAAAATCTAGGGATTCTCTTTATCGCTGCAAATCTTTGAAGGTTGATGCACTTGGACGGATATGTACCATTGTTAAGAGAATTGGACCGAGTTTGGCTTACCTCAAACAGGTGAGGCAGTATATGGTTATGTTCTTTTTTCTATCTATTTGGTTTTCACTACCTATCGTTCCTTGGGATATCTTGCAAGGGTTCTATAAATTGATGGTCTATATTTTGGTGGGTGTCTTGTATGGGCCTATGAACTTTTTTATCTTGTCTTTTTTTTCAATCCTACAACTAGATTTTGATACGTGGATTTCTTGTAAGGAACTTCGATACCGCCATTTCAGTAGTTCTTCATATGATAGTTTTCTATGCAGTCCCCAATCTAGGTTTTATTTGTAGATTTTTTATCTTAATATTAAAAGAATTAATTTAGTTAAATAAAGCTTTATGTCCCAAACACAATGACAACTAGGATGTGAATTTAATCTTTCTGACAACTAAAGAGTCAAAAAAGATAACAGATGGTTCAATATAACCTACAACTTTTTCTATGTAAGAGTTGAACTCTAAAATTTATGGTATGAAGACCTGCAACTTGCAGCTAAGAATATGATACTAAATAATTGTGACTTATTTTAAAAATTTAGGAAAACTTAACCATTTCTGTAGTGATTACTTAAAAAAAAGTATACCTAATCGATGACTCAATATTTGTAACCTCTCATAAACTTTTCCTTTCCACTTCAATAACTTTCCTTGATAATTCTTGATCTCCTCAGAACCACTAGAAAAAAACAATGACAAGAGAACTTGCTACTTTATAAAATTGCATCAATACTTAACTTAAACATTACAGTCATGAAGGGTGTAACAAAATCTGATATGCTAATAGACAAACTCATTTTGCACAAAATGGCATTAAGCATGGATTTTGGTTTACATGTGGTACATCAATTCCTTCATCGAAGACATTATCTATTACATTTATAATTGTTTATTTAGGTTCCATAGAACTAGCATATACACAAAAAGAATCTGTATTAAAAAAAAACATGGACACTACATATATATAAAAATAACCTGTTAAAAAAAAAGAGGCCACTGAGGACAATTACACAGGTCTCCAGAAACAACATTACCCAACTCTCTCTCAAGCCAAAGACTCAGTGTGTTCAATTGCCCAGACTGGCAATCAATTCTATGTTGAGTATATCTGTCAGGCCCTCCTGCAGTTTGAATGAATTAAGAATAGAAGATAGGAACTGATTTAACACTTCACCTACTCAAAAACACAAACCAATGAAATAATCCACATTAGGCCAAGAGAGGTTGACGCATTCAATACGAGAATACTTACACAAAATGAAGCCAAATCATGCCAGACAATGACAATGAGAAGTTGACTATTGGCCCTTCTAGGTTTTTATTTGATAGTTGCTTGACAATGACACATTCAAAATGCACTTATGAGCAAAGACCTAGAATGAATGAAATTGATTAAATAATGAAGGTATGTTAGTTTGAGCTTCACTTGGTTTCGAGAATACTTTAATATTCTCTACTTAACAAGACCAGCCACATGAAGGTGGAAGTTCATCTGGCCTCACCCCCCCTCCCCCTAACATCAATCTAAATTCCCCATTAACACATAACAATATTCATTAACATGACATATAATTCAATATTAATACACAACATTCATAGATAATTACTTAAAACAACGTTCATGGAGTTATTATGATAGTTTTACTAATATTTTTGTCACAATTTGATGTTCAGGATAGGGGAAAAACACCTGCAACAACAGAGGCAATAGTTGTAGATACAGATGACGATATCCCAAAAATCCCTAATATAATAAATACGGTGAAGAAAAAACTAAAAAGAGTCAATGCAAAAATTATTACTATTTTGCATGATGCTACTACCGGCCTCACCGTGATGTCCATGACCAGGTAATTGAGCAATCAAAAAATCTTGTAACAAGAACAAATACATACTTTAGTTCAAGACATAAAAGAGTATAAAATATAAACCTTTATTGAACTTTTATTATAACTAAAGATTCATTACTGCTTACTTCAAAACGACGTGCTCGCGCCATCAATTCATCTATCCTCTTCAGTATCTCCTCAGTTGGATTTGCATCTTCCAAAATAGTAATAATTTATGCATTACTCTTTTTCTTCAATGTATTTATTATATTAGGGATTTGGGATATCCTCATTTGTATCTACAGCTATTACCTCTGTTGTTGCAGGTGCTTTTCCCCTATCTGATATTTGTCTTCAGGTGTCCACATTCGCTCTATTGCTTGTTGCCAGCGGGTCACATTCAGTGATTGGGAGAGCCCTGTTTTGGCACCAATCATGTAGTACAAGCACTAGAATTGAGTTTTTCGGCACGGCTGAGAAATTTTTGTATATCAACATGCGATAGATTTTTTTGCCCAAACTCTATCACATGTTGATATACAAAAATTTCCCAACCCATGCCAAAAAACTCAATTATAGTGCTTGTACTGAGACCTTAAATTATTGAGCTTCTCTTTGTTTCGAGAATAGTTTAACATTCTCTACTTAACAGGGCCAACCACGTGAAGGTGGAAGCTCATCTAGCCCCTCCTAGGAGCCTCTTATGACCCTTTACGACATTTTAAGACCTCTAAGATGTATTCTTAGGGATCATAAACGGTTGTAAAGGGTCATAAGGGGTCCTGGGACACAACAGCTGAGAAACATAATTGTAGGCATCATGGTCACATTTTTTTGGAGACAACGTAATTGAGTGGTATACCTAGACGATGGAGAGCAACTTCTGCACCTCCAGTTCCAAGTTGTTCTCCATCCCGCAGTGTCAACTTGGAATCGGAGGTGCAGAAGTTGCACTTCGTCTAGGTACACAACTCAATTATCTTGTCTCCAAAAAAACGTGACCATGATGCCTACAATTATGTTTGTTAGTTATTGTGAAATCCTCATCACCCTTAGCTGTCATCCTAAGCCCTTCTTCCCTCTCCAGTTCTTCAAGCCGCTGCAAGATATCTGGATCAATAAAGTCTACAACATTGTGTCCATCCATGATCTTAGAAATATCATCTTCTTTCCACTCTTCATTTGCCAAAAATATACCACTTCTTCAAGCTTGTAGAGTAGTCTCTAGTGGTTGCAAATCAATCTTATTAAAAAACACCAATAAGAGGCTTAGTAAGTCTAATTTAATTTGTTCGTGGACTGAGACCTTAAATTATTGAGCTTCTCTTTGTTTCGAGAATAGTTTAATTAGCATTCTCTACTTAATAGGACCAACCACGTGAAGGTGGAAGCTCATCTGGCCCCTCCTAGGAGCCTCTTATGACCCTTTACAACATTTTAAGACCTCTAAGATGTATTCTTAGAGGTCATAAATGGTCATAAGGGGTTCTGGGACACAACAGCTGAGAAACATAATTGTAGACATCATGGTCACATTTGTTTGGAGACAACGTAATTGAGTGGTATATCCAGACGATGAAGAGCAACTTCTGCTCCTCCGGTTCCAAGTTGACACTACGGGACCCAAAGACCATAGATAAGGAATAAATTTAGAGAGCGGAGGAGGGCCATAAAGACAAAAATAATACAAGACAAACCTCAAGTTAAATGAGGCAACTGCAAACATTTTAATAGAATTTTATTATTAAATAATGAAATTTGCATAGAGAGGGCTTAGAACACTAGTATATGCAAATTTTATTATTTAATAATTAAAATGTTTGCAGTTGCCTCATTTAACTTGAGGTTCATCCTGTATTATTTTGGTCGTTATGGCCCTCCTCCGCTCTCTAAATTTATTCCTTATCTATGGTCTTTAGATCCCGCAGTGTCAACTTGGAATCAGAGGAGTAGAAGTTGCTCTCTGTCGTCTAGGTATACAACTCAATTACGTTGTCTCCAAAAAATTGTGACCATGATGCCTACAATTATGTTTGTCAGCTATTGTGAAATCTACATTTATGTTTCTCAGCTGTCATGTTTATGTGCATGTTTTTTATGTGTTTGGGAAGACATCTTTCTAGCCTGGGCCTGGATCCTTTGGCAATTAGCTTCATAATAATGTAGATGATAGATGAGCAATTAGCTTCCTAAGAAAAATCTCATAAATGAACTATGTGTACCCCAATTCATGTGCCCTTTGTGCGTACCCAAATGATATATTTGAAACAACAAGGGTAAGGCTAAATTTACCCTTGTTGTTTCAAATATGTCATTTAGGTACACATAGAAGACACAGGAATTGGGGTACACATAGTTCATTTACAAAAAATTTCTTGGGAAGCTAATTGCTCATCTCTCATCTACTTCATTTATTATCAAGCTAATTGTCGAAGGATCCAAGCCCAGGCTAGAAAGATGTCTTCCCATTCTGTTTAAGCCATATTCCTTGTTCTTGTCAAACTTCCTTGGTACGGTAGGCCTACTCTCTACAGTACTCTTCTTCAATCTGAGTTCAACGATAAGCATATTCTTCTTCTTCCTAATTGCAGCCAGATCGAGCTTCCTTTTCATCAGGATTCAACTCCACTTCCCCCATCTCATCATCCTCGTCCACTCATCCTGATTGATTGATCTCTCAAGGACCTTGTATTCAGCAGATGTTGGCAAGCGATTGTTCTTAGCTGCTGTTGTTTTATAAGGTTAGTTAGTAGTTATAGTTGGTTTATTAGAGTTAGGAGTTTATTTCAAAGACATCCATGTGAAGTGGAGTGGGTGTGGTCGAATTGATGTATCAAGGAACAAATGGAATAACCAAGAAAACACTATACCTTAAATCATGTGATTGGTAGCAGATTGGGGCTCACCTGAGCCATAAACATGAAGAATTATTGTAAAAAAAGATGTAAACCATATATATTCGCACTTGGGGAAAAGAGAAGTTATGCCATATCCATATTAAAATATTAGTTACAATATGAAAATACTAAACTGACTAATTCCTAAGCTCATCTCCACATATGGTCGCAACAAAGATATGTGATTACAATACAGAGAAGGCAACGTAAAAATATAATTTCGACATTTGCCCTAGCCTGACACATTTTGCACTCAAATCCTTCATCGCGGATAAGTGGAGATGGGCGGATAGATGCAAATGAGTTGTCATCAACCCAACTAAAGTATCCGCAACCATTATTTCCCTATGATGCCCAATCTACATTAGTTCTTATAATATAATGAATAGTATTTACATTAGAAACATTAAATATATACACATTAGCAACTTTTTTTCTATTTGGGCAGCACCAAAATTGTCGTCCAGGGTTGTTATGTGTCTGTGAAGTCTTCAACACACTACCCACCACCACATTGACATTTTGGCACATTGAGAAGAGTCATCGAACCTATATCAATAATGCACCGCACCATCGTTACTACATTTATTATTTTTATATGATTATTTTTATATGGAATACACCAAGGAGTACCATTAGAAATATTAACCATTTACAATAATGAAAAGTAAACCTAAATCAAATAGCTCATTTTTTTATCAACATGTGTAGTCTCTGCATATATGAAAAATGAAAAAAATATCAAGCTGAAATAAAATAGTGAACAAAATAGTATTCCACATAGAGTGAATGAAATATACCATCAAAAGAAGGTGACAAAATCTTGTCACGAAGCACAGACATAGGAAATCAAAAAGGGACAAAAGACAAGAAATAAGAAAAATCATTACGACTATAGAAAAATCATTTATACTATAATCAAAAAAAGAAACACTCTTTGTCAACAATTTTCAAAATCATTAGGACTAGAGAAAAATAATTAAGACTATACAAAATCAAATTTTAGAAATGGACAATTCTGATGCTTTGCCATTACAACAATTAAGCATTCATCATTTGGTATTGTGTATTCCATTTACGTATGTCAACAATGTTCAAGAAATAAGAAAAAATCATTAGGACTATAGAAAAATCAAGTTCTAGAAATGGTCGGTTCTAATATTGAATTGTCATTACAACAATTGAGCATTCATCATTTGGTACTTCTTGGTGTATTCCATTTAAGTTTTTCAGCTGTCGTGTTTATGTGCATGTTCTTTATGTGTTTGGCTTCTCTCCCTCGCAAGGAATGCGCCGATAGGTAATTGATTTGAAAGCATAATGATTCGGCAGTTAGAAGATTGGTTAATAGATTCCAGTCGGTTCTTTGTAGAGGGCAGTCTATTTGGAGTACACTTAATTTCTCTGCAATTTTGGAGTACATTGTCTCGTAGGTACAGTCGAAACACCAGCGTATTGATTTGAAAGTTTAGAATGTGATCTTTTCTTGGTGGTAACGTAGGAACATTTCTAGGCATTAGTTTTACTTGTTTATGCAAGAACTTTGTTGTTTTTGTTGTTTGTGATACCAAAGGAGTAACTGGTATTGTGTAGACAGTGACTGGCCAGATTGTTCCTAAAAAAAATTACAAAACTGGTCACATTTCAAAGTCTTAAGGCTTCATTGTCTTTAAAAGTTTCAAAACTCCAAATTTGTAATGGTGCAAATTCAAAAATTTGAAATGCATCGATTATTAGAAAATGGAGGGAATTGGATTTTGTTATGTTTGAGTGCAAGCTAATCCATCCAACCGATTGGGATTAGTTTCAAAGATGGGTCAAAATGTTTGTATGGTAGATAAGGGTGGTGAAAATGATAATAGTGTATGCAGTGCACCCATGTAGAAAACCTTTTCAAATTCCATAAAAATAGTGACCTTGTGAAAGCTTGAAGATTGAAGAATCATTAGACAAGGACAAAGGAAAAAGTCTCTTGAGTGACTGTTATGGGCAAAATGGACTATTGTCTCAACTCTCAAGCACCTAGTTGCACTTGAATCAAAGTTTTGGGTTGTTTCACTGCATGAGTATTTCATTTGACGTGACAAAATATGGATCCATATTTCACCTATGCTAAAACTGAGAAGTTCACCTCTTACCCCTCACTTATAGTTGTTCCTTTAAGGGAAGATTGTAGGGCCCAAATGATAGCCTTCAATTATATGTACTAAGTGTTACAATGGAACTATGTTGACTTTATTTTGTAGTTGTTTAACATGAGAGTTTGTAGATTAATAGGATTTCACATTTTTATGGGAACGTATCATTCAATTGAGCATTAATGCCCATCTATATCTAGTGAGATGAGCATAACTCATGTACCTCATGCTAGTGTGCTTGGATTAGACTAGACATTATCCAACCACCTATGAGGGTTGTCACTGTTATTAATTGGTGTAAAAGGAGGACCGCCTGTGTGTTATAGCACTTAATATGAATACTCACTATTTGGATAATGTCTAGTCTAATGAAAAATAGTGTATACAAGGTATCCAAGCACACTAGCATGAGGTACATGAGTTATGTGCATCTCACTAGTTATAGATGGGCAACTATGGCACACTAGTATCTATGAACTCATATTAATCTACAAACTCTCATGTTAAACAACTACAAAATAAAGTCAACATAGTTATGTTAACACAACCAAAGTTAAAATTAAATTATCTAAAACAAATGGTGCCTTAGGGAGGTCCAAGAGTTGAAGGAGAAGAACACAAGGTTGCAAGAATCTTACAATGCACTTTTGGCCAAGCTTGAAGCACTGGAATCCAATCAAAGAAGAGCAGCAGATGAAGGTGTTGATAGTGAAGAAGAGGAAGAAACCCATAAGGAAGGGGAAGGAGAGGAAGAAGAGGAACAAATAAATCCTGAAGAACAGAGGACAATTAGGATATTCAAGGCTATGAAGAATGAGCAGCATAAGGTGAGGGGAGATATCCCTATGTATGATGGAAATCTGAAAGAAGAAGAGTTTTTGGACAGAATAGCAGCAATAGAGGAGGCTCTTCAATGAGGGGAAGAGGAGGAAGGACAAATCGGGTTTGGGAAGAACAGGACAAAGGATTGAATAAGACAATGTTGCACAGTCCTAGAAATGCAGACTTTTGGGATTTGAGCTATGTTCAAATAGGTACAATCAAGTGTCATATTGAAGGGAAATCAATAAACAACCATGTTCAGATGTGGATGTCTAGTGGGCAGAAAGAACCAACTGTCAAGGCACCATATTCCTAAAGTACAAGTTCAGACTCAGACATCCAATGCCAGGACTGATTCTTGAGACAAGAATCCTTTCAAAGGTGGTGAACATGGTGCAAGGGCACCTAGAACATCCAAAGACTACCAGGAGTCCATAATGACAACCATGCACCTAATGACATCTAAAGACATCAATTGGAATGTATTGGCACCTATAATGGCCTATAAGGTCATTCCATGCAATGCAAATGGCAAATATGTTATAAGTCTTAAAAGGCCTAATAGGCCTTAGGACCAAAATAAGAGCCTAGGATGGTATTTGGTGTTACAAGTTTATAATAGTTTAGATTTGATTTTAATACTACTTAATACATTCATTTGGGTCACATTTCAAAGTCTTAAGGCTTCATTATCTTTAAAATTTTCAAAAACTCCAAATTTGTAATGTTGCAAATTCAAAAATTTGAAATGCAACGGTTATTAGAAAATGGAGGGAATTGGATTTTGTTATGTTTTAGTGCAAACTAATCCATCCAACCGATTGGGATTGGTTGGGGTAGTTTCTAAGAGTCCATCAAATATGCCAAAGTTTCATTGTACAGCAGAAGAGGGTTGGTGTACGGACTGTACTGAGTTTTTGATAAATAAACTTCTTTCAAATGCAATTTCCTTGAGTTCTTAGAGTGATTTTGGATTCATTTTGTCATTGTCTTACATTTCAATGCATTTGGAATAGTTAGATATTGATCCTAGACCACATATATGCATTTGTGAGGTCTATATTAGTATTTTTACTCAATTAATTCTGACTGGCAGAGTAGTTTCAGCCATTCCTTTGACAGTTTTGTGAGTTTCCAATTGAATATGGTCATTCCATGACCTCTGACCACTATAACACATGGAATGACTGAGTATTAACATGTACTATAGTTCCCTAATCCATTAATGTAATGAGAAGGAAGAATGTTTGGGTGATCACCATAATTTATAGAGGAAACTTAATGAATTTGCTTGGTATGCTACAGTAGTAGCTATTTGGTTTGAAGGAGGAACATAGATTATGATTTGGATCATCTTATAATGATCATCTAATGGTGAAACAACTATCTATTGGACCTAGAAGTGATCGGAGATAGGAGATTTAAGAAACCCTTGGATTAAGGGTTTGAAAGTTCTAAATTTGGGGATTTTGGGGTTCTCGATGGACTGAGCCCTATTCCTTTGAGGTTTGCTCATTTTTAGACATTATTAAAGACTGATGAAGATTTGGAGTCTTGGGAGTGTAAGGAGTTATGGTTGCTTTGTTATTTGAGGTCTTTTTAAGCACTTCTGAAGCCATAGTGTGTAGACAGTCACACCTGGTCTAAAAGAGTCCATAGAAAGCTGACTACCCTAGTTTTATGTCAAAAACGGTCTATAGATGACTGTCACACGATTTCTTTTCAAATTTCTCCACCAAATGATCTTAAACCGATCGCAATTGAAAGCTATGACTCTAGGTAGACTTCCTATGGAGTTAGATTTGACATTCCAATCCACATGAAGTCAGTTGAAAACAAATACAAGTAAAAAAAATGTAAAAAACACAGTTTTCTCAATCTTGTTTGCAATATTTCCTCTTCCAACCTTACAATCATAAACCTAACACTAGTACATTTACAGTGTAACATGATGCGGTGATTCAGAAATTTAGGGTTTTGCAGGTTCATCTCTGCAAGTTCATCTTTGAATCAAATGTATATAAACAATGATAAAAAATGTGCCAACAAATACCAAATACATGATGCCCTAGCACATTTCTCACGGGCCCTAAGTAGGTAACCAATAAAACAATGCCAGACAAATGCAGAGTAAGGAAATCCTTACATGCGGTCCTCCTTTTACACCAAATCACAGTGGCAACCCTCGCAGGCAAGCGGTCCTCTTTTTACTCTCACCAAATAACAGTTCAAACAATCGTGCGCTCCAGCTCCAAGTTAAAACCAAATAATGAAATGAGATAGGAAATCTTTTTTCTTTTTAAAGTTATGTCCGTGTTGGTCGAAATTTCGACCTACATGGTTGGTCGAAATTTCGACTAACACGGGCATGGATTAAAAAAAAAAGGAAGTTTTCCTTCTATAATCTGACCAACCTAAACCTTTTTAATTGATGGTCAAAAATTTTGGTAGAAAAATGAAGTCAAATGTAGTATTGAGTGTATGTTTTTCCCATTGATCTAGGTATCTCTCTTCATGATAGGTTGATTCTATAAACTATTATTAATCTCTCTTGGTTGCAGGACAAATCGAGAAGCAACGAGATGATGAGAGATTTCATGCAAAGTCATGCAAGTTGAAGAAATGAACAAACATGAGGACTTTGTTTGCAGTCATGGGACTGAGTTGATGGCACATATCCTTATTGAAGATGGAGAATTTATACAGATTGTCATTGCAATTAGTTTCTTCAAAGAGGAAGAAATGACATTTAGAGGGAGACTATTCAACTGCACAAATCAAATTTAGAGGGAGCTTGAGTGGCAAATGTAGAATGACATGTCCTTTGCAAAGGATCAGCAAGCTTGTGTAGCAGTGTGACTGCAAAAGCTCTTTGTTGGATAAACATTGGAGCCATATTTCTTGGTATTGTGATAATCAAAGCTATGAGAATGTTGCCCCTGTCGAAAAGGAGTCTCAACTGAGAGGAAGTCTCGGCATTCAGATGATATTTTATGTGTACTTTAATGAGTTCTCTGAGAGGGAGAAGTCTGAGGTGCAATCCCTTGTTAATGAACTTTTCTCTGCAAGAGAAGTTCGAGGTGAAATTCCTTGTTAAAGAGTTATTTTCTGAGAGGGAGAAGTTCGAGGTGCAGCCCCTTGTTAATGAGTTCTTCTCTATGAGATAAGTTTAAGGTGAAATCCCTTATAAATGCATTCTTCTCTACGAGAGAAGTTTGAGGTGAAATCCCTTGTTCCACCCTCTGGGAGTAGCCAGAATGGAAGTGGTGTGCCTCCATGACTTTACATTGTTATTACATGTTAAATATTTAAATTTAAACTTCATTTAAAACCATTTCAAGCAAGCAAATACAATCATAAAATAAAAAACAGTGAGATTGAGGTTGCATGCTAAGTGTTTGACAAAATGTCAAACATCTGAAAAATAAAGCAATTTTATGTTTGTCAAAGGTAGAACAAGTAGGGGTTCTTACAGTGGTATCAGAGCTTGCCTGCAAAGTGTTTGACAAAATGTCAAACATTCAAAATTGACAACCAAAATCAAAATTGAGGCAATATCCTAGTGTGGGATATTACATTTTCTCTAAAGTAGGAGGGTTTTCCTAGGATAAGTCATTGTGTTCTCTATTCTTTTGTGCTAGGAGTTTCAATTTATTACATTTCTATGTATTCGGGTTTGAAAACATTAATAGAAATAATAGGTGTTTTTTCTTTAAAATAAGAACTCGCGATTGGATATGGCCCATATGGGGCTGTGCATATCTAGAGATAATGTGGCAACATCTACTCAGACATCAGGGTGCAAATTTGACTATGCTTAGTAATAACTAAAATTGAAAACAGGTTGTATTTTGATTTTTAATTAATTAATAAATACAATCAAATGTACATTCTGATGTCTTGATGGACAGTAAAAGCAACAAAGAGAATCTGGTAGCTTTAATAAGATCGCATTCAAATTTTATAGAGAATTAAAAGGATACTAAAATATAATGGACCATCAAGATATTTAAAAAGAAAAACATAAATTACCAAAATTTTGTTTCATAGAGGTCGCCCCTTTAAGATGACTTAAAAATTGTTGCAAAGGGGTAAGCGGATGCAACAAGGGTGCCTAGAGAATCCAGTAGATTTGATGAGATTGAGCCTTAGCAATGCAGTGGTCCCCATTCAAGTATGAGTGACGATTAAAAAAAAAAGTGCAAGAGTTTAGGCAGCGCTACAAAAATAATTCTAAAATACACATAATTGCATAAAGGTTGGATAATTAAGATGACTGAAAAACAGATGCCAAAGGTTGGATTGTTGAAGACATTCAGCAGATAATGTTAGGTTAGACCATTGTGGACAGAGAGTTAAAGGCGAAAGGAGAAAACCTTAAATAGATGTACGTGATGTTTAGGTAAAATGGAGAAGGCACTAGTGAAGAAATTCAAATAAAGAAATTGGGAACACAAAACCTGTGTTGCCAGCTTGTCCAGAAGAGGCCCCAAAACCAGGTCCAATTCAAACCCTAACCAGCATCCAATTCGGTGTGACCTGGAAATTTCATCACACATAAGGCAGCATGAAGTATGTGAATTCATCCTAGATTAACCTGAGCAAACCCAAAATGAACCTGAGGAGATCCAACTGAACCTAGTTAGAAACGGTGGGTTATTTAAGGTCTAATGAATCAATGGAAGGTTGCAACTAAGAGATTATTTCATTCCACCAAAGACAATTATTTTTGCATGTGTGAGCAATGGGAAAAAGATCATTTCATTGTAAGCCCAAGCGGTTTACAGCACTAATAAAATGTGAGAGGTCGGGCCTTCCATTTGCTACCATATGGAACAAGAAGAGGATGCCCCAGGATATTCATGGATATTATTGTCATGTCCCATGCCCTCTAGGCCAAACCCAACAGCTTAATAAAAAAAGTCTTCTTAATTTTTAAATATTCCCTATCGTGTCTATATATATATATATATATATATATATATATATATATATATATATATATATATATATATATATATATATATATATATATATATAATTTAAAAAATTCAAAACCTAGCACCATTACTGGACCTTTTGGTTCCTCAAAATGGACTTTATGCTTATGAAAGCAACCAATACATCCACAAATAGATTTTCAGGAATGGTCAATTCCAAATATGGAAAATCTAAAATGATTAGACCAACTATAGGGACAAAACTACCCTCTGCACTTCTTGCTCTGCAAAACCAAGGCGGGTACACCTAATCCAATTCCACATACAAAATTTTCACAATAATTTCTAAATTTTAATAACAGATGAATGATAAGAAAATACTAAATGATAACCAGTCATCTATTGATTCTCTATTATCATTTAAGAAATACAACTTGTAGATCACAATACTTGAAAAATTTTGACAAATTTATATCGAATATTAAGAATATAGCCAAACCCCACTAAGTACATATTATTGCAAAACATACTGATTTCTGGCTAGTGCCTTATCCATTGGGCAATATATTTTTTTTGCAAAGCAAGAAAATAGAAACCAACTAATGTCAATGATTCAGGATCCCTAAATATTACCACCTTATGACAATATTGATCAATTTATCACTGAATTCATACTACTTATAGAAATCCTCGTGCAAACAAAAATGAATCTATGTTCTATCTAGAGCTATTTAATTTGATCTGAAATCAAAGCTGAGGAAAAGCAACACACACAGATAAATTCTATGCAATGAATCAAAAAATTCATAATTCAAAGAAATACGCACAAAGGAGAAATTTGAATCTTGGACTTTTGTATTCATATGTACTGAATCATGTTTCTTGTATACACCATGCCTCAAAATATACACCAATACAATAATGGTCAAAAACCATGAAACTTGTTTTCTGTAATGATAAAACCTAATATAATCTGTTATACCCTTGACTGAAAACTCATATGCAAGAGCTATCCTAGTTTTTTAGCCCTTCTAAATGATCTTGGGAATCCTTTTACAGATTTAAGGATTGCTACAAGCTAAGGATCATTTAGGCAAAGACAAAATTATGACGACATACCAGAAGAAACAAAATAACAAGACAAGTAACTAATTTGTTACAAGCCTTCAAAAGATATCTTCTACTTGGTCTGCAAAGCTCTTGCAACAACTTCAAAACTGCTTCTTCATTTGACAAGTGGCATCTTTGTCTTTAGCTCCTTTGTTCTTGTGCACACAATTTGTTTGTAAACTCCTAATTGTTTCAAGGTGTTGGAGAACCGCCACTTGTTGCAATTGTAACAAGGTCTTCCTATTCACTTGATGTTAATGAAAGGTACTTGCCTTTATGTGCTTCATAGACCTCATCACTGGACCAAGGAAAGCCAATAATCTATGTCTTATGTTGGTCCAGCTCATCCCATCTTGTTTTTAGCTGCTCAACTTCCTTCTTTAGAAAACCAAAATGGGACCTAGCACCTTCAATTGAATCTATGGTTTGAATGAACAAAATTGTACTCTCAAGGTTAATGATGTTATTTATTCTTGTGGATAATTCATTATCCACTTTCCCAATCCACTTCCTCATGTCCTTTAATTTTCCATTCTTACTAAACATACCATGAAACATGTTAAACCAAACCTTGCAGTACTCCCCTTTTAGAACCATAGCCTTTCTCTCGATGCTATCCCTTCTTGTTGCAAAGTCTATTAAGCCCTTGACCAGCTTGTGAGTAGATTTGATTACAGCATCAACACCCTCATCATTTTTTGACAATGAATAAAAGAATTTTAATTTTGCCTTATTGTCTATTTATCCAAAATTGGCTCCAATGTAGCCTTATCTGCCTCAAAAGAATCAAGAATACCTAATAATTTCTTGTCTCTCAAATAAATCAATTTTGGCTCTATATTCTCAACAAACTATAAATTGTATCTCTGATTTTCTCCTCGCCCTCGCCCACGGCTCGGGATGTGAAGCGGCCCTCATGTGCCTCCACCATCGGTCACTCTAGATCCGTGAGACCTCGCAGTGCTTCTACCCATCAGCGACAGACCACCAGCAAATCACGTCGACGACACCATACCCATATTCTTTCGAGTCTCTATCCTTCTGTGTTGGATTTCTTTCCGCAAGGGAAGGACCCCTAGTCCTTGCCTTGGTGGTTCTTTGTTCTCTGCTTCTTCTTGTTTGGTTCCTTGTTCTTTTAGCATGTTCCCCCGACCACTGTTTGGTGGTCCGCTGGTTTCTTGCTATTTTGGTTGTATGATTCCTATCCCATAGACCCTTGTTGCTCTTTCGTTGGACATTAATAAATTTATCTTATCTATTCTCATAATTATTTACTGTTTTCAACTTACCTCTTCTGAATTCTTCCATCTTCTTTAATTCATCTCTATCCTCTTCTAGCCTTTTTCTCTCTCCCTCCAATTTAGATCCTCTTATGTTTGAGAGCTAGGAGGCAAGGGGGAGAATGGTAACTCAATGATTGGACTAGAGGATGAGGGACCAGCAGGAGAAAAAGCAATTACCCTCTGGGAGGGCCTTTCAATATGTTGTTATCTTGTCATTTGCCTCCTAAGATCAGCTATGATCTTATCCTTTTCAGTTCTCTTTCTTTAACTCACCATAAGCTTCTAGGACAGTCTCCAATTTAATTGTGAGTTATTTTTCCTTGGCTTCTTTTTCTACCACTTTCATGCTAAACTTGGCTGATTCAAGGACCATGCCAAATGCTTCAACTCCTGACGTCTCGCCAACCCTTCTTACCATTAAGCTACCAGAGTAATCAGTCTTTGCAACTTCATTCTTCCTTTTGTTTTCCTCTCTCTTCAGAGACCACATTACCAATGTTGCATGATCTTCACTAAAGACAACACCTCTAAATTCTTCTTCAACTGCTTCTTTTGTTGTGTGCATTGGTTTGGTTTGCTTCCTTATTGCATCAAAAACTATGACATCACCAATAACCCATTCTGGCAGAATGAGAACCCCTACATTTCTAACTAAATCTCTTCCTTGCTCTGGGGTGATTGCCTGAAACCTTGTCAACATCTCTTGTGTTACCTCAGCCTCAAAGACACTTGGATCCTTTTCAAGGTGCTCCTCATGTCTTTTCTCACAAGTTTCCTTAAACTGGCTAATGTGTGTTCTCCATAAAAATTGCATAAAAGCCCTTGCTTTAACAAAACTATCATCAGCTAAAAACTCATCACAAGCTTGTCAGGTAACAGGATCTAATTCCTTGCCTGCAAACTCACCAACAGTCAAGTCCATTTCTACCCCTTTGGGCTCCTCAGGCATTCCCTCCTGGACTTCCTCATAGGTCACACAAATCTGACCTAGGCTCCCCATCCTCTGCAATTGCTTGGTTACCTCATGTTGATCCATAATGTTCAAAGGAGATTGGGAGGGAGAATATACACCCTCACTCTGTTGTGGTCTCTCTTTTATTTCCTGCCTCTTTGGGGGAGGTGGGGACTCAAGATCCAAATCAATTGGCCTATTTTCTGGTGAAGTGGGAGGCATCTCTGGTTGTACATGCACTTCAACTCTCATGGAAGACGAAGGGACACTTTCTACTCCCTGACCCTCTTGATGCATTTCAGCCCTAGGCACTACCACATTGTATCTTGTCTTCATCTATACAACATACTTACCAAGAGGAACCATTCTTGCAAATGTTGGCTTGCTCAAGACAAATTTGGCCTTTTCTGGTTCTGACTTTATAACCATATCCTTCTTTTGGTTCAAGGTCTACATTATGCCCTCAAAA